>CM057135.1:20753210-21187769 GCA_029964075.1 Patiria pectinifera
GTATTTTTAGACCACATAATACAGCATGTTTTTTTATAACTAGCAAAATTCGATTTTTTGAGCGTGGACACTTACATGAAGTATTTACACGAAATTACTCTAAAAATATCGCTTCTACACTCACCTTGTATCTTTCCTGAACTAACCTCCTCTGGCGTCATTTCAAAGTCAGACTCTTCTGTATTGGACAGAATATAGTAAATCAATTCAGTCTATAACAGTCCAAATATTGCACAATTATTGCACACACACAAAATGCACTGGGGGGTTTCCATCTAGGACCTTTGAACTGATAGGGTTAAGTTTGTTATTAATCAATACCCATTCAATCGGTAACTACTCTGGCACAGAAGGAAAGATGGCCATTGATGTCCAAATTAGGGTGTAACTGAGTAAACTAGTATATATCGAGTCCTGCACCCTATGCACCCGCTGTAAAAACGTGCACATGGCTATATTCGGTTTTGTACCTTATGTACATGTTTTGTATTTTGCTCTCAGTTCTCAGGTTCTCAGATACAAGTGAGAACTTCTTAGTCTCTCTTTGAGATAACTGAAGGGACGACCTCACCTGATTGACGTGTGCCAGATCTGAATTTCACCTGATAAAGCAAACTACTACAGTAGGCCAGTGGTCATCAGAGGTGCTCCGTAAAACTACTGGAGTGAGCCTACTCAAGGAGACCAACGACTTCGTCTGCCTTGCAGTACCGGGCTAGTTAACTGACTTCGTTGGAGTCACCGGTTCAGAAAAGTCGGTTGACTGGACGTCACTATTTTGGAACTGTGAAAGCTCCAGCATTGACTTTCTTGCCGGCCGGCCATCTACTGTGCACATCATTGGGCCCCATTTGTGTGTGTATTACATGTACTTGAGCATCGTTGATCCATATCCTTTTAATTAAACATTGATTGTATTTTGATTGAATTGTTTGGCCAAACGAAATTGTTGTTACACAATAAAAGCTGAATGGAAATTAATTGATTGTTATTTTCCTGTGTCCTTCCCTAAAAGGTTACAACATTTCCCGCAGTGATTCTAGTGCATGCATGCATTTGCTGGTTTGCTGGTGGAACATGGAGTGCACCCACAAATGTATGCTCAATCATGAATATACAAAAACAAGACCCTTTCGCAGCAACATGACTTCATTTGATTGTGCATAAGACTCTTCAAATAATTCTGTGTTGTCTTTAAATCTGAAGAAGTATTGGTTGGTGTGAACAAAGTCACTTTCGTGTAATAATGCCACTATAAAATGGACGTGTCTATTTCTGTTAAAAGAAATTTGCAAACATTGAAAAACACCAAGGGCCATACAAATTACTATCAAATTAACTAGTCCTGCACATTATTGGTTATGAATCTGAAACAATCCAAGACTTTAAAATGACATTTTATAAGGCTGCCATATGAAATTTTGTGAGCATTATTTCTTAAATTGTCAAGTTTATCTTGATGCAGATTGATGCGAGAACAGTGCTTCTCATTGATGACAAACAACTTCAGGCATTCCTCCCACACCTGGGCGACCGTGTGGCAGTTCAACATTTCTGCAAGAAAACCATGAAGCAATCATCTTCTAGTGATAGTGAAGATACTGAGAAGGGAAAACTCCTGCAGAAACTTCGAATGAAACTTCATACAATACAAGCAAGTCCAGAAACAACATGGGGGAGGGACAAGAAAACTGTCAGTGAGTAAGTCGTCAACAGCAGATACCCTACAAAAGATAGCAGAGGGCCTCTTTTTTAAAGACGGCCAATTCTCAAAAGGATCGTTGGAATCGCATGAAACCCATCTTATTGATGTTCGGCACCAAGTTGTACCGAGCAGTGCCACAGTGGAGGAACTGTTTGAGGAAGCAAAGATGGCAGTCGTACGATTCTATCTAAAAACGAAACAATATGGCGTGGAAAGTGAGGACGAAGAATCTTTTGACTTGTGGGATCCCCCAGAAGTAGAAGTGGAGACCTCAAAAATTCCTATGGATCGGGTATTTCGGACTTTGTGGATGTGCATGTTTTCATCATTTAAAAAAAAGTGTTTACCTTGTAGAAAGGACTAATAGAAACAATGAGCAGATCACAGGTAAAGGTTACAAATTATTGATCAATTTACCTAGCAAGCAAGAGAGTATAGGATACATTTACATCACTTTATGGAAATAGAAACATCCATGTAAAGCAGTACATGCTCTTAGATGCCTCAAACAATTATAAAGTTCACAGGCCACAGGAACTGACTGATCAACCTCAATTTAAGCATGTGCAGGAACTTATTCTAAACCCTGTTTTTATAGTCTTCAGCGAAAATAGCTTCTTCAAAATACAATGTGTTTCTGAACTACAGACTGGGGTGTCACTTCTGTGATCAATTGTGAATAATGTCATTTACTGGTACAGATGAACATCATGTCTACGAGATTAATGCATATCAGTTTTCTTTTCCTTTGTGAAGTTTTGTTACTCTTATTGTTATTGTTAGTGGTACTATAACTGTTACTTTTATTGTTCTTGTCACATAGCATTCAGACATGGAAGCCAGTACAAGCTTTGAACAAACAGATACACTAACCATTCTATTTCGTCACCGACATCAGGTAAGATTCGTATGGTCTAGCAGCATGTGTGCATGACATACAGGTAGCTTTGTCTGCATCTCTCTCAGACTCGGCAATATGTAACAATGAAGAGTTGTACTTTTCTCCTTCTCCCCTTCATGTTAACAGCATTTTTTTTAACGCAGTGGCTATCGTTACGGCAGCCGTAACGCATTTCCCATTTTCTATCTTTACGGTAATGCAACTGCGCAAGCGCCATGACATGGCCGATCGAACCAAGAAGCTGGCGCTTCCTGCGTCGCGCGTCGCGGGGGGCCGGCCGGGGATCTGTGCGCCCGGCCGGCCGCTCCGGGGCATACACCACAGGCGGCCATGTACGTACGTACATAATCCAGGCCTCTGATTCTAGCGTCTCGGTCGAGGTCGGACGAGTGCCCAAGAGACATGGCGAATTCTCTCGTTGTATGCGCAGAATTTGCCTCTTTTGAGGCACTGTCCCAGTCAGTATCAGAGTAAAGGCCACATATACCTCCCTGTATTTGTAAGAAGCTCCCACACGGTGAAATCGGCCAAAAAAAGGGTCCCTAACAAAGTCGTCAGCGACGCCTTGAAATACTACGACTACGAGGCCGGTGTGACACTCACGCACGGCCTAGACAACACAACGCTGATTCTCGGGATCGTGGGCTGTTTTCAAAGTACTGTAATTTCCGTTTTAGGCATCATAAATGACTGAAAATTGTGTACAATAAACATTTTTATACCTTTTGTCTTGCGTGCAAAATTTATTTCGTAAAGACTTCAAATAACTTCGTGACGGCGAGTTGTCATCTTTATGCCCGTTTGTCTTTTTATGAAGGGGGGGGGGGGGATTTATAACCTACCAAAATGTCTTTCCCCAAAACAAGCAGAAATGTCACATAATTCCAGAACGCGCATACGGCTTATGCAAAATGGGGATATGAAGTCACCAAATATGGTTTAATCTTGCCAAAAAGCAAAGTTGTCCCTCCCGAGGAAAAAAAAGCCACTCGCACCCGTGTCGTAAGTACACACAGACCGGGTCAGCGCGCCTGCACATATACCTGCAAAACACGAGGTCGGCCGGCTGACCACACGCGGTGGCTTGGAGTGATTGTGGGTGTGCGTGTGCATGTGACGTGTACCCACACGTACTGTATGGGGCTGGCACGTGCAAACGTCGCGTAGTGTCGACACTGTTTTCATCTTTATTGACTTGAATTGCGTCGCTTCATGTATTTTTTAGTAAGTTTCATTTCTTTTCTCGACCAAATTCATTCATTTTCATGGTTCAGGGTACAAAAATACAGCAGTATAAATGCACATGTATCATGTTCATGATCGTAATGAAAGTCAAGCTCTCTGTTCTGCTGCTGTCCATGGGCCTATAGGAAATGGGTTACGGCCGGCCGGAGAGCTAGAGTTAACGTCAGCTTCGTGGTTCGTTCTGACATGTCATTGCGCTTGCGCAATTGCAGTGCCGTAACGATAGAAAATGGGAAATGCGGTACGGCTGCCGTAACAATAGCCACTGCGTTTTTTTTAACAGTTAATTGACATTTGATTTTTTTGATATAATTGTGGTCTGTCACGGCACCTTCAATTGACTATGAAAAAAAATGAAAGAGCTTAAAATGAAATTGTTTAAAATTGGCTTTGTTTTTTTTTTTTATAAATAGGAGTGTAATGAACATGTACCAAGTACTGACAGTGCGGGAAGTTACCAGTCCTACATAGAAATACTTGACAGCGACATTGATGAAGAAGACCAATCACTAGCTGCTGCGATCAAAGCCAGTTTAAATGAAGATTTAAATTGAAGATTTCCATCATGTATCTGTGGCATTTGCAACATTTCCCAATTATTGTAAAAACCTTGTGTTGGAAATTCAATTATTGTCAACATCAGCGATAGATTCACTTATTGAAATGGACTAGTATAACACAATAGTGACGACATTATGACTTGTTTGTCTTTATCCAAACTAATAGATGTGGCCTCTTCCACATATTAGACAAACTATTTTTTTGGGGGGGGGGGGTTGTGGTGGTCAACAAATAACAAGGAAGCATTAATTTTCACCTTGAAGGAAATTTACAATGCAACAACCACATTTCTGACATTCACAGTTGATTATTTCTTGACAGTCAGTGTGACTGTATAAATAAGTTCTAAACTTTATACTGATTATTTATGGATGGATTATTTCAGTTTGTTGGTTTACCCTCCATTATTTCTGACAGAACAGAGAAAACGCTGCATCAGATAATTTCACAGCTCGAGCAATCAATCACAGGAGATCCCATAATGGTCATTGCATCTAGAAAAAGGTTGCTGAAGTCAGCTATACATGCTACTCAAGCCCAAGGCTTCAGTTTTGATCGACCACCTTGTGTGACGTTTGCCGGTGAGGAGGCCGAAGACGAGGGTGGGCCAAGGAGGGAGTTTTTTAAGTAAGTACACATGCATGTATTTAAACCAGAATGACTGAGACAGTGTTTGTTATATTCAGTTAGTTAAGCATAGGTTGATGTTTTTGTCTCTCAGTTGCCTTGTTTTTGTTGTCCCTTTATCACCTCCCCCCCCCCCAAGGAAATTCATTATCACCAAAATTTAACTATTTTGTCCAAATAAGGAAAACGTTTTAGGTGCCAAGCAAAGTCTTAGGCACAAATAGGGAAAAAGTTAGCATCTTTTTGCTGATTTTAGAATTAAGGGGTTTTGTAAAGTCTAAAAACAGAACAAGGGATTTTAGACTTCAGATATCTGTTCACAGTCAAAAAATATTGTTTGTACATTGGGGGTTAAAGTAGTACAAGGAGCAAGGAAATAATAGTCCTTAAAAATCCAAATCTCGTCCGTTTGTTGCCATTATTACAATTCCTCTGAAAATGCACTTTTGGGGCAAAAATTGCCATTTTTGAGACAGTATAGTAACACAATGACAGCATTTTCAAAATCTTGCAAAGCAAGTACAAGAAGTTGTTTCTATTGTAGGTACCTGTAGGTGGGTACTTCACATGGATGCTTTAGTTTTAGTGACATGATGTCTATTTTCAGTGCTACTTTAAAACTGTCGATATGGAGACTGAGATCGCCAAAGGTTTGAAAACATGACTATAAATCACTCAGGCATGCAACTGGCAAGTCACAAAAAAAAAGAGAAAATTCAAATCTTTGCAAGACTTTGTAAAGTGTTTTTCTGTATTCCATGGCACACATGGGAAGTAAAAAAAGAGGAAATCAACTGATCCAAGGAAAAGTTGCATGCCTGATCACTGAAACAAAACTTTAAATCAACAAGAAAGGATCAAGAGACATCAACACTTTTTAAAAAAAAATTGTCTTCTGAAGTCAAAAGAAAATTACAGCGTAAGGTAGAAAAGAGCATTTATTGGTCTTTGAGTGGTCTGAATTTATTTGCACCCACTGTCTGGTATTATGAACTGACTATATTATCATTATGATATTTTTCTTTTAACATAATTATACAGGTTGCTAATGAAAGGCGTTGCATGCATGGGCATCTTTGACAGTTCAAAGGTGGTCTTCAATTCAGGTACGACGTGGAACACATGAGGAAAGGCACATACAAGACAGCTGGTCAACTAATACGTTGGAGCTTGAGCAATGGTGGCCTGGCCTGAATGACCTTAACCCATGTGTGTTTGAGGCTATGGTTGGGAAACCAGATGTTAGTTTGAGTGAGGTGGACAACATCTGTGATACGGCATATCGTGCAAATGTGAAAAAGGTACTGTAATGAAATATTGCTTCGTGCACTGGGCTTCCGTAGCTGCTGAGTGCTGGTGCGCGGGCTGCGTTCTGTGCGGCAGTGCATGTCGCTGGTGCTCTGCGTGCAGTGTATATAAGCGCGCTGCACGTGCGTCGCGGGCGTCTTTCCGCTGCTTGCTCTTGGTCCGTGCGGACGAAAGCAAGTACGCTCTGCCGTTGCTCGCTGGCTGTTGGATTGGTGGGATTAGGCTGTACCCCGTGAACCCTGGTTGTGGGGTGGGGGCCGTATCATAAGTCCGACGCCTCATAGGTCCGACGCCTCGTAAGTACAAAATTTCGGACTTATGAGGCGTCGGACTTATGAGGCATACAATTGATTAATTCCGCTTCATAGATCCGACGCCTCATAAGTCCGACGCCTCATAAGTCCGACAAATTAAACGCCTCGTTTTTACGTTGTCGGACTAATGAGGCGTTGGACTTATGAGGCGTCGGACCTATGAGGCGTCGGACTTATGAGGCGTCGGACCTTTGAGGCGTCGGACTAATGGGCCTTTATTTGGTTAGGGGATACGATTTTGTCGGACTTATGAGGCGTCGGACCTATGAGGCGTTGGACTTATGAGCGGACCCCGTGGGGTGAGTAGCTGCGTCTTAGGCTTATCGGTCCCAATGTCCATTGTGATTACCCGATTGTTGATTGTTTGTGATTCTCAATTATAAAGTCCCCAAGAGATAATCGTCATTATTGTACCAATCAACCCTGCAATTAGCGCCTATATAGGAACCTGTGAATTACTTTGAATAAATCAACCAGTTCAAGTATATAAGCCTGGTGTGGTGCATAATCTTTGACGTGTCTACTCTTGTGTGGTGAGCGTGTGTGCGTGGTGTGCAGACCTAGGCGCCTGGAGGTAGACTTCCCCCAAAACGAGTCCGCCCCTCAGGCCTCTGCAGTTACCGCTCGTCGTGGAGGCCGAAGCCCATTATTTAATCAGCGCCAGACGCCGCCTGGTAAAGTCCGCTACAAATTGGTGTCAGAAGTGGGATAGGCGTTGGGTTAACTTCACCTGCATAGGATACATTTTACATCACCTTTACAGGACACAAAATTTACTTTTAATTTGTCCTACTGCATAGGACAAATTAAATAAATCACCTGTATAGGACCTACATTAGACACTAGCGAGTTATGGAACAACAGCAGCAGCAACAGAGGGAGGAAGGACCAGAGACGGTGTCGCTGGATAAGAGGCGGCGGGCTGAGGGGTTGGAGATTAGCCAACGGTCCCTTGAAGAGAGACGGCAGTTGGAGAAGTTGTATACGCAGCTCCACTCAGGGTTAGACCAACTACGGGTGCAGTTAGGTGAAATAGATGTCAAGAGGCCACGAGTACCGGAAGGGACGATGGAGTTTGAATCACCACCTTCGAGAGGAAGGTATAATGATGATTATACCGGAGGGGCCTCGACGCTGGCGAACTATGGAGACACGGGGAGCAGTTCATCACCTACACCTGTGCCAAGGAGCAGGCCGACACCTAAACCGAGAACAAGTCGTCGTGTACCTTCATTGGTAATGATGGCGCCAGTTAATTCACCAGTTTCATCATCCACAGCGATGGGCGCAGTAATTGATGTCGACGGAGTAGGCGGTGAAGACATCATGAACATTGGTTCGTCGAGTTCTTCGTTGCAGCTAACAGAAAGAGCGACCGACCAATTAGAGAAGCCTTCAGTTAGAAAAGATTTGAAGCGTGAAGGGAGACACGAGGGAAATCAGGGGAAAGATGAGAGCCGTACGACTACGACAATTCGCCGCCCAAATATTGTGCCGGATAGATACAACGGGAAAACCCCATGGAGAGATTTTTTGCACCACTTTGAGGCTTGCAAACTTGCTAATCAATGGGATGACAAACAGGCGAAAGTTTTCTTAGCTGCCAGTCTGCAGGGGACATCCGTGAAGGTGCTGAGTAACGGACCAGCTGGTGAAGAAATGACGTATGAAGACATTAAGGACAGACTAGAAAGGAGATTTGGTCCGGGGCAGTTGTCCGAAAATCATCTGATGGAACTTCGTTGTAGGCGACAAGGCCCGAGAGAAACCTTAAGGGAACTTGGTCAGGCGATAAGGGAGCTGGCTACACTAGCCTATCCAGAGATTGCAGATGAGGGGAAAGACCGCCTAGCGAGAGGCCATTTTTCCGATGCAATTGAGGACCAAGCCATACGGGAGGGGATTTTTCGGGCGAGGCCAAATACGCTCGATGAGGCAATCAGAGCGGCCATGGCGACGGAGAGTTTCTTGAAAATAGAGGAACAACGGAGTGGTCATAGACAGAAACACGCTCGAGTTCTCGGTGGGGAGACAGACACGCTGCAGCATGAACTGGAGGGGATTGCCGATGATATTTACCGGAGAACAACTCAGGTCATACAAGAGGCGCAAGTCGAAACAAGAGCTTGGGTGACAAACCAGCTTGCTAAGGCAACATCTACGGACGGACTACGGAAGGAGAAACAAGACGAAGACAGTAACACCTATCATAGGCGGCGATTTATGGCGGACATAGTGTGCTACAGGTGTGGTAGAAACGGGCACTTCGCACGAAATTGCAGAGCCACTGCGGAAGAGAGGAAGAAGTCGGGAAACGGGCTGCAGCCGACCCAGAGGCCCGAGGGAAAGCTGCCTGGAGACAAAAACATCAAGACGCACGACCAGTAAACATCAAGACGCACGACCAGTAACAGGCGAGCGCGCCGACAAAAACCCAATATTGCCAAAGGCGAGTGCAAAGGGAGGCATGTATGTTCCTGCAGTGATACGGGGGCAACATGCGAAACTGCCGATAGACACCGGAGCCACGGACACATTCCTTTCATCCACATTGTATTATAAAATATCACCCGAACGAAGACCCCACCTTCAAGCAGATGGAACGCACATTAAGAATGCTGATGGTTCAGTTATAGCGACACTGGGCAGCGCCTGGATGGAGGTGCAGGTAGGAAAGACTACACACGCTGTATATGCAACATTTGGAGCCTGTCCGACAATGGATGGCATCTTGGGCATGGATTTTTTGCTACCGACGTGCGGAACACTTAAATTCAGAACACTGGAATTATCCGTCAATGGCGAGAGGGTGCAGTGTAGTGATGGAATGGGGTCAGCTTTTTGTGCAAGAATCGTCATTGGACGGACTACAAGGGTGCCTGCTGGACACGAAGCAATTTTGCAAGGGCACGTAACTGGCAAGGTGCAGGTTAATGGCATTGGAGTAATTGAGCCGGCTGACCGGAATGATATTTCCGACAGGGGAATGCTTGTGGCACGGACAGTGGTGACTGCAGAACAGGGTGTTCTGCCGATCCGTGTGTTTAACCCGGGTAGGCATGAATGCGTAGTCCGTAGAGGGACTATGGCTTGCTACCTTACTCCTGTAGAGGTGGACGAGATAGAGGAGACACAGGGCGCACAATCTCAAGCGGCTGGATCAGAAGACGTTCCTGATCACCTTGCAGATTTATTTAGCAATTTCAAGCAGGGAGTGGACCAAAAGTACCACAACGACATCCCAGCTAACACATCACGTTGCCACAACGTTGTGCAAAGTTGTGAAAATGTTGTCATTTGGTTACGTGTCACGATGACATTCAAGCAACGTTGACACAACGTTTGACTGTATAACTGTTGGTTGTAAAAATGTTGTATATTGGTAATTTGTACAACGTTGTACGAAAGTCATCATATGACATTGTATAGACGTTGTATGGTGGTCGTTTCACAATCATTGTAATAAAGTAATAAATATGACGTTGTGGTTACGTTAAATGTAGGTGTTTTCATGACGTTGTTTTTAAGTTGTCAATTTACGTTGTCAGAACGTAATTTAGAATGTTTACAACGTTGCTGTGAGGTTATAATCATGACGTTGAGTTAACGTTCCATCTACGTTATTTTATAACGTTTTTTTTTCAGTTGTGAAAATCACATTGTCACGACGTTGTAGTTTAGTATTTCAAAACGTTGCGGTGATGTAAAAATCATGACGTTGTTGTAACATTGTACGTGGGTACTTTCACAACGTTGTTGGTATGTTGTTATTCTCACGTTGTCATGACGTTGTAGATAACAATTTACACCACGTTGCTGTGTTCATGACGTTATGATGACGTTGCATAAAAGTCTCATTATAATGGTGTTAAGTTGTAAATATCATGTTGTCGTGACATTGCAGTTTGGTATTTTCATGTTGTGTTATGTTGAGAGCTCACGTTGCTGTAACGTTTTATAAAGGTGTTTTGACACTGAATTTAAGTTGCAATTATGCTGTGCGTTACGATCCATGCTGTTGTGGTATTGACAAAAACATTGTGATTACGATTTACTGAATGTGAAGTGAACATAATATGTTTTAATTAATGATGTTTTATTTGATAATAATTAACATTTGGGTGCCGCCTTGCATTAATAATGTAACTCATGAAATTTCGAACATCATCATGTTTGTTTTGTCGTAGTAGGAATATAATGTTTCCAGATATTTTTCTAATGGTCTAAGATGGATGAGATCGTGGTCAAAGCGCGACTGTTTCCCGATCCCGCTCATATTAATTGTTGAATACTCAATGTATTCATGTACTTTAATTATTGCACACACCAACGTAACTAGAAATATGATTCCTGTTCTCGAAGAAAATATTACCATGGCGCATGCGCATCAGCAGATATTCCACGTCCAGACCGCGTGATAGCTCATTTGAATTGCTCTGCTCAGTCGAGTCAGCAATCGAGCAGCAGCAGCTCACTATAACGGTCGCCGACTCGCCGTCCAGTTCATGTGAAGTAGCCATGGTCGCCAAGCAAGTTATTTTCACTACAGCATTTCTTAGAAGGTAGGAATGAAATTTTCTGTATCTTGCTTCATTCTTGTGTCGAACACATTGTCTAAAAAATCTGATGAAAGGATCAAATTAAAGTAAAACAACTTTTCGAACAAAGTCGCTGTCAAAAAATGAAGATTTTCCTATGCCTATCATCTTTGGGTTTTTAAAATAAATTTTGAAAATGTTCTTCAGACTCGATCAGAATAAATGTAGATTAATTAAGAGTGAAAATATGTGCCTCAATTGAGATTGGAGCCTCGTCAATGCGAACAGTTTTGGAGGATCATACACTGAAAGAAACGTTCAAGTCATCTGGTTTTCAATTTGATAATAAAATCTTGGTATTATTCCAAGGAAATATTATACATGTGGATTTAATCGAATTATGTTTGACCTTTTTAACAACGTCTTAGGTTAGAAAGTTATTTGTTCGATACTTATAATTTTACATAAAACAGATAATGTTTTAGCAAATGGCAAAAATGGCAAAAGTGTATACATTATATCGAGAAGACTTTTGATTTGTGTACTATAGTATATGCCTATGTTTGTATTTTTTTTCTCAAATTGATGAATTAATCAAAATGTAAAAATATTGTATTGAGATACCATGATACCCGAGCCAACAACCTTGAAATTGTTACCTGGGGTATCTCTTAATTTATAGATCTGAGTTGATTTTCTCTAAACTAAAACTAGCGCAAATTTGAGCATAAACAGGCCGTTATAAAATTCCCGCTCAAAGACACAGTGTACGGTTGTAATAGCAACGCGCATTAGCATTTCAGTCTCAAGGGTCCGGCCTAAAGTTCACGTACCAGGACCGTACACGTATAAACGGTCATCTGGCTTTCGTTGGCTTGTACATTTGTACATAACAAGTGTATACAGTTTCAATCCGGGCTTTCGGGCCGTATAGCTCTCAGGGTTTGGCGTGATTTATGGCAGTTTGACCAAAGTGTGTGGAGTAGGGTTCAGGGCCAGGTCAGCACTGTTACAAGATCAATGAAAAATACGCGAACTATAAAGCATTTTCTAAAAAGGGTCACTTGTAGACTAGTTTTTTCGTGAAAATAAGACATTATGTTACTTTTTCCAGGTAGGCAGTACACAGGTATGCTATACGTGAGTGCACTGGCAGCAGGATGTGGCAAGTTTAAACTTTTAACTTCAGCAGTCTTCGAGGGAGGAAGTTTCTAATTATTTTGAAAACCACCCCATACATCTCTTCAAGGTTGTTGCTGTAAGTAATTCAACATACACTGACTAAGATGGTGAAATTAACTTTTAAAATGTGTTGAAAATACACCTTGGTCGAAATTTGTTAAGTGATTACCTGACGTTCACCAGACACCTATATTAATTCAATTTATGTATTCATGAAATTTATCTATACTATAAAATTCAAGACCGTGAACCCATTGCATGCATATCCAAATCCTTCCAACTCAAAATGTTCATACTAGCACGTCCGCCTTAATAAAGTCATTCTTGTCGAGTCAAAATTCAAGACCGTGAACAGAAAAGATGCGTGCCCAATTCTCTCTAAAAATAACCAAAAAAACCCACACATTTTGCGTGAACCTCCCTGGCGAGAGCTGATTAATTTTCTAGCAGGCATTAACTTGAATGTTGTAAAAAAATGCAATGAAGTTTATAATTTTTATCGTTAGATGTCTTTCAAAAATGAATAACTTGTATTTCGCAGGAAAACAGCAGTTGAAAACAAGTAAATAAACTTTCGGGGTGAAACTCGAAAGTAGCGTAGGCAACGGATCTTTAATCAAAATAATTATGAATCAAATTAGGTTTTGCCCTTCACCGACGTATAAACACTGTGTACCCAGTGTGTATTCGCATAAAATAATTATGCGCATATCAAAAATGCTACTGGACGGTTCTTCTTAACATTTAATGAAATTGTTTCGTGTGGAATTTAAATAACTTAAAAAAAGCTTGAGCTCTTTGTTGATCAAATACTTTCTGTATTATATTCAGGTACCTGCATGACATGACTTCGCATGAACTTTTAGAAATGGCAGCCGATTGTGCTTGGTTATCTAGAAGGGCCAAGATTCAAGGTACGTGTATTAAGAAACTAACCATCGCAGTCACTAATTGATTGGTCAAAAGGTATCAGCGACAAACACCTTCAATACACTTCTGAAACGAGCACCATAGACCTAATGCAATGCCGACTACCAAGACCGTAAACTTGCGGAAGAACCAACATTTTGATCGTTACGTACATACATTTGAACATGAAGTTGTTTAGATTACATAAAAATGCGTAAAACAGGCTTGCGCTTTAACTCTCAACCAGGGTTTTTGGTTACCCTTTAAATTTGAGAAATATCCTTGACTTCAGGGTCAACTTGAAACAAGAGGCTCATTTATTTTATCCCTGTCTCTCGTGGGTTAAAGATTGTACATGTAGAAACACAGGCACAGCTCTGCTTGAAGTACATGTATTGAGAAGACGGACATTATCTGGATATACATGTATTTTTAAATTTCACATCTGGTGAGCCAGCGTGACACACAGTGACTGTTTTAAGCCTAAGGCAGCAAACATTAAATAGTTCATAATGTTTAGCCTAAATAATTGATACATTGTATTTTGTTTCCCTTATTTTCTTGTCAGATTCGTGTCTTTGGAGAAGTGCCATATTGACAACCTTGCTGAACAAGGAATCCACTTTTTTTCTACATCTGGATAATCTTCTGTTAAAGGTTCCATTAAATGAATGTTACTCTAAAACATAGATTGGGCAATTAGCCAATCTGCATGGAGGTATTCAAAGAAAATCATGTTGAAATGTCAATATTTTAAAATGCAGTTTTTTTGCGAGTTCCCTGCATACAAATATATCTTCACGAACAAACGCTATTCAAGTATCCCTTTCAAGTGTTATTCTTTTTCATAGACTCTGTAGCTACAAAAAAACCAAAACAATTCCTTTGAGTTTTCTTTTGAAGATGTTCCATGGGAGAGAAAGAAAATGAAGGATCTAGATAGAGGACAGATTTAAAAAGCATGTGATTCAGTAGATTAAAAGTTGTCGGATCTATTTTATATGTTCGATGTGAAAGTCGCCTTCCTATACTATATTTCTCATCACGGACAGTGGAAAATACTAATGTTCAAATACTATTTGAAACCATACCTTTGCTTGAATGTACGTTACGTATAGCACTGTGTATTTTTCATGAATTGATCCAATACATGAATAGGTATTCTCTAGTGCGGGTAACATTGTGATATGGAGCCCCTTTAAAGGTGATGTATAAAACCGGTGAGTGGCTAGGTCGCCGTTAATAGCCCTTGCAATCCGGCTCTGGCTATTGTAATGTTTACATTATTGCAATGCATTTGTATAGCCACCTTCTACTGCATGTGTTCTAGAGCAGTATATGCTTTATGACCCTTGACCTGAATGACATGTACTGAATTACACACTCTCATACGAGGTATCCATCCTGCACCATCGTGTCTCCTGTGTCCATTCATTTCGGCTCCGATATTCATCATTCATTAGTCTTAGTCAGACAGCCCGTACGATTTTAACTTATAAGATCTTATAAGATTCTTATAAGAATCTTATAAGATTCTTGTAAATGAGTAAGAATCTTATAAGATTCTTAAAGATTCTTACGAGTGAGTAAGAATATGGTAAGATTCTTGTAACATATTTTTAAGTCAGAATTTTTTCTGATCATCCTTCTTATTGTTCCTGAGGAATTCTTATAAGAGACCAAAGTTTCAGTCAGAATGTTAAAGAATTCTTATAAGAAACCCTTTGAGTAAGAACTTGGTAGGGGGTCTCCATAAGAAACTTTGTCAGGAAGTATTATGTAACATAAGCTGGCTGCTAATGGGCCACAAGTAGGTCACATGACACAGTGACCTTGCATTCCAGAGATAAACAGTCAGTGTGGGAAATTTGAAATTTGCAGTCAGTATTAAGTGCAGCAGTGTTGAGTGCACATATACTGGCTTGCAACTGAGGACGAAAACTATAAAACTGGGTCAAAATTGTGGATATATTCCCTGACATGGCCTTTGGACATAATTTTTTGTTCATGTACACACTTAACCTGTATATGACATCCAAAATAC
Organism: Patiria pectinifera; assembly: GCA_029964075.1. NCBI lineage: Eukaryota > Metazoa > Echinodermata > Asteroidea > Valvatida > Asterinidae > Patiria > Patiria pectinifera. Next base: position 20,768,545 of record CM057135.1, read on the forward strand.
ATGTGTGCTGGACCGATGTCTGCATGGAAGTCTCTGGAAAGATTGCTGTCAAGAATTGTCAAGAGTCCACGCTCTCAAGCCGTTTGCAATTAAACATGATGTTGTGCACTGCAACTGCTAAGTCTTCATGTACATGTACATGTAAAGGCATGTATAATACATTGTGTACAATTAGGACATTATCTAATTCTTTATGTGTTAATAAAAATGTACTGCTTTGACTGCATTACATGAATCAGGTGTCTTTCAAATGACATGAATGACAAATTTAAACTTAAGCATGGAAAAGGAATTGAAAAAAAAATTAAGTCAACTTAATGACGCTTAACGCTCAGTTTATTAAGCAACTTCTGGTCATAAGCTAATACTCTAAAAAAAAAAATGAAACCTTGTTTTTACATACATTTGTATATATTAATTAATTCCAAGTATTCTGTTTTTCATTTCAGATAGAGTAAAATTGCAATTACATAATTGTGGTGGACGACATCCTTAGGCAAAGTCTGGATTGCATCCACGACAAAGGTCTAACCATCAAGCAGAAGAAATCAAGACATCATCAAAGATCAAAGCCTGCATCTCACTGATCTTGACTACCGTAAGTGGATCGATCTGGCCCTCACGGCTGATCATCTGTGTGATATGCTCAAGACCTGTTAACATCTCTCAAGAATGCTGCAGCCAAGGTCGGCCTGTTTCTTAATGCAAAGAGGACCGAGTACATGACCATCAATGAGGAGAGCCACTACCCAATATACACCAGTGACGGCGGCCAACTTAGAGAGGTCAGTGATTTCAGGTACCTTGGGTCATAATGTTGCCGACAGTAAGAAGGACTTCTTCACTCGCAAAGGAATAGCTTGGAGTGCCTGTAACAAGCTTCATAACATCCGGCAATCAAGTATAGCACAATCAACAAAGCTGGCCTTCTTCAGAGCCTGTGTGGGGAGCATTCTTCTCTATGGAGCTGAAACCTGGACCATGAAGAAGGAGCTTCAAGATTGCCTTGATGGCACATACACCATGCTTCTAAGAGGGTGGAGAACATCTCATGGTGTGAGCACAGGACTAAAGAACAGATTTACGGAGACATTCCACCTATATCTCTGCTATTGTTGCTCAACGACGAGTTCGCTTTGCTGGCCACTGCTACCGTGCTGTAAACCAGGACATATGATCTGATGTATTATGTTGGAGACGTCCATGCCGCAGAGAACAAAGACCCTTCACTACATTAAAAGTTTTAAATCTCCTGCAATCGAGGACGCCTATTGTCTCTTTTTTGTTTGTACTCTGACTTTTCAGGGAGACCTATCTCCCACATGTTTTGTACACGATTGTAAAAATGGGACCTCTCGGGAATTGGTGGGGACCCTATTGTTCTCTATTGTTCAACATCCCATACTGAATGCAGAAACGAACTCATGTACATGTATTTTGGAAGATGTTAAGTACCTTTTTTGGAATACATGTATTTTATAAATCAGATGACTGTTCTGATCACTTTATTTAACGTGTGGTAAAACCAAATGAAAAGAATTATTGTATTTCAACTTTTCCTCTGAAAGCTGTTAATTATATGATCAGTTTCATGTGTTGTTTTGTCCTGAAACAAACTGTAAGTATTAAATTAACTCTTTTAGCCTACTTTTACTGTCCTGGCATCCATTAATTGTTGAGGTGTCATTTTTTAAAATATTTATTTCATCAGCAAACACAAGATTTTTTTGTTAGTCATGGGTTTTCATAGATGTTTAGTAACGAGCATGTCTATTCATGATGTAGGTTTATAAGAAAAGTATAACAATATTTGTAAAAAAATTAAAGATGTTTAACATCATCTTGTAAGATTTTAAAAATTTTAAAAGATTTTTATAAGATTCTGTGACTTTTCTTATAAGATTGTTGTAAGATTCTGACAAGATTCTTATAAGATTCTTATAAGAGTATTTTGTAGGCCATGCAGGGATTCTTATAAGAATCTTATAAGAATCTTATAAGATCTTACTAATTTGCATATAAAATACTTATAAGAATCTTATAAGATTCTTATAAGAAGGTTCTCAGGTTCTTATAAGATTCTTACAAAATTCTTATAAGATTCTTATAAGATTCTTATAAGATTCTTATAAGATTCTTATAAGATTCTTATAAAATTCTTATAAGATTCTTATAAGAGTATTTCGTAGGGGATCATATTGGCGACGAGTGAATAAAATAACATTCCTGAATCATTATACGCGTGTATCTCCGCTGATGATCCTCGGATGCCGATGATTTTCGTCGATCTTCGCTGTTGATTTTGACTCACATCAGACCAGCGTGAATCGTCCAGCATGGCGCAGTATAGCATACCAGCGCCATCGCCGCTCGATCTCAACGATCGAAATCTCTATCAGAGTTGGACAAAATTCTTACAGCGTTTTCAGAACTTCGAAGTAGCCACTGAAGTTCATAAGAAGGATGACACTATTCGCGTGGCAACATTCCTGTCTGTAATCGGCCAGCCCGCCATCAACACGTACAACACGTTCGTATGGACAAACGACAGTGATGCAAAGAAATACGACAAAGTTGTCGACAAGTTCGCCGCGTTCTGCCAAGGAAAGAAGAGGACTGTAGAGTTCAACGTGAAGGAGAAACAGTTGATGCATTTGTCACAGCACTCAAGACACTGGCCGACACCTGTGAGTTTGGTGAGTTAAAAAACAGTAGTATCATAACGAGATCGTATCATACTAGGGATCAAGGACTGGCCTCAAGCAGCGCCTCCTTCGTGACCCAGAACTCACACTAGACAAAGCGGTCTTACTAATCAGGGCTGCAACAACTGCGTCAGAGCAACTCAAAAGCATGGATCAGCCACAGCCTCAAGTCAGTGCAGTTCGCAGGCGACCACAGAAACAAAAGTGGCAACCAAGGCAACGCCCGCAAAAATCGCAGTCACGCAATGCTGACAAGTCGTCCCATGCACCTCACCAGTCTTCATCAAAGACATGTCATAACTGTGGTGGAAATTACCCACATTCAGGCACATGCCATGTGTACGGAAAAACGTGTGATTTCTGTAAAAAGAAAAATCACTTCGCTTCAGTTTGCCGCACCAAGAAGTTCTCACACAGAGTGCACACAGCTCAAGATGAATCTGGTCCAGGCAGCTCCACATCTGACGATGAATATGCGTTCATCGTCCATCGCGACAACAAAAAACAACCGCGAATCGACATCGTCATTGACGGTAAACATACCTGTGCCCTCACTGATACCGGAGCATCTGTCAACATAATGAGCCAGACAACCTTCAGCCAACTCCCTCAGCCACATTTGCACCCAGACACTGCAAACATCTACGCTTATGGTGCAAATACTCCGCTGCCTGTCATCGGTAAAGTCACTGTGACAGTCGCGTACAAAGACAACTCCATCAGCTGTGAGTTTCATGTAATCGAGGGACAAGGCGATACGCTTCTCAGCTTCCAGACTGCATCGTCACTGAACATTGTACAGATAACGTACAACGTCGACGCTGAATCATTGTCAGTTGACAACATTGTGGCTCAATACGCCGACCGCTTCGAAGGCATTGGAAAGTTGACTGATGTGAAGTGCAAACTTCATGTTGACAAATCTGTCACACCCGTGGCTCAACCGCATCGCAGGATTCCCTTCCACGTTCGTCGTAAAGTGGAGGCTGAACTGAAACGCCTTCAAACATTCGACATCATCGAACCAGTCAGCGACACTCCAACTCCCTGGATATCACCGATCCGCGTGGTACCCAAGCCTAAAGACCCTAACGCCATACGACTCTGCATTGACATGCGTGCCGTCAATCAAGCCATTGAACGAGAAAGGCATGTCACACCGACCATCGATGACATCATCGTCAAGCTGAACGGAGCTCAAGTATTTTCGAAACTTGATCTCAACAGTGGGTATCATCAAATTGAACTTGATGAGGACTCGCGTTACCTGACCACCTTCTCAACGCATCAGGGCTCGACCTTAACGCTAGCCCGGCGTACAGTGTCTAGTAAAAACTGCTGCGGGCAAGTAAAAACCACTTCTCAACTTGCCCGGCGGGCTACTTAAAAACATGTGCACGTTCCTTGTTTTTCAGATGTGATTAAAGAAAATAAAACGAACTCTTCAAAGCTTTACCTTTTGTGTGTCATGAATGTAACTTTATTTTATTGCAAATGCAAACATGTGAAATCCCCCAGCATCGCTACGACTACAGTCCCTTGTGCCGTGCCGAAACGCAACGAAACTGCCTGGCCAACGCACCATCATGCCATTTGCAGACATACGGAGGTACATACAGAGCTGCATTGGTGTGTGAAAACATGTGGGCCCGTACGTGCTAGTGCCAGCAGTGACTGGTTCCCGCTGCGCCGCGCACTAAGGGCCAAAGAAGGCATGATGGAAATGCGGTAACCAATGCAATCGTCGCGCGCGGTGCATGCATGCTGTAGCATGCAGTACACAGTGTTTTGGCCCGGACGGATTGGAATAGACATCGTAAAAGTGCCAAGAAAATATCGATGGAGAAAGACAATCTTTGCAAGCTTATATTCACAAAACATGATCTCTCTTGTCTGTGTATGTATTTCCCGTGTTCATGAATTTATTTCGAGGAAGTACTACTGGTATATGAAGTGAAACGATGCAGCGTGTTTCACCACAATCTCTGACCGTAAAACAAAGCTCACTGCCGGCCCACTGCCGGTCCACAACACACAGTGCATCATGGCACGCTCGTACCAAGTGATGTTCAGACATTGTTAGCCAGTTTCTCGTCGTGACTAGCATTGTGCATATGGTATAATTGACCTGCATTTTCTATTATGTTTAAGATTATCGACGGCAAATATTTTCGATAACACTTAAGGCAAGTTTTTGTCATTTTTCAGGCCCTTTTTATATAGCTTTTGTAGCTGCAATGGAAAGAGTTCAGGCTGAAAATTTTCATCTAATTTTAACAAATCTGAAAACAAATATACAGTTGCTTTATCATGTTTATGTGCCGTTTATTAACTCCATTTTTCAAGTATAATTAAGTGATGAACCAACTGACGACTGTATTAAAAAATGAAAGCGTATAGCAGATGTCAAACCTTTTACTATTCTCCATTTAATTAGGTTTTTTTATATTAAATTTACCTTGTCTTACAGTTACAATAAATAAATCCTGATATTCAAAAAACAAAAACAATGTTAACTTTCGTTTCGCCCCTGTTTATCCGTGGATATCAAGGAGAGCAAATCACTCTCCTTAAAATCCATTTGTTCTCAAAGATTTGAAGAGAGCGATTTATAGCTCTCCTGGATTTTCTTTAAATGAAGGACTGCTGTGCCCGCTGGCAAGAGAAAGACTAATTTTCCTGGGGAACTAGCCAAGTGCACACACGAAACGGGTGACTCGTAAATAGCATTTTGTTGTATTCCTGTCACATACATGACTACCAGCGACAGTGAATTCTAGCCATGAACAAAAGTCAACCTTCTCAGTAGTCAATATTAAACCTGCTTTAATCGTTAAGTATTTTCAAACATTTCATGGGCTAGTAAAAGTTTCTGCGGGCTAGTAAAAAACACAATTTACTAGCCCGGTGGGCTACTCTCAGAAAAATTTAAGGGCAAGCCCTGCGCATGTTGGTCTGTACCAATTCAAGCGACTCAACTTCGGAGTCAACAGTGGTGCTGAACAGTTCCAGAACCTCATCCAATCTACATTGGCTGGACTGCCAGGTGTCCTGAACATAAGTGATGACATACTTGTGTACGGGAAAACCACCGAAGAGCACAAAGACAACTTGGCACGTTGTCTACAATGCCTCAGAGAGAAGAACCTGACACTCAACAAGGCCAAATGCCAGTTCCTTGCAAGCAGTGTGGAATTCTTTGGTCACATCTTCTCAGCAGACGGTGTTGCACCTAGCCCCGCGAAGGTGAAAGCACTCACTGACGCAGCACCTCCAGCCTACAAGGAAGAGCTTCGTAGCTTCCTGGGTTTAGCCACCTACTGCGCTCGCTTCATACCCAGACTAGCGCTGATCTCCGAACCACTTCGTGCACTAACGAAGGAATCATCTCCATGGATATGGGGAAAACAACAATGCGACGCGATGGACAAAATCAAACAGTCAATCACTGACCATTGCAAGATCGCTTACTTCAATCCAGAGAGCCGAACCGAGATCATTGTTGATGCCAGCCCCATCGGACTTTGCGCACTACTCGTTCAACACGACTCTACTGGAAATACAGCCATTGTAGCAGTAGCAAGCCGATCGCTAACAGCAGTTGAACAACGCTACTCACAGACTGAGAGAGAAGCCCTTGGAGTCACTTGGGGTATTCTCCACTTCCACCTGTACTTGTTCGGTAACACATTTGCTGTCACTACCGATCACAAGCCTCTTCTGCCAATGTTCAACCACAGCTACTCCAATCCACCCGCGAGAATCGAGAGATGGTTGCTAAAACTGCAGCCATACAGCTTCCAGGTTCACTACAAACCAGGCAAGTCTAACCCTGCAGACTATTTCTCGCGACACCCATGCTCGACAACTCAACAGTCAGAGCCTAACGCAGAGGAACATGTCAACTCCATCATCCACAACGCTGTCCCTAAATCACTAACTCTTGCAGAAATACAGGATGCAACAAAGAATGATCGCCTCCTCCAACTGGCCATCAATGCCACGAAAACCAACGCATGGAACCAGATCATCAAAACAGCCGACGCAACTGTGAAATCTGATCTGACCAGCATCTTCCATGTTCGCCATGAACTCAGTGTTAGCAGCGCTGAGGACATTCTACTGCGCGATCATCGCATTGTCATTCCGACCGCACTCCAACAACGCGTCATTGACATTGCACACGAAGGCCATCAAGGCATGGTCAAAACCAAACAACTTCTCCGACAGAAAGTTTGGTTCCCCCGACTTGACACACGAGTTGAGAACACCGTAGCTGAATGCCTACCATGCCAAGCCTCAACTGTGGACAAAGCCACAAGCGAACCACTTCACATGACTGATCTACCCGACGCACCGTGGACACATCTCAGTATCGACTTCAAACAACTGCCAACAGGTGACTACCTGCTTGTCGTGATCGACGACTACAGTCGTTATCCTGAGATCGAAATCACAAGCTCCACCTCTGCAAAATCTGTCATCCCCAAGCTCGACAAAATCTTCGCAACTTTTGGCTGCCCACAAGTTGTTCGCACAGATAACGGCCCACCATTTCAGAGTGCAGAATTCGCGTCCTTTGCCAAGTACATTGGATTTCAACATCGCCGCATTACACCCATCTGGCCACAAGCAAACGGCGAGGTTGAGCGCATGATGCGGAATCTGAACAAAATGTATCGCACTGCAAAAGCCGAAGGCCGATCTTGGCAGCAGGCTATGTATGCATAACTCCGCAACTACAGATCCACCCCTCATAGTACTACCGGCGTCACACCTGCATCATTACTCTTCGCCCACTCATTCCGCACTCGCCTGCCTGATGTTCGCACTGCTCCAGTCCAACCCGATATCAAAGCCAAAGACGCACACATGAAGGAAACCATGAAGACAAATGCCGACAAGAAAAAGTCCATGCGCACACACAAGCTAAAGGTTGGTGACCATGTACTGGTGAAACAAACTGGAATCATCTCCACTTCCATGACACCATATCAACTTCAACCGTTAACTATCACTTCACTGAAAGGATCAATGGTAACAGCTACCCGTGACGACAACACTACCGTCACCAGAAATGCCTCATTCTTCAAACGCCTGAAGCAGACCATTTCAACACCAGCAAAACAACCAGTCCACTACGATCCAGATGACTCGGACATGGACATGTATGACACACCTGCTGCGAACCAGACTAATCCACCTGTCAGACGAAACCCCACCAGAAATCACCGAGCACCCCAGCGTCTGAAGGATTACATTGTACATACCTAAGGAACCAGATGGTAAAGATCTGGATAGAGAGTGAAGTGCTTGTAACCTCTCCTCTCAAGTGTTAAGTTAGTTTAGTCAAGTTGTGTTATTCAAAAAAAAAAGAAAAAAAAAGAGTAATTGGAACCTCAAGATCAATTCAATTTCAACAAAATCTCAATCTGCAACTCTCAAACAGTTAGAAAAACATTGTGCTACCATGTTTTAATTCCTTGATGTTTTGCTATGATCATTTCTAATTGAGCTGACTTTATCAAGATTCATGGATGCTGAACTCTAGAAATCTGCTTTGTTAAATCATGATTTATATAATGAACACTTGGACACCAACAAAACGAAGGACTCTAACAATTGATTTCTAACACATTTGCAATTTATTTCCACCTTGAATTTTGCAATTTATCCAACAGTTCATTTGCAAGAAATACTTGAGTCATTATTCAAACGATAGGAGGAATGTAATGTTTACATTATTGCAATGCATTTGTATAGCCACCTTCTACTGCATGTGTTCTAGAGCAGTATATGCTTTATGACCCTTGACCTGAATGGCATGTACTGAATTACACACTCTCATACGAGGTATCCATCCTGCACCATCGTGTCTCCTGTGTCCATTCATTTCGGCTCCGATATTCATCATTCATTAGTCTTAGTCAGACATCATAGCTATATTATTGGCGACCAGACCCTTTATCTTCTAATTGCTCAGTAACAATGTTATTGTCTTGTAAAAAGGTCGGTTCATACTCTGTGAAGTTACGGCAATTCACTTTGTGAAGTTACGGCAATCATTAACGCCAGCGCTAAAAATGTTGGGGGAAAAAGAGTGAACCACATTTAACTCTGGGCAATTTTGAGTCAAATGGTTTCGATGTCAACATTTCAAAATTTGCTTTCACTTGAAGTATGAACCGATCGTTAGAGCTCAGCCCAGTCACTAAGGCGTGAATTCCGTAATGTGGATTCAAGTAAAAGACTTTAATTTTATACCATTCACGAAATGGACACTGTAGTAATATGTGCATATTGATGTGTCCAAATAATTGCAGTGAGTATTAACTACACTTACCGTTTTAGTGATTGCATTTTAGTAATGTTTTACATGCTGTTGTTTCTGAACACTCTTTGTAATAAAATTAGAGAAACATGAATTACATGTATGTTTAATTGTTCTGTTATCGTTTTCAGAAACATTTCTCCATAAATGCCCAGTAGGTTGCAGTAAGGTGGCCACCATGTTGCAGCAACATGTCCATTAAGTTGTAGTAACGTGTCTACAAAGTTGCAGCAACGTGGCTTTAAAGTTGCAGAAACGTCCCATTTAGCTGCAATAACGTGCCCACAAAGTTGCAGCAATGTCCTCATAAAGTTGCAGTAACGTCCCCATAAAGTTGCCTAAACGTGTCCAATACGTTGCTTTAACGTGTACAATAAGTTGCATCAACGTGTCCAGTAAGTTGCAGTGACGTCCCAAATTAGGTTGCAGTAACGTGCTAATCAAGTGGTAATCATGTCGCCAAAAGGTTGTAGAAACGTGCGTAGAAGTTGCTGTTATGTGTCAATTTGGTCGCAAATAACGTGGCGTCAAGGTGGTAATCATGTGCAATCACGACCAAAAAAAGTTGTGATGTATGTTGCGTTTACGTTGTGGAAACGTCATTGTAACGTTGCGTGATAACGTTGTAGCAACGCGCACGCGAGTCAACATTTTTACGTTGCGGCAACGTCATTTTCCTCACGTTGCAGCAACGAAAACCTGACCTTCTGGCAACGTTGTCACAACGTAAATGTGTTAGCTGGGATTGCTAAGTTATTGCGGGATAACCAGGATGTGTTCTCCAGAGGCTATGAGGACATTGGTAGGACAGACTGTGTCAAGCATCACATTGAAACGGGCGATGCAGCGCCTGTGAAGCAAAGACCGAGAAGATATTCGCCAAAAGAACAAGAGGAGATAACACGTCAAGTGCAGAAATTGCTTGCTGGTGGACAGATAGAACAATCAGACAGTCCATGGGCATCCAACGTCGTGGTTGTAAACAAGAAAGACGGGACAAAGAGATTCTGTATTGACTATCGCCGCCTGAACTCACTGACAATAAAGAACGCATACCCAATACCGCGTATCGATGATACACTAGACACCTTGGCAGGGGCCAAGTGGTTTTCCACGTTGGATCTCGCTGCAGGGTATTGGCAGGTAGAGCTGGACGACGAGGCCAAGAAGAAATCAGCATTCGTGGTCCGCGGTGGTCTGTACTGCTGGCGGGTCATGCCATTCGGCCTCTGCAATGCCCCCTCCACATTTGAAGAAGAGCTAAGACGCCTTGAGGTGGTCTTTCAACGCCTTCGAGGCGCGGGTTTGAAACTTAAGCCAAAAAAGTGTGAGTTGTTCAAGCAGCAGGTTTTGTACCTAGGGCATGTCGTATCAAGCGAGGGCGTTGCTACGGATCCAGAGAAGATACGGGTAGTACGTGACTGGCCGACTCCAACAACTGTAACCGAGGTGCAAAGTTTCATAGGATTGGCGTCATATTATAGGCGTTTCGTGAAGGGATTCGCCGACATAGCCCGACCCCTGCATCGCTTGACGGAGAAAGGAAGGCAGTTTAAGTGGGACGACGATTGTGAAACATCGTTTCAACGGCTCAAGGGACTGCTCCAAGAGGCACCTATATTGGCTTACCCTAACCCTGAAGAAGATTACATCCTTGATACAGACGCCAGCAACGTAGGCATAGGTGCTGTTCTTTCTCAGTTGGTCGATGGACAGGAAAGAGTCATTGCCTATGGAAGCAGGGCCCTGAGCAAATCAGAGAAGAACTATTGCGTTACACGCAAAGAGCTATTGGCAGTTGTGGTCTTTTTGAAGCAGTATAGGCCTTACATTTACGGACAGAAAATCACCATAAGAACTGACCACGGGGCACTCCGGTGGATACTCAACTTCCGTGATCCACTGGGCCAAATAGCACGTTGGCTACAGGTACTCAGCGAGTACGATATCACCATAGTTCACAGGGCAGGACGTTCCCATGGAAACGCGGATGGTCTCTCGCGCCGGCCGTGGCCACAGTGTGGTATGGATGACAGAGCTATCACAGCAAAGACCTATCCAGGCGACGTGAACCAAAGAGGAGACGAGACGAAACCCGTGGAAGAACCTACTGTACGAATTGTGACAATAGAACCAACAGTAGCACACGAATCATGGAGACGGGAACAGGAGGACGATCAAACACTTGGTTGGATCCTGAGGGCGAAGGCTGCTGCCACACCTAGACCAGAGTGGTCAGAGATTACATCAGGTTCGCCTTCAGTGAAGTCGTATTGGCTGCGGTGGGATCAGATAGAAATTAGAAAAGGACTCGTGTAAGAGGTGGGAGTCGGATGATGGCGGGCAGGTAAGATACCAGGTTATTGTGCCAAAACCACATCGACAGGAGGTAGTGGACGAACTTCATGGGGGACTGACAGGAGGACACCTTGGTCAGAAGAAAACACTGGAAAAGGTGCGCCAGAGATTTTATTGGTTGGGGATGAATGCCGATGTTAGGTCCTTTGTCAGGCAGTGTGACATCTGCGCCTCAAAGAAGTCGCCTACCAAACGTCGAAGAGCCCCACTGCAACAGTATGTAGTTGGTGCCCCAATGCAGCGTGTGGCACTGGACATCCTTGGACCTCTTCCAGAAACCGAACGTGGCAACAAATATGTTAGTCGTTGGCGACTACTTCAGCAAATGGGTAGAAGCTTATCCAGTGCCTAACGAGAGAGCAGAGACTGTGGCTCAGAAGTTAGTTATGGAATTTGTGTGTAGGTTCGGAGTCCCCGTCGAGCTACATTCAGACCAGGGAAGGAACTTTGAATCCCAGGTGTTTGGAGAGATGTGCAAGTGATGCTGTGATGATAGAGCCCCATCGACGTCAACGCGATTGGGATGAGAAGGTGGCACTTGCAACGTTCGCCTACTGGGCAACACCACACGAATCCACGGGGGAAACACCTAACATGCTAATGTTAGGCCGAGAGGTGCTCTTGCCTCTAGACTTGACCACTAGGGTTTCCTCAGACAAGGATGAGGGAGATGTCAGAAGCGATTATGCTTACGACTTAAGGGAAGGAATGCGATTTGCGCACGAAAAGGCTAGGGAGCACCTAAAAAACAGTGCAAGGCGGCAGAAGAAATACTACGACCACAAGACAAGTTCAACGACGCTAAGGACCGGGCAGTTTGTTTGGTTACACAACCCGAGTAAGAAAAAGGGCCTGTCACCTAAGTTGCAACGGAGGTGGGAAGGACCTTACCTTATTTTGAAGAAGCTATCGGAGGTCACTTTCAGAATTCAGAGGAACCGACGGGGCAAGAAGAAAGTTGTTCATTTCGACCGACTAAAGCCCTATGAAGGTCGCCCACTCGTGCCTTGGGATGGAACAGAACTACATGGAACACCTCGCCAACCACAGAGACAAGAAGGAGAATCAGATATAGTAGGAGTGGAAAACACTGAGGCGTTAGAAGAGACTCTATATGAGGAAGTAGAAGCGGAAGAAGCTAGGGAGCTTAGTGCACCAGGGCAAGAAATACCAGAAACCCTGGAAGTACAAGAAGAAAGCCAAAGAGAGACTTTTGAACCTGTAGCCGGGAGAAGAAATCCACCTAGGCATCGCCGTAAACCACAACGTTACTTGTAACATCACACATAGAAAGAGGGACCTACGTAGGGTTAACCAAGGGAATCACCTCCAATGAGGCGTGGATGTGTGAGGAGAGAGTGAATGAGTTGTGAAAAGTAGACACCCTAAAGGTTTAAGATAGCAGTGAGGACTAATCGTAATTTCATTCTGTAATTTGTCGACAGAGACATCATCATGAGAAACTCACCGCCGAAGAAGACACCAAGGGACCTTGATGAAGCAGTGACAGTGGAGTGCCCCACCTGCCACGATGTGTTTCTGCACAAGCGCAGTTTGGAGCGACACATCAAGGTGGAGCATGGCCCGCAAGTATATTATTGGTGTGGGCAATGCGAGCACAGAAACAACAGACGGGATAACGTACGGGCCCACTTTCGTGACTGTCATCCATGGGCACAGGGAGAAGTAAGCCAGATTCGAGCTGAGACGTACAAATCCAGAGAGCGTGCTAGGCGCTCTAAAATCGAAGAGTCAGGACACCGCTCTCACGAGAACCACCCTACCACAGCCGAGAGGGATAATGAAGCCAGACGCAGAGCAGAGAGAAAGTCAAGCTCTTCTGGACGGAGCAGTGACCACCCAGACGCCGGCAACAGCGAGAGAAAGCGTAGCCGAGCACCTGATGCCGGAGACAAGCCGGAGATGATGCCGGAGACAAGCCGGAGACAAGGTGAAAGTGCCCCAGCAACAGTGTCAAGAGCACCAAATGAACACCAGGATGAGGAGGAGCGACCGGCCACAAAGGCGCACAGGGTGAAGGCTCCTTCCACGATCTCTCATGCCCCTGACGACGAGCCGATATCGATGGAGCTCTCCAGCTCTGAGAAAGCAAAGGAGAAAGCTGAGTCACCCACACAGGTGGTGGTATCTGTAGCAGCAGGAGCTGATTTGCTGGGCACGGACGTGCCGCAAGCGGCCACAGAGGTCGAGATACCCACAACTGCAGCGGATGGTGAGGATGAGAGTGTACCGGAGATAATGGTGTCTGCATCACCGAGTATGTGGGAGAATGAGGGGTCCGGGAGCCCACAGCGAGAATGGCGACCTGTCAGGCCAGGAGGAAAACCGTTAAGCATGATGAGGTTGATTCGTGGTCTGGGAGAAAATCCCGAGGAAGGCGCCGCAGCGACGGAGGGCCTGCGCATGCCATCCACACCCTTCCAGATCAACAACCTGGACAAATGGTCCGCTGGAGGGAGGTAAAGGAGACCTACCTATACAAGGGCGACGACAAGGTAATCAAAGGTGAAACGTCTCGAGAATTCGATGTTGTTTACTTACGGCCCTATGCTGAGCAAGGGGAGTCCAAGGGGAAAGAGCCGGGCACCGCACCACCTGGTCAGGGTCGACACCTGTGCAGGCTGGTGAGGTTGGAGGGTGACCATGCAGGAGCACCATACAAGGATAACGACCAAGTTGACGCCATGATCGGCAATGTTCGGCGAGTGGCAGAGACTGACGTACGGGAAGTCTACGTGGATGGAGAGAGAGTAACGAAGGACAAGACAAAGCGGGTCTTCGACTGCAGTTTCCAGGCGGGAGTTGCAGTGAACAGAAAACCATAGCTGTACAGGGACGTTTAAACTTTTAAGTTTGATGTTAACACCTTGAAGGATTTTTTAGTGTTGCCGAGTTCGACTTTCAAGGCGGCGTTTTAGCGTTAGGCATCAATGTTTCTGAGAAAAGATCTCAGGTTTAAAGTCAAACCTGTAAAGGCTCTTATAAGGATAAGGTCTTATTGTTGTTTAACTAAAGTTTTATGAAAGAGTTTTTGTAAAAAACCTTAGGTTTAAAATTAACCTGTATAGGCTCTTGAGGATAGGGTCTTTTTGTTGTTTTACCTAAAGTTTTATGAAAGAGATTTGTAACCTTTTATTTTTGTGTAAGAAAGCCTTACGTATTTTTCTGATGTATAAAGACTTTGAAATTAGGTCAGTATTGTTCTTGTTTAAACAGAGACCTTAGGACAACTTACTTAAGGCGCAATATTTCTTTTAAAGTTTTGCTAAGCTGAATGGTCAAGGGGACTGACCAGCCTTGAGGTGCGGCTGTGTAACGAAATATTGCTTCGCGCACTGGGCTTCCGTAGCTGCTGAGCGCTGGTGCGCGGGCTGCGTTCTGTGCGGCAGTGCACGTCGCTGGTGCTGTGCGTGCAGTGTATATAAGCGCGCTGCACGTGCGTCGCGGGCGTCTTTCCGCTGCTTGCTCTTGGTCCGTGTGGACGAAAGCAAGTACGCTCTGCCGTTGCTCGCTGGCTGTTGGATTGGTGGGATTAGGCTGTACCCCGTGAACCCTGGTTGTGGGGTGAGTAGCTGCGTCTTAGGCTTATCGGTCCCAATGTCCATTGTGATTACCCGATTGGTGATTGTTTGTGATTCTCAATTATAAAGTCCCCAAGAGATAATCGTCATTATTGTACCAATCAACCCTGCAATTAGCGCCTATATAGGAACCTGTGAATTACTTTGAATAAATCAACCAGTTCAAGTATATAGGCCTGGTGTGGTGCATAATCTTTGACGTGTCTACTCTTGTGTGGTGAGCGTGTGTGCATGGTGTGCAGACCTAGGCGCCTGGAGGTAGACTTCCCCCAAAACGAGTCCGCCCCTCAGGCCTCTGCGGTTACCGCTCGTCGTGGAGGCCGAAGCCCATTATTTAATCAGCGGCAGACGCCGCCTGGTAAAGTCCGCTACAGTACTCTTAATTAAAAGGACATTGCATGCATAATCCGTTAGCAGTCCATAGAAAACTTTCTCCGTTAAAAAAAATCCACCCACATCTTTCCACAATGATATGCCATTTCTGGGTGAAAAAAAAATCTACATGTTATCCAGGGATGGTTGTGACAAGTGCCCCTGCTGTTAAGATTAAAACACACCTTAAGATCAATTTTAGCTCGGTGATAAATTGAGCTGTGGCCCATTTTTCATCATAACGTGCACACAGATGGCTAGTCTTAGAAATCTCAGCAATGTGAGTGCATGAGGAAAGATTGTAATGATTGGATGAATCGGATTGAATAAAATGCACACTCTAGATGTTTTAGCTATTAATAATAGTGTACGGTATTGTGTCTAGACAGATGACTGCCTACATAGAGAACAAACTCACATGGTTATGTACTCTAGACAGTAGAGGGCGCTATACACAATTATAAGTGGCACAGTTAAATAATGAATGATAAGTGGCACAGTTAAATAATGAATGCGCACATTCATTACAAAGATCAAAAGTTCATCCATAACTGTATCATATGTAACTTGCGTCAACTGGGGAACATGCAGGAACAACCACCAGATGGTCCTGCCAAATTCTTGTTTGTAATAAAAAGAATGAATCATACATGTAGCCTTCAGAGATATTGTAGAAAAGCATTGTATCCACGAGAGCAGTTTGAAATAAGTTTGCAGATATGGTTAAGCATCAGTATACATGTGGCCTTAAAACAGACAGAAACAAATTAACCGGTACACACTCACAATGTTGCGAAACTTGAACTTTCCTTTTTTTCTTCTTCTTTTTTTGGAATGCTGTCCCTGGCAAAGACTGATGAGACACTCTCCCTAACCCCACCCCGGCACTCTAGTCCATTTTAAAGAATGTTATAACACCTTCAAAGTACGTTGAAGCTTTTTGCACAAGTGCCTCTCTCTTTCGCAGTGACATGTTAGCATTAAAAAAAAAAAAAAATCCAATGAAGCTATCCGACAGAGGCAAAGTGTTTAAACTGAAGAAACTTAGAGGGTTAATTTTTACAAATTTCCTCTGTCGGGGTCCAGTGGCCAAGTGCTCAAACACTTCTTGCGTATGGTCACTGACCTCTGGACAACCTCCCTCCATGCACCATGATTGGTCGTATATAGTCTACTACCAATCACCCACTTACCACTCACCAATCAAACACCAACTCCTAGACTTGTCCTAGTCCTAGTGGAACATTGGTACTAGGAGTAAAACAAAATTGGGGGCCTGCAATTTCATCCCCATTACATACTGATTATATGAGGATCTATCAACAATCTAAAATGGGACTTAATGATATTAATATTACACTAATAGATGGAAGGATATTTGCAAAAGCAATATTATTCTTAGGAAACTCATTTATTGAGTCTTTATATGTTTGTGTTCACTTCTTAATGCAGCTTCAGGATTGCTCTGCTTCACAGATGACAGCAACCATAGAAGAGCTTACTGACTGGTTGATAGATCAAGGTGTGACCAAATTCATTGGGGTTGAGAAAGAAGACCTTGTTCAAAGCCTGTTAAATCACTACATGGTTTACAGGTGAGTTACTCTAAAAGTGCATGTAACCCGGAAAAAGGGTACAGAAGCCATTACTCGTTAACTGCTTATAGCCTGGCACCCCAACCCGAGCAAAAATAGTTGACTATTTGGGAGGACGCCATCATGGCGCTGGATAGCTCAGGTGGTACGGTAATCCAGAGGTCTCGGGTTCAAGTCCCAGTACATTCAAATTGTTTTTGGCTTAAATTAAAAGTCAATTGATAACATTGTTACTTTTATTGTACCCTATCATGCTTCATCAGATAGCAATTCTGTAACTAAAACACGGCGAGTCAAAAAGAAGGTAACTGAGATTAATAATTGTTCCCTTAAAACATGATTACTTTTGGTTCAAAATTGCATGGCGTACTACAATGAGCATATTCCCTCACATCAGAAAGAAATAATCACTGAAATTGATCCTTGCTGTCAGGAGTAAAGGCACCTATTATTACAGCTGTCCATGGAAAGCTGAAATGTTTTGAAGCTATTTAATGAGCACTAGATATTATACATAGGCTTTGAAATTCCAGTGAGATTTAAATCCGTGAGTTTGCATCACACCCTTAATCAGTGTCAATTATAACAGAATGATCTTCGACCCATGTAAAACTTCTTTTTTTCAGGCATTGCCAATATGGCACCTCATTGCAAGTTTGAAGAATAAACAAAATTCAACCAATTAATTTTTTTTAAATGAGAATTTTGAGTTTTGTAGGTTTTCCTTACTTTCGTTCAACATTCCATGGACAGATGTAAAAATATGTTTTTTTTATATTAAAACAGGTATAACACCAGATAGCAAAGATCAGTTTCAGTGATTTTTTCTTTCCGATGTGTGCATGGGAGAATATGTTCGTTTTAATACACCATGCAATGTTGAATCAATGTAATCATGTTTTAGTGAAACAATGATTAATCTCGGTAACCTTCTTTTTGACTCACCCTATAGCACATCTGGCAGCAAAGCAAGGATTACATAAATTACTCTTTCTTTTGGGAGTAATGTATGCGGATGGACAGTGTGCTCTTCTTTTCAAATGCTTTAAGTCTCAATTTTACAAACGATTGAAAATTTCAATTGTATTTCATCAAGGGTTCAGCCAGCCACGAGTCAATTCATTAGTGGATTAGGAGAAGATTTGTTCCATGACATTGAACAAAATCAGCACACAACTAGATGCCTTCTCGTCCAACATGACATATCTTTGACACCCAACAGCTTGAAGGAGTTGTATCAGGTGGAGTACTCTCCTGAGGGCTAAAACAACAAGTCTGCTGAGGATGACACCATCTACTCCTTTGAGGTCTTCATAGAAAACTGCTCAAGTAAGTACAGATTAAAGATAATGACATTGAGTTGTATTTAATAAGCAGATTTATTATAATGTCAACATTTACAATAATTTCAATGATCAGTTATCACTCTTACAGTGGAGGTCACTGAATGAAAAAAAAATCTTGTGTGAAATTTAAAACAACTGAAAACCCAATCTTGTGTATAATTAGGATGAAGTGAAAACTAATCAGTCTGTAAACGTGACACCCTACTACTTTCCATTGCATATTTACAATTAGATATAATTTTGCTTACTGGGCCTATTTACAAGCCAAACCAAGCCAAGCCAAGAATTCGATAAAAATCATTATAGATTTAAAATCAACAACAAAAATTATTCGTATAAAATAAAATTATAACAAATTTGTCAGTTTTGGGGTTAAATATGGCATGTTGTTATTATGTTTCAGGGCAACCTTGTACAGGGCAAGTTAAATTGACTCAGCTGCTTGACTTCTGGACAGGAGCAGACTGCATTCCTCCATGTGGGTTCAAGAAACGCCTTATGGTTGAATTTTACACTGCTGTAACAGGTGTAAGGCGATTGCCATCTGCATACACATGCGGCCCCACATTGTCACTTCCAAGAGGAGTTGATGATCCTGACGCGTTCCACCGCATGATGGAAGATGCCATCCTCAACCGTCAGGGTTTTGGGAGAATTTAGCCATCTGCCCTCCATAGAAGCTAGTTGTTTCTTTTTCATAGTCTCACATCCTATTTCATTTCAATTACAACTTACTCACTTGACTTAATCATTGATGGCCTCAACTATGGTGATTGGTAAAATGTTTGTTTGGCTCGTTTTTGCCAAGTTACTTTTTTTAACTTGTAGTTTTGGAGATAAAAGTCAGCTGTGTATTAGCTTCATGAAAGGTCAGACTCTGTGAAAAAAAAGCCTTTCCTAAAAACAGTTAAATCTTTGGTTTATTCATAGATCCACCCACGCCACAACATTGGTGATGTTTAGGTTAATGGTTTGAAATTATTTTAAAAAAATGGATATGATGGGATCATGGTCTCTGCGTCGGTGATTGGTAAAAAGAAGACTTGTTTGTTTGGCTCATTCTTGCCATATGCTTAATTGAGTATTTTATAAAGTTGTTACTAGTTTTGAAGATAAAAGTCAGGTGTGCATTCTCTCTTTATGAATAGTAACAGTATAGTTAGCTTATTGGAAGACATATTTTTGAAGGGATAAGTTGTGGAGACTACTTGCAACTCTATCCACTGGGAAAAGTGATTGGGTATGTCTAAGAAATAGAACAATGCCACCAGTGAGCAGACTGCATTCCTCCATATGGGTTCAAGAACCGACATATGGTTGGATTTTACACTGCTGTAACAGGTGTAAGGCGGTAGCCATCTGCATACACATGCGGCCCCACATTGTCACTTCCAAGAGGAGTAGATGATCCTGACGCGTTCCACCGCATGATGGTAGATCCCATCCTGTCAGGGTTCTGAAAGAGTATTATCATCTGGCCGCAATAGAAATCAGTTGTTCTTTTTCACAGTCTTACATCCTAGTTCGTTCAATTACAACTTGCTCACTACTTAATCATTCAATATTACCAAATATCCGGTTCGAAGAATTAATGATCTAAAGGTTTCAAATAGAGTGATTTTCAATTGTTAGAGATGATAGAAATGCACTGATTTTGAATTGTGTTTAAGTCCGAGTACAAAAATATTGCGAAGAGAAATATCTTGCGTGAACTGATGTAATAGATGTTGCTACACCCGCGAGTTTTTATGACCCATACGAGTTCATCATATGTCCAACACCACCCCCTACATGATGATTGGTAAAAGTAGACTTGTTTGTTGGGCTCGTTCTTGCCTTATGTTTAAATCAAGTATTGTATTAAACTTGTTACTAATTTTGAAGATAAAATTCAGCTGTGCATTGTCTCTTTATTAACAGTAACAGTATACTTAGCATATTGGAAGTCGTGTTTTTCTGAAGGGATAAAGTTGTGGAGACTACTTGTAACTCTAAAAAAAAATGATGATGGGAGTATGTTGAAGAAATATAACAATGACACCAGTGATAAGACAAATTTAATTGACAAAAGTTATTTTCTGTCTCTCTCTCTCCGCTCTTTTATTACCGTCAATTTAGGCAATACATGTACATTACTTTGAAAAACACATCCACAAGAAAAACTGCACGTCACAAAATAGAAATTGCCATATAACGTTAGACAAAATAATAATGCTTAAAGGGTGTCTAACCTAGGACTGTTTCATTTCCATTATCACAATCTATTCACTCTGTGGTGTTTTAGGTCCGAGCAAACAGCAAAACCCTGGATGAGTACCTGTCCATACTGGTTGATTTACCTTTGTGAGCTAAAACTCGGCGGCTATCTTTAATTTGAAGGTCAACAAAAGGTCAAATCATCAAATCGACATCAAATATGAATTCCTGATCCCCTAAATCCCAGAAACAATTATATTGCAGCACTTTGGGCCAAACCATTGAAAAAGAAACAATTTTCAAAATGGCCGACGTTGGGAATTTGGGATTTGGACCCCCCACGGATTCCACCCACACTTTTGCGAGCGATACCCCGCTATAATTTCTATTTCACCTTCATAGAAGACAAATCCACTGATAAACGAACCTTCGCTCCACGGTCTTGGAATTGGTCCAGATGACCCAGCTGAACAAAAAATGAAGTCATTGTTTGTGTTTGGGTTTTTTTGGGGGGGGACGGGGGGCTGTCTGTTGGGTTTAACATAATGAATTAAAAAAAAGAATTCACATAGTAAACCGTGCCGTGCTATCCTTTTTTTAAATATTAATTTTTCAATCTTGATAGTTCTGTCCCTTGTCATCAAAACAGTACAGATTACGGGCTATTTTAACAAACCGAAGTCTTACAATACCTTGTGCCTGCATGATGTTATATTTGTCGCAGTATTGTTGTTCTAAGGAAATGATATAGATAGAGTCCTTGGTCGGCATTACTTGGCTTATCAATACCTGCTTCATTCATCAGAAGAGTGCACAGATTAAACACATCCTCGTCACATGGAAATCAGCTTTTAAATTGACACTCGGTTTCACATACTTCTACTTAATCATGTTGCACATGAACAAGATAATCTTGCGTTCCATACAATTGGGGCACCGTGTACATCACCATAGGTCGACCGAATGGACCATGTCGATTTCTTGATGAAGCTATTCTGTGACAGTTCCACTCCTTCACGGTAGTGTCAATATCATTCTGTATGAGCAAATAAGATTAATTGTTCAGGTATTTTAATTGTTGTTCACAAAGGCTGAAAGTGAAACGGCTTTCACAGATAAAGGATTTTACATTGGACTTGTGCAACGACAAACTATTTCATAACGCCTACATATGTAATCATTTACCTGGATTAGATTCATGAAGCACAACTGTATTAAAGATGTATCCAGAAAATCACCACTGAAATGACCATCATCTTTCAGTTCATCCAGTACTGTGTGCAGTGTATTCGAAACACACTCCACCAACATTCGATGCGCTGATTGTGCTGACTGGTACCTTGAAGAAAACTCCTGTCTCCTGCAAACGCATCTTGGAAATTGGTTTTCATGAAGTGTTGCATTTGTCGAACTGTACCATTTTCAGTTCTTAAGTCTGCCCGAATTACTCTTGGACATCCCATTTTGGCCCGTACTGTTCTCACATAATAACCAGCAATGACACTAGGATCGCTATTTGTTACGTAAGCTTCTACCCAAAGCACATTCCTGGAAAACCCGTCAATGCAGCCATTTATACAAATGCCATAGGGTTTCAGTTTATCATACGAGTCCAAGTGCCACAGGAAATTGGGACCGCTTACGTGATATCTGCGTCTCTGAAGACGTGTCCTTGCCCTTTGTTGAACGCCTTCGGGGTCAAGTATTCCTAACAGATGGCGCACTGTTTCTCTATCAATATTGATACCACTCTGAACGCATCGCAAGTGCATCCATCTATAGCCATGCAGTTGCCCGGATGTTTGCAACTTTCCTTCAATAAAGGTGGCGACGTCTACAATATCGGTGTGATTTTTTTCGCCGGAAAAGACCTAGAGCTCGCAGTTTCCGGTTAAGATGCGATTTGCTGATAATAATATTGTTGTTTGCGAGAAGTGATGCAATTATTTCGTCGTAATTAGGGCCTAAATTGAAGTAATAACGAATTAATTGGTTGCTTTCTGCTACCGGCATGGCTGTACTTTCATCACAAACAACAGCGCCCTCATGATGCCCACCGCAGCTATATAACAGACTTTAAAAAAAAAAATGCCAAACATATACTTACAAAAAACAAGACTCAGGAAACATATACTTGCAAAAAACAAGACTCGCCAAACATAAACTTGCAAAAAACAAGACTGTTACTAAAAATAGACTTCACAAAAACAAGACTCGCGAAACATACTTACAAAAAAACAAGACTCGGGAAACGTACACTTCCAAAAAACAAGACTGTTACTAAAAATAGACTTCACAAAAACAAGACTCGGGAAACATACTTGCAAAAAACAAGATTTGCCAAACATATACTTGCAAAAAACAAGACTCGGGAAACATATACTTGCAAAAAACAAGACTGTTACTAAAAATAGACTTCACAAAAACAAGACTCGCGAAACATACTTGCAAAAAACAAGACTCGGGAAACATATACTTGCAGAAAACAAGACTCAGGAAACATATACTTGCAAAAAACAAGACTCGGGAAACATATACTTGCAAAAAACAAGACTCGGGAAACATATACTTGCAAAAAACAAGACTCGGGAAACATATACTTGCAAAAAACAAGACTCGGGAAACATATACTTGCAAAAAACAAGACTGTTACTAAAAATAGACTTCACAAAAACAAGACTCGCGAAACATACTTGCAAAAAACAAGACTCGGGAAACATATACTTGCAAAAAACAAGACTCGGGAAACATATACTTCCAAAAAAACAAGACTGTTACTAAAAATAGACTTCACAAAAACAAGACTCGCGAAACATACTTGCAAAAAACAAGACTCGGGAAACATATACTTGCAAAAAACAAGACTCGGGAAACATATACTTGCAAAAAACATGATTCCCCAAACATATACATCCGAAAAACAAGATTCACCAAACATATACTTGCAAAAGAGCAATTTATACATTCGATGGCACTAAAAGGCTTTCGTACTTTCTAATCTCCGCCAGTCTTTTGGAAACTTGGGCAATTGGGTTTTTTGCATTCCTCAAGAGTCTTTTGATTGTTTGTAAGTGATATTCGAACGGAAATGCTGAGATGTCATTCAAGGAGCACTGAAAATTTGCCACATCGTCCGCTAAATGGAGGAGACTGTGAACGTTGTATACAACAAAAATGTCCGAGTATATATTTTCACTTTGCTGTACAAATGTTGAAAGGAGTTCTCGTGCATATCCTAGATATGCATTTCGCCTTGCATCATTACTATCTAGAAGTATGGAGATTGCAACGGTAAACATAAGAAAATGCTCATATGTTTCCACAGGCAAGCATTTCTTCAGTACAAGTGGTCCTGTATAAAGCAAAAACTGTCTCAGTTCTGTCGCTTTCCACCTGTGATATTCTAACAATGATCGAGGTTGGCGTGCAAATTCTGATGGAATTTTTCCACAATAAGACATTAAACTTTCTGATGCATCACTTAGCTGAGTATGGGACAACTTACATTGTCTCGGGCCTTCCTTTAAGAAGAACAGAATACGCTTGACAACGCCCAGACAAACCAAGTGCATATAATCCAGGCTAAATAATGTCACACAATCAATACCAAAATGGACGAGGGGAGATTAGGAGCAATTTATAAACGTCAGGGAATTATAAGGTCAGGAAGGCAGTCTAGAATGCTTGTACCTGTTAATAGATGTGTAATAAATTACAAACACAATTCAGACTAACTAAATATGGTTAATTTGGGGCACTATTTTTTTCGAAAAAGCAAGTGTTTTTCAAACACAGTTCGGCCGACCAGCATAGCAAATTGAAACAAAAATACCACTTTTCTGGAAAATGTCGGCACACAAGGTGCCCATGAATGTCACAGACTTTCATTCACTAAGAGTCCAGTAAGGTATTTCAATATGGTATAATAGCTTTGTTTTTGGATGTTTGCAAATGTTCTATATTCCCTTTAATTAGCATAAAACCAAAGAGGCACCCATTTACAAAAAAGCACAAAACAAAATTCAAATCAAGGTTAAATGAGACGTAGGTTCAAGGATAGCATTACAAATATCTACATTGCAAAACAGGCCCTTTAGCAATTACAATCATCACATTCCTGTTATTCCTTTACATTCAAATTGTAATAAATCATTTGACTGTAAATGTGTCCCCACACATACAACATTTCTCACTGAATTGCATGCAAATAAAGATGCGCACAACATGCTTCCATGAAAAATATCTATAAAAGAGATTATCAATTTGTTTCTTATCATTTGGAACAATGAGTGAATATACAATCTTTAGAAACAGCTAGGCTTCCAAATTTGTCAAAAAAATCTTTCAGTATTTACAATTTGTTGAACTCTCACTTTTCACATACTTTTTCACCTTGTTACATTTTCCTACGTTTTAAACAACTACAAATTCAATTTACCATTCCACAGGTTTCACCAATCAAAACGGCCGAAACTTGGCAGCGCAAGGACGTGGTGCTCAAGGATGCTTATACAGCTTCCTCCATTCGTCTAAAGCTATGGGCGGAAAATGCCAATGCTAACATCAACAACAACTCCATGGTCCAAGTTTCCAATCTCGAGGTGTCAGAATATCAACAACTAATCAGTGTGAACAGCACTCCCCAAACCACGACCACTGTAAGTATAATCCCCAAATTACCTTCTGTACCCATTACAACACCATCCAAACTAATATAGAAGAAGAAACACAATAAAGGGGGCCACTTTGCTACCGTCAGGTTCATGGGCGTCACCAGGATTTGTTCTAGAGGGGGGCAAAAACAATTTTTGGCCAAAAAAATGCTTGTATTTCTCAACACATTCTCGATCTATCAGTTTTAGAGGGGGGCAGGGACATTTCGCTCCCCCCCCCCCAACTCATTAAATTTACACCACTTTGTCTTTGCACCACATTCTTTTCTTTTGTTTTTCTTCCCTTTTTTGGGGGTGCTCTTCCGGGAGGGGGGAGGCCCCCTTGCCCCCCCCCCCCCTCCACGACGCCCATGGTCATGTTAGCAGATGAATTTTAACACATGAATGGACATCCAGCTTTTGGATAAACAAAAATTTGAGTTGATTAATTTATATTGCTTTTTGACATTGTCCTCAAATTTCCATCAAACAGTGAACGAAAAACTTCCATTTTTGATAGAAACATGCAAAGTCATGCCCATCATGGAACCCAACACACACCTATCATATCATAACCACATTTGTAACATATTTGCTCTTTTCCACACTCCGCCATTGGGCATGCAGAGCCTCGATCTGGCAACTTTACACATTAAAAATAGCCGGTTCGGTTCAATGATCTGAACCCCGAGGCCGGAATCAATGAACCGGCTAAGAGCAAATAACGCATCTCATGGGTGGCTTGTGCTTAAAGCGCTAGCCCCTCACCACTGCAGCCCTAGTTCGAATCCCGTCCGCAGACCATGCATCCAATATACAAGTAGAGTTGTGCGTTGGTTTTTTTCCTCTAGGCCCTCTGCTTTTCCTCCCTCCTGAAAAATCGAACACTTCATGCTGAGCTCCGTGTAATGGGTTAATGTGACTGGCTGCCCGAGGCACCACCAGCTCCAGACAACATTGTAGCCGCGCCCTTCGCAATTCACCTTCTCAGTATTGCGAACCTGTGAGGGCAGGGATGGTTATTGTGATTGAATTATTAGCTTCCTTGTGCCTAACAGGCACCATCGAAATGTATACTGCACAGGGAGCTGAGATGGTATGTGGAATGTTTCATAGGCCTAATGAGTAGGGGTAATAATAGCGCCTTGAGTACCAATCCCGGTGGATAAGTACGTTTTATAAATACCCACTATTATTATTATTATTATTATTATTAATATCAGCTGGCAGTAGCTCATGATTAGCCTTGATATTACATCATCACACATGTTCCATTTATCAATCCTAATTATTTCCAGGAGTTAGCATCACCGACTGAAACAAGACAACAAATTATAATCGGAGTAGATATGGACAGGTAAGAACATTTCATTACATTGTAATATACATGTACATGTAATATCCACCATTGCCTCCATGAACTGGTGCTGAGCCCCCCCCCCCCCCGTGTTTTTTTATTTTGACATTTGATCTCAGTAACCATTTCCCTGAATAGTTTTACAGTTCTGACCAAAACAAAAACAAAAAAAACCAAGCTCCAAAACCATTACCATAGACCTTATTCATGAGGTAGCCATTTTTGTCATGTTCCATGAATCTGTTTCATAAACTGTTAACTGTTGAATGGGATGGTAGCCTTATTTCACTTTTTCCTTTCAATCTCAAAGTAAATTAAGGCTTCATAAATAGTATAGCAGAACCACACAGTCACCCCAACAAAAGAGATTTATTCACATGGTGCTACCGCAAACTTATCTTCTCTTTGAGTATCTTTCCACCATGCAAACCTTCAAATCTCATCTTTAAATCTGGCTTTAGGCAATGTATAATTAAACATTTCAAATTATTAAGTTAATCAGATTTGAAATATTTAGTAATTTACTTGCTTTCATTTCTCTTCCCAAGTTCCAAAAATGAAGATTTTACTCCACTTTCCATTGCACATCTATTGTAACCACATCTATTGATCTGATTACAGCATCCCACCCGATATCATCACGGATGACGGTCTAACCTTTGCCATAGATATTGCCGACCTTCAAGTGCTGTCAGAAGATGTCACCATGACCACCGACACTGCCAGAGGTGTGGTGAATGCCATCATACCGTAAGTACTTGTATCTATGGCACCTACAAAGCCAAGTTGTAACTTCACGTTAACATTTTATTAACTCAGTTTAAGATGTAAAAGCAACAATCTTAGGCAATTTTGTGATGGGCGCTTGTGATTATAATTTTTTCACGAAATGATGTCCAAGGCGATAAAAGAAAGATGTTCAGTCATACATGTCCACCCTTTACATCCAAAAATATGCAGCAATTGCTCCATCTACCTCACTACTGGGGTACGTAGTAGCAGGGAGCTAGAGCCAAAATGTCATTGTGGTGGTGATGGGGGGGGGAGCACGTGTACCCCATATGTCCTTATCTGCAGGTGTCTAATTAACCCAGCCCGCCACTCCCCCCCCCCCCCACTTTAAAATTGTTCATTTATCGATTACCATTTGCATGAACCCCATATATTATTCAAACAGATCCCTTAAAATGGATGCACTAAACCCGACCAAATCAACCCCCCCCCCTAAAAAAACCCTTAATTTTAGCTGGCTACACACAGTACTTGACATGTACGTGTGTTCATCTTCAAAATAAGATGGGCAAGTTCCAATCACATTTAATAAGCAACTACAGGTATATTGTGACACCCAGCTTAAACTGTTCACATACACCCCTGGAGGGGATCACCTGGGGTAATGAATCCACTTGCGGACATTCCCCCTCAAACCACCCCCCCCCCACCCCCAAACTACAAAGAGTAACCTTCTCTATTTCCAAATGCCATGTAATCGGAAGCAGAACAATTTTTTGACCTTCACATTTACACTAAAGTTTATAAAATTGACACAATCAAAAAACACCAACTGACTACATTGTAACGAACACGGCCGGGTCACGTCTGCAATGCGCGCTGCGTACGTGACCCGCGCGTTGTACTTGTGTTACTGGGCAACAAGCCAGGTTTTTCGCGGACTTATAGGAGCGCGCTCACTTTCCAGCTGGGCGTCGGACTGAGAGGATCGCGCTAACGATTCGTACAGCTTGTGCGGCAGACCAGTGACTCGTGCAACTTATTTGACAGAAAAGATGGAAGTGGAATAAAGTGGAATAAAGTTATATCGATCACAAGAAGAATTGTTCCTGAAACCAACATCTGTGTCCGTGTTTATTTTACTTCGCCATTTGTCTGTCTGTGTGCCGTCCACGTCCGTAGCTGTTTGTAACAAGCACCCGACCTAATTTTCCCTAGCAAAAGCCCTTAACCGCAACCAGACCCGTTACATTGGTGGCAGCGGCGGGATATGAACTCTTTTGTGTTATGATTTTAATCCAAGCTAGGCTTAAAACGTAGGTTGAAGTGAATTTTCAAACCAAATACCCCCCCCCCCCGTGTCCAACAAACCGCCCGGAAAAGCTAGACAGCCGGCCGGAATTCCAAAGCCGCCCGGAGAGCCAGCCGGCCGGAATTCAAAAGCCGACCGGAGAGCCAGCCAACCGGCCGGAATTCCAAAGCCGCCCGGAGAGCCAGTCAACCGGCCGGAATTCCAAAGCTGCCCGGAGAGCCAGCCGGCCGGAATTCCAAAGCCGCCCGGAGAGCCAGCCAACCGGCCGGAATTCCAAAGCCGCCCGGAGAAGGAAACAGTTGTTGTCCCACCACAGACTGAGATGGTTATAGTCGGGAGCCTTGGCGAAAGTGACGTAGGTGTGGCCTATGGGTTAATAGAGCCAACACCTGGAATGGTGCAAAGAGAGAACCTCATTGTGGCCTCGTCACTCGTGAGCACGACTGAAGAGACAGTGCCAGTGAGACTGTGGAATCCAACCAGTGACCATGTGACCCTCTACAAGGGTGCCACAGCAGGGACATTCC
This sequence comes from Patiria pectinifera, assembly GCA_029964075.1. Classification (NCBI taxonomy): domain Eukaryota; kingdom Metazoa; phylum Echinodermata; class Asteroidea; order Valvatida; family Asterinidae; genus Patiria; species Patiria pectinifera. The sequence goes on from CM057135.1 coordinate 20,797,630, forward strand.
TGACAGTGGATGCAGTAGGGCCCGCCATTGACACAGAATCCGATCGGACAAATGTGATAGAGCGCGTTAACTTGGTCTCTACAGCTGAAAGCGAAGCAGGCTACCAGGACGTAGAAGTTGCGGTACCAGCTCATATTCAAAATCTTTATGAGCAAGGCTCTAAAGAGATAGACGCCGGGCAAAGAATGCAACTCAAAGAATTGCTGATCAGGTACCAAAATCAGTTTTCTGCCAACTCAGAAGACTTAGGTTGTACGAAGCTAGCTCAGCACCGTATCGAAACAGGATCTGCCACTCCCATTAAGCAACCGGCAAGGCGACTGCCAATCCGACAAAGGGCCGTAGTGGAAGAGGAAATTCAGTCGATGCTGAAGAAGGGAATCATCAAACCGAGTTCTGGACCGTGGGCTTCACCAGTCGTGTTAGTCCGAAAAAAGATGCATACCCAATTCCACGTATAGACGACACCATAGACACGTTGTCGGGTTCCCAGTACTTTACAACCTTGGACCTTGCCTCAGGTTACTGGCAACTGCCAATGGATGAAGACCACAAAGACAAGACGGCATTTGCAGCCCACTGCGGCTTTTACCAGTTCGAGGTAATGCCCTTTGGGCTGTGTAATGCCCCGTCCACATTCGAAAGACTCATGGAGGGGGTCCTCCGTGGTCTGCAATGGCAGACCTGCTTGGTCTATCTTGATTATATAATTGTCTACAGCCGGACATTTGACGAACATCTTGAACGCCTGCAGCAGATACTGGCCCGCATTCAGGAAGCTGGATTAAAACTTCAGCCGAAAAAATGCCATGTGCTGCAGCGACAGGTTTCCTACCTAGGTCACATTGTGTCAAACGAGGGCGTCAAGACAGATCCCGAAAAAGTTCAGAAAGTACAGAATTGGCCAGTCCCGAGCAACTTACACGAAGTCCGTAGTTTCCTCGGTTTCGCGTCCTATTATCGCCGCTTTGTGCCAAGTTTCGCTGAGCTGGCCAGACCCCTCCACAGACTTACTGAAAAGGGCAATGCTTTTGTCTGGTCCAATGAATGTCAGGTGGCGTTTGATGCTCTGAAGCTTCGACTGATCTCCTCGCCAGTCCTTGCGTATCCCTCAGCGCCCGGCGAATTCATCTTAGACACAGACGCCAGCGATTATGGAATCGGGGCCGTATTATCACAGAGACAGGACGGAACTGAAAAGGTCATAGCTTACGCCAGTAGAGCCTTAACGAAAAGCGAAAGAAACTACTGCGTAACGAGGAAGGAACTGCTCGCACTGGTGTTCCTCGTAAAGCACTTCCGGCCTTACCTGTATGGACAGAGGTTCAAGCTCCGGACGGACCACGGTGCGTTAAGATGGTTATTTGGATTCAAGGAACCCGTTGGGCAGGTGGCGAGGTGGCTTCAGGTTTTGGCGGAGTACGATTTTCAGATCGAACACCGACCCGGGCGCAGGCATGGGAACGCGGATGCCATGCCCAGGATGCCGTGCAGGCAGTGTGAATGGGTTCCTGGTGAAGTCACTGATCACGATGAGGTAAAGAGTGACTGCCCCACGACCGAAGTACTGTTGCCATCTAAGCCAGGAATGGAGCCTTCAGCAAATGACCAGCAGACGGACATGCCACAAAATAAGGAAGGAAGCAGCAGTCCAACAAGGGAACCGTCGATAAGGCTTACCGTTGCCCGGGTTGTGGAGCCAAACTGGCTGCAAAGCATGACCACTCAAACGTTGCGCCAACAGCAATTACAAGATCGAAGCCTTGGGATGATTATCAGGTGGATCGAGTCGAAAGAACCAAAACCAAAATGGACAGAAGTCTCTCCGGAGAGCGCCGAGTTAAAGAGCATGTGGGGTGCCTGGGATCAACTTTGCCTTCGGGAGGGTGCATTGCACAAGAAGTGGGAAGACGATACCGGCGATGAAGTCCGTTACCGCCTTGTCGTACCCCGAAAACTGCAAAAGGAAGTTTTGCAACAGCTACATAACTCACCGACTGGAGGGCACCTTGGTGCCAAGAAGCTGTACGAGAAGGCAAAAGCACGATTCTACTGGTCAAAGATGAAGGAGTCCGTGGATCTGTGGTGCAGAAAATGCCTAGAATGTGCCAAACAAAAACTACCGGCTAAACACCTGAAGGCATTTTTAAAGCAGCAAATTTCTGGTGTGCCACTGGAGAGAGTGGCGTTAGATATTACAGAACCACTACCAGTGACGAACGAGGGTAACCGGTACATTTTGGTGATCTCTGACTATTTCTCAAAGTGGACCGAAGCATATCCGGCAAGGACAGTTTCGGCAAGGACAGTTGCCGAAATCTTCGTGAAGGAGTTCGTCTGTAGATTTGGAACTCCCCGCCAACTTCATAGTGATCAAGGGAGACAGTTCGAAAGCCGGTTGTTCCAGGAGATTTTTGCCTTACTTGGAATCGATAAGACGAGGACAACCCCCTTTCACCCACAGAGCGATGGTCAGGTCGAAAGTTTTAACAGGACGCTAAAGACCATGCTATCCTCATATACAGCGGCTAACCAGAAGGACTGGGACAATCACGTTCCGTTAGTCATGATTGCATATCGTGCCTCAGTGCACGAAAGTACTGGCCTGACGCCAAACCGGATGCTGTTCGGAAGAGAGGTTGAGCTCCCGCTGGACTTGATGTGCAGTTTCCCGCCAGAATCCGACAGAGTGCCCATAGACTATGTAGAAGACCTGCGGGACAAGTTTGATGCCATCCATGAGTTAGCCAGAGAACAACTCAAGAAATCGGCCAAATACCAGCGCCGCAACTACAACCACAAAGCCAAAAAAGGGCGCTACGAGATTGGCGGAGCCGTTATGGAGAGGGTGGGAACAAAGAAAGTCGGCCTTTCCCCAAAACTGCAGCCAAAATGGGACGGCCCTCTTCTTATCACCAAGGTACCCAGTGATGTACTTGTCCGAGTCCAGAAAAGTGCCCGACACAAGCCAAGAGTGCTTCACGTCAATCGGTTGAAGCCATTCCACGGTGACGTAGAACGAACGTGGTTGAAACCACAGACGGGTGAACACAGGGCAGTACCAAACCCCAGAGATAATTCATCACCGCATAGCCCGGAGGACGACGACTCCGATATTGATGGGCTCAGTGATAATTGCCCTGACTGTGACTACCAGGAGAATGACGATGACTGTGGCGGAGACCGAGGACCCGACCTTATAGGCCCACAGAATAACAGTCAATTTGAGGCCCCGGACAGACCCGCTAGTTCCGAACCAATTTCTCAAGATGAGGCCTCGGCGGCCCCCGCAGCGGTATGGAGAATGGCAGTTATAGCCTATCATGCAGACAAGCAGGAAAGTCCAACCAGAAGTTATACATGTACATAACCAGAGGTTCTTTTCGTTTATTTCATTTCAGAAAGATGGGACGAGACCTAGCTCGAAGCCGTTCTCCTCAGGGCGAACATACCTGCAAAGTCTGCCATGAGCGGTTTACAAGTGCAGCCAGCCTGCGAAGACACATCGATGAGCAGCATCTAAAAAAAGGGAAGTTGAAGTGTCCGTCATGTCCGAGCCTCTTTCGTCGCAAGCACGACTTGGATCGCCGCTGGGAGGCCGCACACAAGTCCTCGACAGAACCGGAGGTTCCCCGTACGCCTGGACGGAACCTCGACGTCTTGCAACTTCACCCAGACAAGGCTGATCGTCGGGCCGTGGAGACTCGCAATGACCATTGCCCGCTCCCAGTACGCAGAGTGACAACCATGACATCGATGGTGGGAACTCTTTCAACGGCTTCGGTGGAGACGCGTAACAAGGGAGTGCAGACAGAGCATGGGGAAGGACGAGTTGTGGAGCGCACCACACAGGAGCTGTTCGACGGCAAGACTGTCGTAGCCAAGATCACCAAGGAACGTTTTGTTTACGAATAATGCCCACACGAATTAACAGGCAGATTTCTTCCCAGAGGTTTTCTTGATTAATAATGTTCTTTCAGACGTTTCTAAAAAATAATCATTTCGATGTCTTGCCTGCGCAAAAGAAGTTTATATTTGAGAACCAAAAGTTTGTCTAAAAAGCATAAAGTTGTCTTCCGAGAAGTAAAGACGACATTTTGTTAAGTTTATAACAGTTATTTCTCCTGAGAAAGTCCGATGGAAAACTTGCCATTCATTAAAGTTTTTGAAGTTTAAGTGTTTGAGGTTAAAATTTGTGCCAGTATAAGGAGTTTGTCAATAATTAGAAATAATTGTTGCCTGATTTTTAAGAGAAATAATTGATGTTTGTAAAAAAAAAAAAAAAAAAAAAAAAATATTGAGCGAGCACGAGTCACTTAAAAAAAATAATATTGTTGAATTTGCTTATTAATTAAAATTGGCCGATGTGAGGACACATCTCCCTTAAAGGAGGGGGTGGTGTAACGAACACGGCCGGGTCACGTCTGCACTGCGCGCTGCGTACGTGACCCGCGCGTTGTACTTGTGTTACTGGGCAATAAGCCAGGTTTTTCGCGGACTTTTAGGAGCGCGCTTACTTTCCAGCTGGGCGTCGGACTGAGAGGATCGCGCTAACGATTCGTACAGCTTGTGCGGCAGACCAGTCACTCGTTCAACTTATTTGACAGGAAAGATGTAAGTGGAATAAAGTGGAATAAAGTTATATCGATCACAAGAAGAATTGTTCCTGAACCCAACATCTGTGTCCGTGTTTATTTTACTTTGCCATTTGTCTGTCTGTGTGCCGTCCACGTCCGTAGCTGTTTGTAACAAGCACCCGACCTAATTTTCCCTAGCAAATCCGCCCTGAAAAGCCCTTAACCGCAACCAGACCCGTTACAATATCATAAACCACAAAGTTTGATTCACAAAGGTAATGTTTACAAATACCCGCTTCCATTTAATGCTTCCTGTATTCATTTTCCACAGTCGCCATGGTCGCCGAGATATTGACTAGACCGTGACTGGACTAGACCGTGATGACTGCCCTACCTTCGATTCGTCCACCCAACTATAATTCAATAATAATCAGATAATTGAAGTAAGTTTTCTAGCACCGTATGTCGCCCCAAAAAGTGTCTGTCCGATATTTTTGAAACAACGAAGATCATCAAAGTAATTCATTTTCAAATGAAAGTAATTCATTTTCAAAGAAAGTAATTCATTTTCAAAGAAAGTAATTCATTTTGAAAATGTTGCCAATATTCCAAATCAATCACTAAACCCCTATGAGTGTCATTTCATTTGCCTCACTGCAAAATGATCAATCAACCAGGAAAACATCGATGGATATGGTGACCAAGTTCCTTGCCTCAATCAATGTCAGTGCTGACTAATATTGTGTGTAAAATCCTTCTATGTCAACACAGTTGTGCTGAAAGAAATCGTTTACCTGGTTATCAAAGCATGACCTCTATTAAGGAATGGGATCCGGAATGGGACCGTTCGAGAACCGGGCGAGCTCGGCCCGCCCAGTAAGCTGCCGCCCGCTTCGAACACTGTACCCGCCCGGTTACTCAAGCGTGACGCTCGGTTACCTGCTGGAGTGGCCCTCTGGGTCACAACAATAGCTGTTATCAACGGATTAGTGGTTATTGTTCGAGGATTACAGCGCCCAACTCAGGTTGGGTTGGTGTGGAATTTTATTCTTTTCTATCTTCATAGAATGCAAGTATTTTATTTTTGCATAAAATCATTTGACAAATAAACTTGATAAAACTGCCTAGTTTGCAAAGCTCTATATATGAACAATGGTTAAAAGCTAGATGATCAAGGTGTGAATGTTTTTTTCTTTGAATTTTTCGAAATTGTACGTGAACACGCACATTCTTTAATCAAACCACTGAGCTGTGAAAGCAACTTGTGAATGACTACTACATGGACCACGTTCCCGCCCGTCGTCCGTGTACGGGACCCGGTGTCATACAAAAATCGGACTCGTATGAAAATCGGACTCTTTTGTCCCTTTTATTGGTTAAAACCTCTCACGTGACCGGTCCGTCTCCTAATTGTCTATGCAAGGGCATGCGCAATACCCCCAATGAGCCCGTACTTCATACAACCTAAATTCATGCTATGGCGTCAAGCGAGCGCAGAGCAAACCTTATTTGTCATTCATTGAACGGTCTCCCTCATGTCTTAATATCGAATACATACAGCGCAGCGGGGGATATCTAACCGAAGGAACAGCCCATGACGTGTACTGCTTTGTTTCAACGCGGGATTGGGTGTCAGACAGAAAGTGTGATACACGCTGTAAACATAATAGTCTGATACCCTTTCACTACACTTTGTGATAAACGCCTTTGGACTATCTGTTGAACGAAAAAAAAAAAATAATTAATGCACGTAAATAGAACAAACTGGGGAATTCTGATCTTAATACTGAACAAAATACCAACCCCGTTTGCTTTAAAAGTCAGATTCAGAGATTCATGGGTGCAAGTCCATATACATTTGTATACATTTATAAGGGGAGAAAAACGTACCGCGTAACTAATTGAAACCCATGTTCACTGATCACTCAAGCTTTTCAATAGGCCTGCGAGGGAAATGGGTCACCAACAATAGCAGTCCACGGGAGGGATTACCGGCGGCGCGCCCTTTGATTTGCCGGGTCTTTGTTACCCAGCAGTGAGGATTATCGCCTTGCAAATTGCTTCTTTTGTTAGGTTCAGGAGAGGGCCCACCAGTCAGACTTGTACTTCGTTCTCTTAATCCGCTCATGGTCAAACGATTCAAATCATAAACCACATCAGCCTTTTTTACAGAATATGAAGGATTTCGCTTTATACAACACCTGAATAAATCCCCGTCATCTGATTGGTGGATCGTTGGTCACATGTCACTGAATTATTCGTACCAGCACGCGTGGCGTGCAGCGCACACTGCAATGGAAAGTCTATTGCAGGGTGAATAGAACTTCCATTGCACGGTGTCACTGGTACCGGTGGTGGTGCTGTTTTATATCGAGATAAATTCAATAATCTTGTTCTCAACAGTTTGCATCGATATAAATATGATCAACTTGTCAAACTTTTAAACAGTTTTTCACTATTAAAAGTCAACCAATCAGATGACAAGGATTTATTGAAGTGCTATATAAAACAAATAATGAATGGTTCACGTTCATGCAATGGAAAGAATAATTTCATTCGGTGGCTACGACTCGTGGAATGGAATATTTCATCTGTCACATGAAATTATTCCTACCATTGCACTCACAAACATTGATTATTTGTATACTAACAAACATTAAGGCAAGAAACTTTATCACAGTGTCCGGAAATGTTCTTTTGATAGATTCACCATTGTGCACAGTGGCACCCGGCCCTGTAGAGGTTTAGACTGTGGAGGTTTGGAATTCAATTATTTTAACGATTACAAATTGTGAACATTTTTTTGATATGGCTTTATTTCAAAAATATTTTAAACATGCACTTTTTGAGGGACATACATTTTATTAAACTGTATTTGATCAGTGATCTATTCTTTAACTAAAATTGAACAATAATTGGACTGTAATTGAACAACATTTTAGACTCTAATTTGACTGTTATTGGATTAAATTGAACTATACTTTAACTCTAAGGTCATTCTGTGCCAATTGTGTAACCCCCAAAAAACCCTGCTTATAATCTACTAGTATACGTACATTACTTAGAAATATCTCATTTTGCAACAAGTACGCAAGTTTTGAGATGACCTTCAAATCTATATAACAAAACAACCCCCCTTTTTTAAGCTACAGTAAAAAAATTCAAGTTCATTCCAGTTTATTTCAAGGTCACATGATCCACCAGGTCAAAGTACAGGTCAAAAGATCACCATACATGTACTTCAATTTTCTCAGACATGAAAAATAATAGTAAACTTGGCTTCTTCCATAACCTTTCCAAACCAATTACAAACAATTTGGCCCACAAGTTATGGAGATTTAGTCTTTTCATATGGACCGCAATGCCCATTTTCATGCAATGTGCCCCAACATTACCCTCAAGAGATAGTATGTGACCCAGTGTTCAAATGCTTCTAGAACTACAACTTATCATTTCAGCTCATTTTTTTGGTGTTTTTTTCCAGCTTAAATCACATAATACATACATAAATATGAACCAATTTAAAGTACGTAGGGTTTAGACCAGACAGACTTTCAATTTTCTTCAGCTGATTTGACACAGAGTGACCCTGCAATTGAACTACAATTTAATTGTAATTTAACTTTGATCAAACTTTAATTGAACTTTAAAAGAACTAGTTTTGAAATCTAATTGAACTCCAATGTGAGACTTTTCAGACGTTGGTGGCAGCAAACACACGAGTCCTTTTTTCATTGTTTACGTCATATTGTGTATTTGCACTTTGGCATTATCATCATGTAAACAATTGGAAAAGGACCAGTATGTTTACTCCCACCTTCTCAAAATCTCAAATTGAAAAACATTGGACCTAAACACAAATTAAATTTAGCATTTTAGACCCCCCCCCCAAAAAAAAATGGTCTCTGGTCAGGCCAAAGTTCCACAAATGATGCAGCGAAGCACCTTTTTTTTGGGGGGGGGGCTTTTTTTCAAGCTTGGATCGTACAGAAAAGGTGGGGTACTATTTTGCTTTTTTTTTGGTGTCCTCATGTACATTAGTGTCCTCAATCATTTGCCTTGGAGCAATTCCCCATTCCTTGGTGCTCTTCGGTAAAAAAAAAAATGAGGAGGTGCGGCAATAGAGGGCACTGTTGGCACTACTGCAGAACATTTTGAAGAAAAAAAAAAAGATTGACGCGCATGATTAAAATCTACGCGTGCGCTGACAAGAGGCCAACTATTTTTTTTTTGACTTTTTTTTGAATGCCAAGTAATCAGAAGCAGAATGTTTTTTTTGGCCTTGACACAGCTCTGAAATTGATCACATGGCTGTATATTGTGATCCATTAACCATTGTGAATAGTGATTCCCATAGAAATTTAGACCATGGATTCCGATTTGTTTTCACAATCAAAACATTTACATTAGGTCACTTCAAAAATATTTCAACATATTTCAACTTTTTGAGGGACATACATGTACTCTATACTAAAATAGTCCGAGTATCTAGGACTATGAATCGCTTTTGTAACATTTGAACATGGACCGGCGATAGTAGAGTCCAAGATCGATGGCCCTATTGCGTTACAAATTTTTTTTTTTTTACCCTTTTCACTTGTACCCTCAATCAAAATCGTCAGATTTCACCCCTAAAATGGTCTTCAAACTGCCTTATGTGCCCCTGCAGGCTTCAGTCGGAATTCAAAATACAAATGGTGGTAGTTAGGTTTAAATACATTTGGGGAAAAAAAAGAAAAATTTCATCTTCAATTCTGGAAACCTCCGTGTCAAAAACGCCTTGTTAAATTTGAGGCTGCCATTTTTAATTCAAAACCAGACTTGTGCATTTCTCTGGCTAAACTGTTTCCTGGCAAGCATCAGACAGACTAATCCCAGGGCCCAATCAACTGGATCAGTGACCAATCAAACTGCCCTGTGATCCAAGTGGCCTGTGATTGGTCTGTCTGATGCTTGCCAAGAAACAGTGTAGCCAGAGCCATGCACGAGTCTGTTTTTCCTGAATTCAAAATGGCAGCCTACAAACAAGGCGTTTGTGACAAGGATGTTATCCCAATTGAAGGTAAAATTTCTCTTTTCTTCCCAAAGGTATGTAAACCTAAACCACCACCATTAGTATTTTCACTTTCCACTTTCACTTCCCATTTTCACTTCAAACTGAGACAGTTTGAAGACCGTTTTTGGGGTGAAATCGGACGATTTTGATTGGAGTTACGAGTGAAAATGGTCCCAAAAAAAATATTAGTAACCGCATAGGGCCATCGATCTCAGACTCTACTATCACCCAACCATGTCCAAATGTTAAAAAAACATCTGTAGAGTCCTAGTTACTTGAACTAATACTAAAACTCTTTGAACTATTTTTAACTATAATAAACTATAATTTGACCATATTTCAGAGTGACCTATGGGTTCCGTTTGCCAACAAAAGAGGGCAAATTTTCACCTCTTTGAGAGCTCCGTGGACAAAACACACAGTGTGCACTTACTGTTTTGTACTGGTTCACGTGTGAAATACGCATGACTTCCTAAATTCAAATTGTGATTATCCCCAAACTAATCCCCGCCTCAAATATCTTTCTATACATTCCAAACACTCGGTGGACTGCATCGATCAGGAACTATTCTACATTGTAGGTCACCCCCAACTCTCCTTTTCTGGCCGTTGATGGGGTACATGTACACGAAGCCCATTCCCTTTGGGATTTAAATTTGAAAAAAAAAACAGGTTGTACACCAACTTGCTCAAAATACTTCGCACATTTCAACTTTGTACTTTCCAGACCAAAAACACTGTTGCTAATCACATGATTTGGGGCAAGCCTTGCATAGTTACATAAGAGATGCTCAGCACCAATACATTCTTCACAATGGGTGAGACTCAAAATTCGACAATGACATCAGATCATGGCAGAGCTGCGGATTGCTAGCATAAGGCTTGCCCCAAATATATCAAAACATACATAGTTGCAAGCATATCGCCTGCTAAAGTTCAGACCTTATCCAATTGCCAGTTGTCGCAGTTCAAAAACCATGCAGCCACGCCATTCTTGAAGCTCTGGCACTAGCAGTCTAGGCACGTTCGTGCGATAAGGGTTCATTCTGGGATGGGATCGGGGTCAATGCACTTTCTGTCTTAACCCTAAAGGGGCCGGGTTATTTTGACGATCTCTCAGCCGGGGGGGGGGGACGGATTCCGCCCCCCCCCTTAGATCTCAGCCATCGAGTGACGAAAAATTTTGAAACTCAGCACATGCATAGAGCAACTCTTCCTAAACATACCCAAGAAATTTCATGACCATAGGTCAAAGGGTTTTGGAATTATGGCTAATTAATTATTCATATGTACGAATGGCAATTCTGCTCTGTGTACACGACGTAAATGCGAAAATTCAGTTTTCACGGCGCGTAGCGCCGGAAAATTTTTCGCTACGCGGCAACCCGTTGTCCGATTTTTATGTTTTTGGTATCAAAAGATGCGCAAAGCTCGACGCTAAAAAGTCATAACAGCTCGAGTCGCGAAAAAAATTTTTTTAGAGGCTACCACGAAAAATGTTGAGGGGGGGGGCGGATTCCGCCCCCCCCCCCGGCCCCTTTAGGGTTAAAAGAGGGCGCCAGCCGCACTACAGGCTAGGGCATTCCTTCAGACAAAATTAATACGCCAGGTAGTCATCAGCGCCCAGCGTCATGCTCGTGCCTGACGCTTTTTTTGTGGGAAATTATTTTCACGGTTTTACACGAAAAAAATGCCTACTGGTCTGGCACTTTAGACTCGTCAGACACTTATTACTAGACCACTATAGCATGGACAGGTGATGACCACAATAGCATGCAGGTGATGACGTCGAACGCATATGGGGAGGGGGCGCAATAAAAGAAATCTAAAAGAAAATGTGTCACTCGACACATCTTTGGAATTTGTGTTGGGATTAACCCTTTGGCTCTCAGGAGACTGAACTACCAATGACTCTCCATTACCAGCCCCATTCGAAAAAAACACCCATTGTGTAGCTTCCTAGCCCTCGATCGTACTAATTTATGGAGGACATGTCGATAGAGCCCCATATTGCTTGCCCAGCAAATGTAAACAATATGTGAACCGCCTGAATGTTTTTTTACCCTTTGGTTTAAGTTACCAAGATGTAACCGGCTACGCGCCAATCTATGTATTTAGTCCAGGGCCCCCCCCCCCCCCGCCCAAGTTCAGTTGTTTGAAATCGGGCGTGCATGCAAACTAACTAATTCCCACTACCATCATTCGAATGTGAGCCGGGGGGAGGAAAAATGTTTATATACTCACATAATTGAGTAGTATGAGTTATAACTAGTGTGGAGAACCGGGCCGGTGGTAAGGGGGGAGGGGGGGGGGGAGGGGAAGGAGGGGGCCAGGCACACAGGTTCACGAGTGTTCTTAGTTCTCTTCTCTCAGAGGGTTTATTCTGAACGTAATAGTGGTGGTAGTCAGGCCTCGAGACTGGGGCTACCTGCAAAGAGTCGGGCAGGTGATCTGTTAATTTTGTTACACATAATTATTATCAATAAACATACACATTAAACAATAAAAACCAATTTGGGCCACACTTAACTTAAAACAACATACATGTACATGTAACTGAATAGGCAAAGAGGCAGCGCCGGCTACCCGGGTCAGGGACACAAGCAGACAGGTCAACCCCGCGCGCTGGCTGACCGACGATCGCACGCACACTCACCGCACACACACAAACCCTCCCCGAGTATCCAACACGGCCGCCATGCCTACTAAACTTGACAGCGAACGATCCAAAGTTCCAGGGTAACTACACTTAATCCCACACATGTAAAGGTGTTACAGTTAAATTACTGATGTCACATAAATTCCAAATCTAATCCCACAATCCAATAAATTTCGTAAGTGTTGCACGTTAACCCAGGTGATGTTTTACACAATCACAACGCACGTACATGTCACTATTGTCAACAATCAACGTTAAAGTTCCAACATTACACTACCTCAAACTTCACCTAAATTCCACATTTTCAATCCAACAAAAGCCATCCCCATCCTTATTAAACCAATTTATGATAAATTGCGGTAAAGGTAGTAGGCCATCTGACCTCAAAAGTTTCCACAAAATAATGAATTTTACGCTACAAAAATGGGAGTAAAAGAAAGGACATGATTACCTGCAAAGAGTCGGGCAGGCGATGCCAAAACCCGCGTTTTGGGCGGTATTTATGTGCCCGTGTAGTACAGTTTAAACCCTTCGGAAAAACCTTAAGTTGATATCAGGCTGCCAAACCTCGGACATTTACAACAAAGAGAACATTGATAAAAAAATAAACAAATGTTGTTACATTTCAAGGTCCTTGGCCCGCATTTTCAATGATTAAAACTTGTGATTAACTACACGTACTAAATTAAAGATCGTTACGAACAAAACTAAGGACGACAATGAAGGACATGCAACAAATTAAAGGGGTAAAGATGGCGGCGGCCTGACAGCGCCCAAAATAGAGTCGGGAGAGAACTGTTTTGAAAAAATGCACAGCATTTTCAACAACGAACTAGGAAGGTTAGAATAACACAACACAAATAAGAGTCCTCCAGATTAACTACTGAACACCATAATCCTCCGGCACATTCTAGAGTAATAGATGGAATAATAATACAGAAAAGTTACAATAACACAACACCAACAAGTGTCCTCCAGAGTAGCCACTCAAACACTATATTCTCTGAGCACATGCTAAGGGGAATAACGACATGGTGGCTTCCCTCTGGTTGAAAGAATTGGGTATCGACGGGTCGAGTGCTCCTCTGTGGTTGCAACAGGGGGGCCCTGGTCATCTGTTGCCACTGGCGCAGCGTCTACACTCTCCATGGCGTCAGAGACTGGCGGGCGCTGAAGGATATAGCCTCGTGGTGGATCATCATCAGAGGAACTGAGACAGTCGCTCGAGGATGACTCAGGTGATTGTCGCACGTCGTCCGGGAGAAATGGGCAGTGCTTAAGGCCTTGGCGGTGGAGAACCTTCTCTCTGCCCGACCTATTCCGAACTACATAAACCGGTCCATCTTAATATGGCCGCCGGACGATCATGAAGGGTTCTTCCTCCCAGTAATCCCTTATCTTGCAACGCCCCTGGTGCCCTCGGCTTCGTATCAGGACGTTTATGTCCAACCTCCAGAGGCTTCTCGAAGACCTTCCGAGCCTTGAGTGCCTTCCTGGTCATAGCTGCTTCTGCTGTCCTCTTGGAGGCGACTTGGCGGGCAACCTTGAGGGACTTTTGGTGGTCTTTTAAGTTGGAGCCCAAGCTTTTCCACTCCCGCTTGGAAGCTTCCCCGCCTAAAACTGTGCTATGTGGGAACCTAGCGTTTCGACCAAACATCAAAAAGAAGGGCTCCACTACGGTTGTAGAATGCACAGAACCATTGTAGGCAAAGACCAACGTTTGTAGGTGGTCTGTCCATCTTGCTTTCTTCCCCCCTGGGAGCGCCGCCAACATATTGTGTAACATCCTATTGAAGCGCTCGCATTGTCCGTTGCCAGCGGGATGGTAAGGGGTAGTGTGCCCCTTATGGATCCCATACATCCCGCATAGCTCGGTGACAATGCGAAATTCAAAATTCCGCCCGCAGTCGGAATGTAGCCTGAGGGGGCAGCCGAATGGAAGGAAGATGTACTTTACTAGGGCTCGTGCAACGGTGGAAGCCTTCTGGTCCCTGGTTGGGATGGCCCAGAGGAACTTAGTGAAAACATCCGTTACAACCAACACGTTTTCGAGACCATCTTGTGAGGGTTCCAGGACAGTAAAATCCATCGCCAAGGTCTCCATTGGGGCCGTTGCAGAGAGCGTCTCAAATGGTGGTTGGGTACGCCGCACTTGGGGTTTGCTGAGGGCGCAGCGTTTGCACTTGTGACACCATTCTTTGATGTCCCCCTTCATGTTGTGCCAGAAGACATGCGACCAAAGCAGATGGTAAGTCCGCTTAGGCCCCAAATGCCCGGCTTCATCATGGAACTTAGTCAGAGCTTCAGCTTGCAGTGCCCTTGGAAGTGTTAGTTGATGATGTACCTCTCCAGTGGACGGAGAAGTAACCTGTCTATACAGGAGCCCATCCTCAAGGGTAAGCCGCTTCCAATCACGAAGGAGAACCACAGATTCATGACTACAGGTAGCCCTCTCTTGCCGCGTAGGTTGTAACACCCTTCTCAGGTACTTGATAACTGGCTGCAATATCGGATCATGCTGCTGCAGGGCTCTCAACTGTGCCGTTGTGTACCCAGGTAAGCATGGCGTGCCCCCGTCGCGACATGCCTCAACCTGATTACAGAAGGAGATCGGGAGTGAAGCACCGGCAGAGTGACCTGCCAGACATGCAGTAACAGTCTGTTCGGGTAAAGTCATCGTGTTGCAGAAAGGGTGACCCTTTTGATCCGTTGCTCCGTCCTCTTCCATGCGTGACAGGGCATCAGGTGCTTGGTTGTTCCTCCCCGGTCTGTAAGCAATATCATAGTCGAAGGAGCTGAGCTGCTGTACCCATTACATTTCGGTGCAACCAAGATTGGCTGTGTCCAAGAACTTGAGCGGGTTGTGGTCGGTCACAATTGTGCACTTGTGGCCGAGGAGGTAGTCCTTAAACACCTCTGCTACGGCCCACTTGATGGCTAGAAGTTCAAGCTTGAAAGCGCTATAACAACCCGAGCGCTCAGAGGGCCGCAGGGCACGGGAGGCATAAGCAATGACATGACGGTGCCCCACTCAAGCTCTGGCTCTCAAGCCTGAACTGGATGCATCGGTTTCAAGCCGAAAGGGTTTGCTGAAGTCTGCATAGGCTAGTACAGGTGCAGTTGAGAGGCAGTTGACGACCGTCGCCATCAAGTGTGATGCATGTGTTTCCCCCTCTGCCCTTCTTGTGACTCTTTCCTTGGTCGCCCTTTAAGTATCGAAACAACGGTGCAACAATGGTGGCATATCCACGAACAAATCGCCGGAAGAATCCTGTAAACCCCAGGAAGGCTTGAAGGTCACGCACCGAGGTTGGCTCCGGCCACTCCTGAACGACATTGACCTTATCCGGGTCTACTGCAACTCCACTGCTGGATACTCTATGGCCCAAATATTGAACTTTTGATTGCAAAAGATGGCATTTTACCGGTTTGAGTTTCAGTCCATGCTGACGGAGCCTGGAGAACACCTTATCGAGGTGAGCCATATGGGTTTCGAAATCTGGCGAGTAAACGATGATATCATCCAAGTAGATCAGCACAGAGTCGAAGGACAGATCCCCAAGACATCGCTGCATGAGCCGCTGGAAGGTGGCAGGTGCATTGGAGAGCCCAAAGGGTAGCCTCGTGTACTCGTATAACCCAAAGGGCACGGTGAAGGCTGTTTTCTCAACGTCAGATCTAATACACTGAAAAACCTTGCACCGCCAAGCGCTTGAAGCGACTCCTCAATTCGAGGAAGCGGGAAGGAGTCTCGATGGGTCAGCTTGTTTAACTGCCGTTAGTCTACACACAAGCGAATGATCTTGTCCTTTTTCTGGACAACCACCACCGGAGATGCCCACGGACTTGCACTCTCACGAACAATCCCCTCCTCCAACAGGCCTCGGATATGGTCCCGCACTGTTTGATATTGTGACGAGGGAAGTGGTCGATGTCGCTGGCGGATTGGGTGTGCGGACCCTGTATCAATGAGGTGCATTACAGTATCTGTATATCCTAAGTCCTGGGGATGGTGAGAAAACGTGTCTCGATGCTTGACCAACAAGGTGGACACCCTCAATGCCTGCTCGGCAGTAAGGCCTTCTCCAACGTCCACCTGGGGCACACCAGTCTCTGGTCCTTGACCTTCTGTTACACTGATCCCAGCCAGTCCTGCAACAGGGGGTTCAGTGGTTGTTTGGCTGTCATCGTGACTCTCCACTATAGATCCAATGTACAGGGTGCCGATCTCTGCCGACTTTGGGATGGCCATGTCTGCTTCTGTCTCATTGTACAAAGCGACATTGAAGGACCCAGACTCTACCCGTACGAGGCAGGGCGGTACGACAACACCGTACGGAACGTCCCCGCTCATGGATGGTTCCAAGACCGCATCATATGCTCCCCCTCCAGGACCAGGAAGCCCCTTGCACTCTACTCTGACTCCTCGCCTGGCAGGAACTGCAATGTATTGCTCTGATGTTACTAAATAAGCCTTCCCAACCTCTCCAGTCGCTCTGCCAAATTCCATTTTCTCCCCCACCGTCTGAAGAGCTCTCTGCCAAGCCTGTCCCGAAGGCCAGGTTATCTTCTCCACATGCTTCAACCCTTGATCACCGACCAAGAACTCCCAACAATCGCAAAGGACATTCATTCCAGGATCCCCTGTACATTTGCCGCCTTCCAGTTCCTCAGGGTGGAGCACCGTTCCTGGATGACTAACACCACCCGTGACTTCATTACGTGGCCCAACGCTGAAACTTGTGTCTCAAAGCAACCCACATATGGTATGGATGCACCGCTAGCCGAGACAAGGGAAAATGTTGACGGGATCCCCTGAAGCTGGAACCCCTTTGGCTTTAAGCACTCTTGGAAGAATCTCTCCCCAACGGTCGTCACTTGGGATCCAGGATCTAGAAGACAGGTTATCGTCTCTTTGGCAAACTTAACAGTAACGGAGAAACACTTGCCAACAGCTTTGGATAAAAATTGCCTGTCTATTGATCAGGGATGTGAGTGACCACTGATAAAAATAGCTGAAAACAGCTGAAAAAGGTGTACAAAAGCTGAACTTTGGAAATCTCCTATACTTTTGTACACAGCAATTGAGGGAAAAAAGCTAAATTCCAAAACAAAACAAAAGCTGAAATCAGCTTTTAAGCTGAGATTTCACACCCCTGATTGATGCAGATGAGCCAGTCACTCCAACCTCTGCCATATGGCTCTCTACAGCAGAGGCTGCTCGTTTAATGCCTGAGGTGCTGGATGCCCTGAAGGTGCGAATGTGTTCCCTTGGGTTGTGCCTCCACGACCGTATTGCTCAGGTGGGTGCTCAGTTGGCCTCTGGCCTGCTGAAGGGAACGGCTGGCCCCGGTACTGTTCTGCCCGAGGGGAAGGTGGTGGAGGTGGCCTTCCCATACGGCACTCCCGAGCAAAGTGACCCGGCATGCCAAAACGGTAACAAACACCAGATCGAGGGGACTGGTTGCGATTCATCGACCATGGCGGGCCTAACCCTCCGTAGGGCGGGTGATATGGTGTACTGAAAGTGGCCGGACCGGGCTGGGGGGCTCCGACTACCTGCTTCACTGCTTCGAAAATTCAGTCAGACATGTGGTTGAGGGCAGTTAGGAGGGACACGTTTGGAGGGGCGCTACTTCCCCCCATCTGTAGAGATGCACTGTGAACTCCATCAGAACCAGACACCTTGTGCCTCGCCTCCTCTTGTCCTTCACGCTTTATGGCGTATTCCCTGATCTCCCTAAAACTCCCCATCGTACCCCGCTCGTGCTGATCCCTGCAGAATTTCCGAAGGTACGTGTCTCGGAAGCCCTCCACAAATTGCTCCGCCATGTGCTGTAGTTCCCCGACGGGTAGCTTGTCGCTATAAGACTCTCGAAGAAATCCGAGAATTTCATCAGCCTGCGTCTTTGCTGCTAGGAGAGCCTTTACCTCGGTCTTGGGTCCTCCGCGGAGGTAGTCCAACAAGAACGGCCCCCTTTGAGATGGGGGGATGGCATAGCGCTTGAAGGCATATTCGATGCTCTTGATGAAGTCCTCTATCTCGCTAGCTTTGCCATCAAAAACAGAGATTTTCCTCTCCGGCGCCATTAACAGCTGCTATTGTGGTTTCTTGAGCAGCTTGGCCAATTGTAGCTGAACGTCCACCATCGCTGCATCCCCAGGGCTAGGGGGCACCGTCTCAGGGAGCAGGACGGAGTACGTACGTTCCAACCATCCTCCGGCTAGGGGTTTAATGACATCTTGTGAGGCCGGAACAACCACTTTGTCTGCACCCTCAGAATACAGGAGGCCTGTTGCCGTCGGGTACTGAGCCTGAAGGACAGAAAGACTCAGTGGACCTCCGTCGTCCTGCAAGGGAAACTGGTGGATGGATGTGGGCCCCCCTGAATTTTCACGTAAAGTTTCATATTGCCAGTGAACCAGGAAATGTAAACGGTATTCTTGCAAATAAGTCTCCACCAGCTCACTGCCTAAAATACGTCAGACCAATTTCAATGTACGAAATATGCAAAAATGGCGAACACCCTCGAAACAATCAAATATTGCTCACTGGTATCAATATGTACGACACACAATTTATATCCAGGTACACACTTGGGGTAAAATAATATATCCCCAGATGCAACAAGGCAAAAACGATATACTAAATTAGGGGTATTTCAGAATTTTTTTTTCAAATGTACACTACTCCCTATAAGTACACATTCAGTGGCAAGACTTGTAAACACTCCCGAAATATTGGAATGATGTAACAAAGCCTTGGACAGACTCTCTCTTATGATTGAACTTGCTTTCCGACTGTATAGGATTACAAGCTAACATACATTTACAGTAAAAGTAAAATGCACTGTTTTGAATTCTTATTCTTTTTTTCAAGGTCCAAAGCGTGATGTTAGGCAAATCTATGTTCTATTCAAGTTATTCTGGCAAGGCAAATCAAGGCAACTCTATCAAGGCAAATCTATATTCTATTCAATACAAAACAGGAAGCACATTAAAAAGAATATCACGGTATGAATAAAGTCATATGTCCAATATGTGGTGCTAAACAATTTCAACTCACTCAGCAAACAACAGGCAATTCTTGTATATTATACTACTACATGTAAAACAAGCAACCAGGGTCTCTATTCCGATATAAAAACTGGGGTTAATGGACTTCCAAATAGAATTAAAAATGTAGTTAAATAACGACTTACAGAATATATAATACAACTGGTAGAAATTCAAAGAAAGCCTTCCAGACCATCCACGGGGGTAAGAGCTCTTGTTCCCTGTCCTCTCGCAGCTTCTGTAAATACTCGATCCTGCCGACTACGCTTGTGGAGAACCGGGCCGGTGGCAAGGGGGAGAAGAGGAAGGAGGGGGCCAGGCACGCAGGTTCACGAGTGTTCTTAGTGTTCTTAGTTCTCTTCCCTCAGAGGGTTTATTCTGACCGTAATAGTGGTGGTAGTCGGGGCTACCTGCAAAGAATAAATGTACATGTAACTGAATAGGCATAGAGGCAGCGCCGGCTACCCGGATCAGGGACACAAGCAGACAGGTCAACCCCGCGCGCTGGCTGACCGACGATTGCACGCACACTCATCGCACACACACAAACCCTCCCCGAGTATCCAACACGGCCGCCATTCCAACTAAACATAACAGCGAGCGATCCAAAGTTCCAGGGTAACTACACTTAATGTTACATTAATTGAAACAATTAACAACAACAACTACATGTCTGAAAATTACTGGCTTAAAAAGGTGAACTATATCTTTATGTTTCCTACTTCAAATGAGAAAACCATCAAATGGCCCTATACTCAGTGTCTCCATGGCAGATCACAAGGGATCTTGTCTGTGACTTCTGTTTCTGTAGCATCTCCACGAACGAATTGGAACTTCACAAAGTTACCTTCATGGCTGACTATTTCCTTCCCATGAATGTCATACTCGTATATGGGCCGATGTTTATGGAGGGAAATGGTGGCTGTTTCAGGAATCACATAGCAGCATTCTCTGCTCTTGTTGAAGCGTTCCATCCAACCAGTACCGAGTACATCATTAAGTTCACTGTTTGTGGGGTATCTGATTTTATTCCGAGTACCAAAAAACTGTTCATACACATCAAACTGAATGTCACGAGTGATTGAAATATGAGGGTCAGCTTTCCTCTTCCCAAGTAAATTACGTTTTATGTCTAGTCTTAAATTCGCGCAAAACAGTTTCTGCCTATCATCTAGAGATGAGGGTGCCGAGAGGCATTGGATGTTGATGACATCTGCACATTGAGATTTTGGCAACCACTCGTTGTATTTAGAGTCCCATCCTGGGTAGGTTACAAAGACCTTGTCATCTGCTTCTTTTAGAATCTGAAAAGACACAATTTGTCTTTGTAAATTTAACAGTATTCACTATAGGCAAAACGAAAGTGAATTAAATTGTTATTTGATTATGCAGCTCATAATATGTCAGTACGGTGCCTTATGAGCAGTACCATATCGACGCGAAATATCTCATTTAGTGCGCCACCATCGGTGAGAAAAGGAGAGGCATGCACTGAGAGATACGCTGGAATCCAGTTTTGCTTTTTCGTACTTGATTCTTCAAAAATGGTAAAACCTTGTCAATATGCTCACGTGGATATGAAAACTAAAGATAATAAAGATTATTTCTTGGAGCACTGGCGTCAGCAAGAGAACATGTTGTGTTAGTACTTTTCGTTCCGAAGCCGGCGGAAGCTGGAGTTTTAATCCCCACGCTTGCTATGGCACAATTATACGCGCGCAACATGCCCATAATTCCGGCACCGCACAGAGCGTACTGGTCACGTGCCGTTCACATGCTCTCTTGGAATCCAAAAGAGTAACTCATGAATATTCAAAAAATATCCATGGTGACATTGGCATTGAAAATATTGTGTAAGTACATTTGACATTGAAAGTAAGACTAACCAAAACACAGTGACATTCACGCGTCAGACACGAGGGAAATCAATTTCCAAATATGGTGAGCCGGGCGCATGCATTATTTTATAGGGGTGTACAATGCGTACTATGAAGGCGCGCGCGGGTCACGGCGTTGTATGTGTACAACATTCGTAGGAGGTCAATTTAGGTTTGTACAAAGTTTCTAGAGAATCTTATATTTCTCAGAGAGAAAGGTATCATTGACGTGCGAGAGAAATTACTGCCGAGTCTCCGCATTAAATGGCATAATTATGAAATTATTGTTTTGGACATCATGACTAGCCCAGGCTGATTATACAAAATGAAGTAGGTCTTATGTTCATATTCACTAAGTCATATTCACTATATAAGGCATTATTTCCACGGTGTGAAAATTGGGGGGGGGGGGGTCAAAACATCTGGGGCAAAGTTTTAAAAAAAATATAAAGTTGAAAAGCTATAAACAAATGAACAAAATACCCCTCACTCACTAGCATTGAATTCAACACAATTGTATTTTAAACAACAAATCCTTGAAAAGGTTACATACAACTCTCATAGAAATAAAGGGAGCTCACAATATGAAAGCTTACACAAGAGTGAGCAAATTCAGCAAAATTCATTCTTGCATTCATATTTAAAAATGAATTAATAACCATCTGTAACTCGAGTTACAACTCCCATAGAAATTTTAAAGGGAGCTCACAATTTGAATGAAAGCTTAAACAGTAGTGAGCAAATTCAGCAAAATTCATTCTTGCATTCATTTTAAAATGGAATGAATAAATATCCATCTTGAACTCTAGTTACAACGCCTTGGCATCTTTGTGGTGGGAGCTCACAATTTGAAAGCTCACACAATAGTAAGCAAATTCAGCAAAATTCATTCTTGCATTCATTTAAAAATGGAATGAATAAATATCCATCTTGAACTCGAGTTAACTCCCATAGAAATACAGGGAGCTCACAATTTGAAAGGTCACACAAGAGTGAGCAAATTCAGCAACATTCATCCATGCATTTATTCAAAAATTAAGTGAATTAATAACCAACTTGAACTCGAGTTACAACTCCCGGTACTCCCATTGAAATCATGGTAGCTCACAAATGCTTACACAATCATTGAGCATATTTCATCACTTCAAACTTGCATGCTCTCATTCCTAGCCCTTTTAGTAAAAATTTGCAACAAGGCATCTTTGTGGTGGTTTGTGGACCTGAAGTACATTTTTGTCGTTATGTCGTTTAGTTTTTCTAGCCCTTGCTGGGTGAAGTATGCAATGGAACCGTATTTTAGCAACAACTCTGGAACATGCGTGACCAAAACATGAATGTAGGGTGTCACGTGAGTAGTATGGTAAGTGGTTAAAAAGGACTGTAACCACCCTTGACACCTAGTCTGAAACTGCTTTACATCAGCTGGGCTGAAAGTGCCGTGCTCACTGCGAAGGGAAATACACAGACTGTACATTTCATCCCACAAATATTGTATCTGTTCAGTACTGCACAAAAGATGAGTTGCATCTTGGAGGAGATCAGCTACCTTGATATTCTGGCAGAGGAGGAGTTTCTCTGGGCCTGTAGGAGTGCGCCACTTGAGTTTATTTGAGGATTGCCCGATGTAGAATGAAAAACCAGGAATCCCAATACTAGCAAGAAACTCCTCTAACCTGACACAGCTTTTGCATTTGTTTCTGTCAAATACAGTCATAGTGCTCTTAGTAATTTCATCAACCCTTCGGAGATGTTTTATTAGTAGGTTGAATAATACATCAGTTATCCGAAGAAACATGTGCAGGGTATCCACAACTATATTTTGCACCGGGATTGATGGAAAAACTGGAACGTGCGAACAATTGAATTTCAAAGACTTTTTTATCAGTTGAGAGCACTTGATTATTTCTTGTGAAGTTCTACAGCCTTTGGCCGGATCAAACATTGACCATTCAGTGTCTGTGTCATAAAACTGCTTTGAGGGACACTTGCAGTATACACATGAGTATGTGGCAGAAGCACAGTCTAAACCAGAACAGCAAAGTAAAAATTTATAATCTCCTCCAAGACGGTAATTAATACAGTAAGTTTTACCATCAACAACCAACTGTTGGAAATTTTCAATCTGAGATCGAATATCGGTTAAGTGCGCTACTAATGCATTATATCCCTCTGCATCTTGAAACAATGCTACCAGGTAGTTTCCGCTAGCTGTTCCAGCCCGCTTTCCTTCTTCAATAACTGTGAAAGTAAAGTTCACAATATGGATATTCTTCCCTACCCATGTACCGTCCCCTGACAGTTTAACATGTATTTCATTACTGTCAAGAAATCCTTTACAATGCAAATGCTCAACTCTTTTTTGAATGAGCAGGCGAATATCTCTCTGGTAGCCAATTAAACCTTCTGCTGGAGTATTTTTTATGTCATCCACGGGTATCTTTTTGACAAATTGCTTTATTTTATACAAAGAGGGTAAGCTACCACAAACAACAGATAGATTCTGGTAGGCCTGGTCAGAAATGCCAAACTTATCTTTTACAAACACAAGATTTTTAAGTTGTTCAGATGAATCACTTAATGCACCTTTTGGAAGCAAATGTATATCTTGCAAACTCCCGTTTTCAAGATTTCTCACAGTTACCTTTTCATCTTCTAGTTCACAGCATTGAAGAAATTGTAAGGCTTTGGCACAGTCTTCAGATACGGTTGCCTTGAGTCTGTATCTATGGGATCTGCTGTACAAAGGTAGCAAATTAAGCAGGTATCTCCTGTATTTATTGATAATTTGCTGTGCAACAGTTTTTTGTGTTTGCGTATTGATGTCCTTGCCTTGGGTTTTTCAGATTCTTCTTTTCTGAAATTTGTCAGCCTAAGAGAAAGTTTTTCTGCAAGAATAATCTTGAACTTCCATACGTTGTTAGCAGCAATCCACTCCTTGAATTTCTCCTTCTGTCGTCCTCCCTTCTTTGAGTGGCGAAGATGAGTTAGAAATCTGTCAACTTTTACTCGGATCTGATGGGTTAACCGTGGTGTTAGTTTTAAATGCAATCCATAATGTTCACAAATTGCGTGGAAAATGTGTTCAGTAGCTTCTATTGTAGCCTTTGAAATGGCCCGGTCAATAATAACATCTAGCAGGAAGGTTAGCTGCACATCCTTGAAGGAAGAATGAGGTTCATATTGAGACATTAGAGGCACTCATTTGTAGATATTATAGAGTGGCTGGCACTACTTGCTGCTTTGTAGCTTCACCTCGAACAAATGAGAATAAAATGTAGTATCCTGGAAAGATGCGTTTTTCTCTCCCGCAGCTGTCAAACTCAACAACAGGCCTGTGTTTCCGAAGTGCAACCGATAGTGAACCTGGGATTACATATGTGCAATTTCCTAATCTGTCAGATCGTTGCATCTATGTAGACCCAAATATGTTTGTTAGTTCGGTGTTGCAGAGGCGCTTGGGAGGTTCACACTGTTCAATGTTGAATGTATCAAACAACACATCTGGTTTGACATCCTTTCTTATTATTACCCTTGGTGATTCTTTCCTACCTCCTTTGAGAGACCTTGTAATGTCACACAGCAGTTGACCTATGAAAAGCTGTTTTCTTTCGTTTAGCGAGGATGAAGTCACTGGGTTATTAGGGGTCACTGTAACAAGTTTTTCTCTAGAAACCCACTCATTAAATTTTGGCGGCCATCCAGGGTACGTAACAAACACTCTTGATTCCTCTTCAGTTAAAATCTGAAAATAAAAATAAAAATAAAAATATTTACATTTAAGGAACAACTCATGGCAAGTTCAGCAGGGCCAAACCCTATCATTTAAAGTTGTTTGCATTTTTTCTTTGAAGCTTGTATTGATTCAGTGTCAAATAGACATCGATTTCTATTCTATAGATTTCTTAATAAGTTAATAATAAGCCTACATCCTAGAGTTTCACCGCCCATTTTACATAGGCCTGACCTAGGGCTAGGCTAGGTCAATGCTCTGATTACATTGAAATGCATTCACATCACAACAGATAGGATATATTTTCGTAAAGTTTCAAATGGCCATGATTTCAATTTTATCAGGTGCCCTGAAAGGTGTCAAAATATGTTAAATAAGCTATTATGTCATGTTTGGCCTGCAGTTGGCTAGCTTGACCTACAACAAGTTAAACTGAATCATTCATTGGCCCCTACTTACCATGTTCACTTTATTTCTAAATCTCATTCTTATTTACTTTTGCTTTATCATAATCGCCCCCGGCCTAGGCCCTAATCAGTCAGCTTTTGGCTGGTATTTTGTGCCAAGGTGTAGTATAGGCCGTTCGCTTTTCATATTATGACAAACAAATTACACACAAATTGCCAAGAATATCATCTTTTCCTTCGGTCAGTCGTGTCGCTAAAAAGTCCTGGCCCTAGCCTTGTGCAAATGTATTGACATTGCAAACACCCCCGTTGAAAATGGTATTACCCATCGAAGTTTCTGGAAAAGTCATTCCAGCTCGACCAGTTCTTGTGCATACGAGTCAAGTTTAATAAAAGCTTTACACACTTACCTCCACATTAAACAGATCACCTTCACACCAAGATGGTTCTCGGTGTTTAGATTTACATAGATACTTCCGAGGAATGTGCAAATTATTGAGACTAGCGTAAAAATGTGGTGGTTTTAATGCACAGTTTCTGCGAGCTCTGTTGAAGCAATGCAACATGTCGAGGCGTCAAGAATCGATATGCAGATTTACGTGAGCGCCCGCGCGCGCGCACTCATGACAACATTGCTGATTGGTTGAAAGTTTGTGTCCAGGGAAACAAGTGATGTGGATAAAGTAATGAGACGAGCGACTCAATATGTAAATCAGGTTGCAAACACAAGTTTTTCTCAAGTATAAATGGAGTTGGCACCACACAGTTACATTTCTTTGCTCTCATAGGTGACAAAAAAAAATTGCACTTGAGGAGACACCCCCACCCCCGTGACATTGTTTTTATAACATATGCACTATTATTCATACACGTTAAGACCTTGAATCTTTGTAGCTGCTTTAGTACCCAATAATACGATCTGTATTTGTGACCTGGAAAAAAATCTTTCGTGAAAACTCCAAACATTTAATTATTGCCAAAGTGTAGTGACAAGGAGAAACAGGCTAGAAAAAAATTCTGAATGAAGTTTTCCCTACGCAAAAATGACACAATAAGAACAAAATGTACCAGTACATGCACTGTACTTAAGTTGAAACTTACCTCAATATTAAATAACTCCCCTTCTCTCCAAGTTTTCTTGTCTCTATACTAACTTTTCCCGCCTCGAGAATCCTTCAAGTCAATAGTAGTAAGCCTCTTGTAAAAGCCAGGTGATTTTGCAGCACATTTCCTCTTTGGAGCTCTACATTGCAACGCCATGGCTGGAAAACAAGAAGTGTAAAAATAACCCATCAGCAAATCATGTCAATGCTAGATCCAGTCTAAAAATGTTTGTATTTATCCAACTATTCAAGTATCTGAAAAATTGCAATGGCCTGCAAGTCCATGAAAAATATAGGCCGACACAGTGCTTGTCTTTTTTGGTTGATTTTTAAAAGCTGTTTTTACACACCCTGACGGTGAAGCATCTTACAAGGTACAAAGGTAATGCTATATTATTGTATCCCGCGATTAAACTATTTACTTGCAACTGTAAGGATATAGGCATATATTATAGGCCTAGGCCAATAATAACGTTTAATTTAACTGCAAAACTAAAAACTGAAATTTGTCAAAGAAAATGCTCCGTGTATAAGAATTGTGCCTTGGAGCTTCTTGATATTCTTACGTGTTTATTGTGAGCCAACAGCAAAGCATGCTGATTTTTTTCATTGCCTAATTATTTTGGGAATTGAGAAGAAAGTTTGCTTGAAATTTGTCCGTAGGATCTTTAGCGGCCTAGGCCTACAAATGTTTCGATACAAAACAAAAACAAAAAACACACAACATTCATTTAAATTTTCATTTGGCCCACATGATTAGCCAGGCTCACTGTACCGTTTAGTTTACGGAGGAACACAAGTAATAATTGACACATGACATGTATCGTCCTCCATAGGATCAGGAGTGTAAAACTGGTCATATACTACTCGAGGAACATGTTTCGTCCTATCACGTCGGTGCCGTTTTCAGGCTGCATGGTACGGGCAAGGCAACCGCGGCGCTCTCGCCCCGGCCGCCGTGCAGGCAGGCCGGCCGCGGACACGGCCCCCGCCTAGCCTGCTGAGGACTGGGGAGTTGTTAACGTTGCGTATAGTGTCTCACCCGTCTCGCGCCATCATACCCATTATAAAGTGGTACAGTCCTCACGATAATAAAAGTTTTGGGAAAACAAGCTTGCATGTCATAATCACAAATGATTTAGTTTACAGGGTTAAAATTAATGTTACCGTTTATTTTCTACCTTACCTGAAACCACAGCTGAAGGATGGAAACATTTTTATTCTTCTTCTGTGAAATCTTTGCATTCGGGAACTTTCCTCGGCTCTGACGTGACTTTTTGGTGCGGCAAGACCGCACACACCGCACGTATGTTTCAGCCGCTCATTTAGTTTTGCGCATGCGCACTTAACCTATTAAATCCCATAATTTTTTTTGTTCATCAGGATCGATTCAATCTTTGTTTGGAATTACAAATAGAAAGTGAGTATGTCGAGGACACCCCTCCCATATGAGGAACAATTGATAACTGTAAACTTGTTGGACTGTAACCATTTAACTTTCAGAATTGTTCTGAATCCAGTGAGTAGTCATCACTGATCTGAGGATGGCTACTGGATCCGCTATGCCTCGGACATCCCGACTGATGCTGTTGAATCTGGCGTGTATCGATTCACCGCCCTGTTCGCCGTGGAATCCGAGGCCGACCTTCCAGCGAGAGATCCAAGGTACGACGTGTTCCTCAAGTAGGTGCATTTTGGGGGTAACACTTTCACTGGGGAAGTGGCTTCTGAAGAAGTTCAAGTATTCTTGAATGATGTTATCTGTTAACACACACACACAAAATAGTCTTGACATACATGACCTTTAAATTTCCTGAGAAAAATCATGCTTTTCCTATTTTGGCATTTCTGGTAACAAACAAAGAAGACTGCTAATTTAATGCAGTGTTAATTTTTGAATCATTACAAAAGAATTTTTTTCCAATTTTATGGTGACACTTTGATAATCTTCAATTAGATATGATTTCGGAGAGAAACATAAGTCTTTCGTACATTTTGACTGATGTAGTACAGATTTATTTACCAGGCTGCAGTAACGCATATTGTTGAAGCTTGGTTCTGCCACTTCCTTAAGCCATGTGACATTGCTGGCCTTACCTAATTCCTTGATCTCCTCTTCAGTCATCTGTCTTGCAAGGTTGTAGCGGTTATGACACTTGGCAAAAAGTGTGAAGAGTTGTTCATACTTGTTGGCCAGTTGCTGAGCTTCCGTCACAATGTGAGGGTCCTCACAGAATTCTTGGGTTTTCTTGACAATGGATGATGTCAGTTTCTTTATGTTCTGTTCGTGTGTAGTCAAGAGACATTATTCATAATCAATAAGACCGTGTGTCCATAGGTAAGAGATGTGTTTATGTACAGAGTGCTGTCACTTTAAGTGATGTAAGTGAATTACTTTGCAGCATTTGTGGACGTGATTTCCCACAAATGATTTTCCATGATACGCCTGGCGATGCACACCTATGGCTTGCAGGGACTTGTCCAAATCAGCTGTAAGAGGTCCTTGGCCATGTTTAAGATGACATTTCCCTCTCAGTGCCGATGCTGCTGATTTCTAATTTGAAAACAAAAGTAGATTTTTTTTATGAGTGTGCGCCAAAACCACCATCACTAAGTTGATGGTTCAAAGTAAGACCAGTTCTTTACCTTTTCTTTGTATTTGGCCATGCTTTCCTCTACAGCATCTGACAGCAGCTCTACTATGGGGGAAGCCTCGTCATCCTGGAGAACCATGGCAGACATCTGATCCTGTAGAGCAGCTGTATTGGTACGCCACGCTTCAGCCTCCTCCTCAAGGGACAGCGCTGCCTCCATGTTCTCTGTAAGCTCCAGGAATATTTGGTTTTTCCACGGTTGCCCCTCTGCACCAGAAGCCAATGCCTGGCTAATCTTAATGTCAAGAGCATGGCAAGCATTCTCCATACTGACATAGTGCTTCAGAAACAACCCCAGACTGATGTGTAGTCCTGGTGGACATACCTGATTAAAAATTGGGAAAGAAAATAAAATTCATCAATTTAAGTGGATTAAAAAAAAGTATAAATTTGTCAAAAAAATTATTCGTGCTTGTACCTTTTAAAGGCTGAACAAAGGAAGGCATAAATGATGTGACCTCCATGATGACGACGGGATATATTAACATTGTCCTTTTGACCTGGATATGGGGGGGGGTGCTAATTATTTGTCGGGTGAACTCCATGCCTAATAATTACAGTTTAAAGCTGTTTCTGTCTTTCTTAGGCCTTCAGGAAGGCACAGGGGAAAATGTGTAAGGGGCAGGAAAAATCCCAAACTCACTACTTCTACAGGAAAATTGTCTAAAATGCTTACAGGAGTAAGGGGGATTGGAAGCATGGGCGGTCGTACAACATTGTTGAAGTTCTTGGCTTTCTGTGCCTTGCCTCCATCGCTCTTGAATTCGGACAGGTCGCAAGCCATGTTGTCTAGGCTCCTGAGCTTTGAAGGGGGGCGTTTATCTCTTGGCAGTTTCATGTCGTCCCTTTTAACAGTGCAGTACAGACAGGCATGTCTACCTGTGAAGTAATTTAACACAGTGGTTTTTTTTTTATCTACATGCATATGAGCATTATTTAAGACTACTAACTTTTTACAAACAGCATTAAGCATTTACATACCTGTTGCTCCAGTGATGCCGTACATCCTGCACAGGTACTGGTAGTCACCGAAGAGGAAGACCTCAAACTTGAAATGTCTGCCAAAAATGTAAAAGATGATTTGATTTGCAAAAGCTGATCTCACAAGTTTGCCATTAGCCCTAACCTTCCCAAATCTTCCGAAATCCTCTTTGCAAAATGGGAGATTTTACAGGATTGAAGCTGTATGTGAGGCTGTATGCTCATTCATGCATAAATTTAGGCTCATATATTTGAAATCATCCACACTGCTGCAGGATAATAATAATAATATTTATATAGTGTGACAGTGTCATATATACCCAATGTCACTTTTTATTCCTCAACATATTGGCAGTGATTGCGAAACATTTTGTAGGATTGATTTTGCAATCGTCACCTCTCTAAGAACCACTATTTTGACATGGAGGCACTTGGAGGATTTTGCAGGATTGAGGTTATATCCTAGCAAAAATGCCTCAGTTGAGGTTATAATAGAATGGAAGCTTAAGTATTTTAAGAGGTGCATTAAGCAATAGGCATCCTAACTTGAACAGTTTCTCATTCTCTATTACCTCCATGAAGACTTGATGAGCTCTGCCACATGGTCCTTGTGACGGCGAAGACCAACATCCATGTTGTGCCAAGAGTCGTCTGCCTCAAATGCACATACAACAGTGGTGTTGGTTAGTGCATTAGGGTGTT
The DNA here is from genome assembly GCA_029964075.1 of Patiria pectinifera. Classification (NCBI taxonomy): domain Eukaryota; kingdom Metazoa; phylum Echinodermata; class Asteroidea; order Valvatida; family Asterinidae; genus Patiria; species Patiria pectinifera. The sequence goes on from CM057135.1 coordinate 20,828,432, forward strand.
CCACATTTCCTATCTGGAACATCTGTTTGAAACTATGCCCTCCCTTGTCGCCGCCCAGCTTGATCCAAATCCTGTCTTGTGGAACTATACCGTTGTGCCATGTCAATTTTCCATGTCTGTAATGAAAGAAGAAATATAAAATCATTAATCAGTGAAACCTCAATAATAGAATTAACTCTTAATTTTTCTGTTCCTTTGCATTAATATAAAAAACACACCACAGAAACGTCATTCAGTGGCTTTAAGCATAATGATCAATAATTTGTCTTTACTTGTCATATCTCTCCAGCTGCTGGACAATCTGGACGGTCAGGGATTTCACCCCAACACATGGCGCTGAACGGACTACCTGCCCATTGTTGACCTCGTCATGGAATATAAATGGTAAGGCCTCTCCGATCAAGTTGTCTCCTATAATCATCTGACCTTGAAGGAGTAATTTTCTCTCGCCTTCCGTAGTTATTCCATATTTTGTTAGCCACCTGGAAAATATGGATTTGTAAATTGTTTTTTCTTGTATTTTTTTCCGAGGTGTTGGTTGGAGAGGGAGTTGCAATGAGAAAGGGTTGGTTAGCTCACAGAGGGGTAAACATAGCCTGTCCTTTTTAGGAGGGGTGGGAAAGGGGGGGGGGGTAAGGAAATGAGCAAAGCATAACAATTCCTTACCCCCCCTTTCCCACCCCTTTTAAAAAGGGCAGGCTGTGTTTACCCCTCTGTGAGCTAACCAACCCTATCTCATCGCAACTCTGGTCAAAAATATTTTTGTGCTTTTGTTTGCTCGCAAAGAACTTAACATGCTCTGTTTTAGTGATGATGGGCAAAAAATGTTGACCAACCAGTTTTACTTTGCATTATCAAAATAAAAATATACTCAACCTCTTTAGCTCACGGCTTTTCTTCCAGCTCATGGACAGGTTGGCCTTCATCGCCAAGAAGTTGCCCTCGGGAACGCAGAGTCTCTTCTTCGGAGTAGCATCTGTAGACGGGTCATGACCTGCACCACGTGCAAGTGTACTGGCTTGCCGGAGAATACCTGCTCGTCTTCGTTTCATACTGGATGAAGCCTTGCTGTTGGACTTCCGTTGTTTTGGAACCAAGAATGTGACCAAGTTCTACATGAAAACAATTGAAATAGCATACTCCCAAAGTTATTGACGTCATCTTTTATTTATGTATTGTGGGGGGGGGGGGGGGCTCTTATATTTAATAGAAAAGTATGAAAAATAAAACTTCAGACTGCTGCAAACTGCTTTTGGACTGGATTGACAAGAAATATACAAATCTGAAAAATTCAAGCGTCCTTAGGTTTCCAACTTATTACGTTCTGCTTTAGAGGCAAGAGCACTCAACTGATTAGACGATGGACTATTCTAATATTTGTATAAACACGTAATTCATTAAAATTAATTAAAAAACGATTCATTTCATTTGTCCAAAGAGAAGTGAATTTTGGTTTAAAGGGGAATTTCAAGAAGTCATGTTATTTAAAATTTCTTTGTTTTAAATACTATTTTATTCAGAAATTAAGTTTTCTTTCTTTTTCTTCAGCTATTTTTTTCTTGGGGGGGGGGTAGTAATTTGTGATCTTTGATGCATCGATTCTTGTAAGTTTTGGCTTGAAAATTGAGACTGTCAAAAGAGCAAAATTTGAAGTCTGCCAAAACAAAATTTGAAGTTTGCCAAGCTAATTTAATTTGAGTTTATAAAAACTGTCATGATTGCAATCAGATAATTGAGCAAAATGGAGATGAATTCTTGCGATCATACAGTATTTGTTTTATTATCAAGTTCTCCTTAAAGTGATTTGAACAATGCCCTATTTAAACAAAGTAATATTGTATGTATTCCTTTGTCTTTAGAAGATCATTAAATGTTTTTACCTGTCCTCCGGTTTTGAAACTTGCTGTGATTCCATCATTTGAGTTTGCAAGCTTTCTCTTGAGTATGATGGTGCCAATAGCTTCTGTCCTTGGAGTAAGGGGGTCATTGGGCAGGGAAGTGAACAGACTGCACTTCAGGGTTTGGGTAGGGAATGGTGAGCTTAAGCATCGATGGCTGTCTTTCTCAGACCGTGGGAGCTTTGTTTTGCAGTTGTTGCACTCTAAATAAGCAAAGTTGAGAGCCTTCTGGAAATACTCGCTCACCTTCTGAATGCCAAGGAAGTGAACATCACTTTTGCATACATGTACTGGACATTGGATAGTGTTGGTCTCTTTGAATTGTGTTCTGATGCACTTGAAACAGAAAGTGTGTTTGCATGCTGTCTCGACTGGATTGGTCAGGAATTCACTGCAAATGGGGCAAATGTATACCGGGCATGTTAGAGAAAAACCCTGCAGGGAAAGTGGGGCAGCGTTGACATCGATGAGTGAGGCAAAGAGGTTTGGTGTCATGACTGGCTCAGACTTGACCGCATTGCCAACAAGCGGCTTCCTCGGCCTCCCACCTTTAGCTAGTTGTCTGTAGTGGTTACATACCTCACATTCCTCTTCTTCTGTCGCCGGATGATCTGTCCATTCGTATGTGATGCGTTTCTTCTTGGCTGAACACTTCAGGTAGCAGGCCCTGCAGATATAGATTGGATGGACATCCTCCCGGTCCTCCGTCACATCTACTCCAAAAACGTCGAGGATTTTCTTTGAATTTGCCGATACCCTATTTGACGGTTTCCCCGTCGACTGTTGCTGGTAGGTTTGATGCTTGTTCCCACAAAGCCTACACAGCTTTTGCAAGCATCCTAGATGAGTACTTCGAGAATTTATCGAAAGCGAAGCCATAATGTAACAGGTGTATTGTAATCGCCGAGGCTGGTTTGACAAGTCAAATTCAAATTTGCCGGGTCTGAAAAAATCACTCAACTTTCATTTTTTTGCACCGCGTTACACGAAATGATTTGAAAGTTATTATTGCCTTTCGATTTATCTATTAATTCAGTTGAGATTATTGATTATGAATAAAATATTATTTTCACATATTTTTTTAATTTTAAAGTTGCTCGAAAGCGATGCACAATTTTGAAAAAGCCTGCTGGTGTGTCCGCGCTGCATGGTGGCGCGCTTGCAATGAACGATTGTATTAAAAAGCGTCTGTGGGAAAACAATATTGGGTTTTTTAACCAACGGTTTCCTTTTTGCTAGAAATCAAGTGTAATATTCAAAATAGGTATCAGTCTTCTCAATAGTGTTACAGACACTCGAATAGAAACTCGGCAAAAGTGTGTAAACATTTCGGTAAAAAGTACAAATTTGTGCATGATTTGTGGTTCGATTTTGTGTCGCAAAAATCAGATTTTTCACTTTATGATTTCTTTTTCTGTTTTTTTTTTTCACAGCAGTGCTTTTGTATCAGTGTTTGATAGACTCTTGCAAAATTATTCACTTATATGATCTGCAAAGGAAATGGCAGTACAAATCCCACATACTGTAATCATCGGTGTGCGTCGTCTGCTAGAACCTCTTTGTGTGCAGACGACGCAGACATGGCAACAGCGCATGCGCGAAAACAGAAACTAAATGCACGCACAGTCTATGGGGCTGAAACATACGTGACCGCACATTAAACATCGACGCACTCAGTTCCCGCCGCGCGCGCGCGTTCACCAAGCGGTTGTCAATAAACAATGACGTCTCAGTAGCTCATTGGACTAGACAAATCACGTGTGTTGCTAAGAGTGGCTGTCCGTAGGGGGCTCAAAACTGACAAATGAGACAACTTCTCCATATGGTGAAACAGCTTTCAAGTTTTGTTGAGCCAGTAGAGTTTGTATTAGGACGAAAGGGTTATGGAAAACCCAAAAGCATGCAATATGTCAGTGTTTTAGAATCTGTACATGCTTTACTAGGAAGAGATAATGTTTTTGCTGAAGTTGTCCAAGACCACCGACAGAATGGCTTCTTAAGTGGCTATTGTGATGGTTCACTCTTTGAAAGCAATCCTCTCTTTTCACAACACAATCCAACTCTTCATGTACAGTTTTATAACGATGAATTCACTGTTGCCAATCCAATTGGAAACAAAGTAAAACAACTCAAGTTTTCAGCCTTCTATTTTTGCCTTGGAAATATTTCACCCAACCTCCGCTCAAAACTCTATTCTATCCAACTGGCTATCTTGTGCCCTTCTGAAGTCCTGAAAGAGGTAGGGATGGGAGCTGTATTAGCTCCCTTTATTGCAGACATGAAGATTCTTGAACGTGACGGCATCAACATCAATAAAGACGGCACTGTACATAATTTCAAAGGTTCATTTTCTATGGTAGTGGCAGACAACCTAGGTGCTCACGGAATTGGTTTTAAAGAAAGTTTTAATGTTCTACGTCTTTGCAGATTTTGTTCTGTGACGAAGCAAGCCTTGAAGAGCCACTTCCGGGACACACTTCAGCCCAGGACTAAAGATTCCTACAATCAGCAGGCAAATGTGGCTGAGCAACTGCCGGAGATGGGAACAGTTTATGGCATTAAAAAACAAGCCCTCTCAACAAGCTTCAGTATTATCATGTTGTGAATGGACTCCCACCTGATATTGCACATGATTTCTTTGAAGGAATAGTTCCAAATGTACTCGAATTAGTGATCCTTTATTGTGTTCGTAAAGGTTTTTTCACACTGGACTTTCTGAATGATCAAATAGAGAACCTTCCATATGAGGGAACCGACAAAGTTAACAAGCCATCCAAAATGGCAAATCAACCGGGAAAGTTAAACAAAAGGCTGTTCAAGCGTGGTGTTTATTGAAGCTTTTGCCACTCCCTGTTGGTTACAAAATTCAAGATGGTGATAGCGTTTGGGAAGTACTTTTGGTTCTTCAAGATGTTGTACAGGTAAGCATTTCGCCTCACATTGATGTTCCTCTCTGCGAATTTCTTGTTGATTTAATAGAATCATTTTTAATCAAGTATTTCACAGAGTTTCCAGAAGAAACAATGAAACCAAAGTTTCATCATGTACACTACCCAAGATTGATGCTGCAATTTGGGCCCCTTGTTCATTGTTGGACACTGCGCTTTGAAGGAAAGCATATGTATTTTAAAGAGCTATCTTATCGGACCAAAAAGAGACAGAACATGTGTAAAACACTTGCAACAAGACATGAGTATTATCAAGCCTGGATCAGAGAAAAAAGAGTTTTATTGTCCAAGATACAGTTGAGCATGCAAATGGGAAGCTAACCCCAACTAGACAACTGCTCAAAGCTGTTCAAGATTTATTTAGCCTCTGCAATTGGAAACAAAGAAGCGGTCTATACTGTTACTAGGGCCCAATACGGTGGCACCTGGTATAACCAAGGATGTGCGGTTGTTGTTGGCATAAGCCCAGAAGGATTTACTCAATTTGCAATTGTACATCTTTATTGTTTGATTGGGGGAGACTTGTTTCTTGTATGTAACCTAGCTGTCACTACAAGATATATTCATCATCTTCATGCATATGCTTTGACGATGACTGATACACTTGTGTTAAAAAAAGTCTCTGATCTTTTTGATCATTATCCTCTCGGTGTGTACTACACCTGCCAAGGCATCGTTTTGTGACACGACATCACGTGTTATGCCGTTAGTCTGCTTTCATTTGTCTCTTTTGAATGACCATCATTATCTTAAGCACAAAACCTACTCAATATTTCTACTGATTAACCCTGCTGCTGTCTGAGCAGTCACATTCAACCTCAATCCTTTCTCCTGTCATGCCTTATTCACACCTACATCAAACACAGGCTAGTTTAAGGATGTGACTTTGCGTTTAATTGTGTCAAATTTGTCGCAGAATGCATGTTTGCACAGGAGGGTTAATGTTCATAAGATGCTTTGTTTTACAATTTTTTATTTTGAAAACTTGGAATTAATAGTCAATTCAGAGAAAAAAAGATATCCAATGTCTGAAATCCCCTGAGCCATCTGGTACAAATAGCATCTTTTTTAACTGCAGATACTTGCTGCTGCATGGAAGCAGTAAAAAAAAAGTAGAATTCAACATAGAGGATGGAGCAGATGTGAAAGCTGAGGCTTTGCGGGAAAAAGCACTCAGTGTTTTCAACATATCGCAGGCCACACTGCAGGTTTGGGATAAGGGATTTGAAGAATGGATTGACTTGGAAGAAGAGGATGAGGTCGAGACAAATAGCAAAATTATGGTGAAGGAGGTTGTAGAAGAGGAGCGTGAGCCATGTTCACTGCAAACACAGAATTCCAGTGTGCTTCTTTGCACATCAGGGTATGTTTCCCCACACTTTTGAATTGTTAATAATTTTTCATTAGCTTTTGACATATCACTAAGGTGATGCGCCTGAGCTGCCAAGAACTCAAGAACACTGACATTTTTCATTAGTTTGAATTGAATTAGTGTTGTTATCCAAATATATAGTTGCTGTAATGTTTGAATTGTTTGGTACAGCCCTAGAGCTGCGACGTAGGAAGTGTCATAATTTTTCACTACCCAAGAATACAATAGTAGCATGAAGTTGTCACAAACATGTAGCTAGGTAAAATTGGAGTGGCTGTTAGAAAGATTCTTGACATACATATAAAGGGCAAAACCGTACTTGAAATTTACATCACCTGACAAAATGTTTTAATATCATTGATATCGATTTTTGGCATAACCTGTCCTAGAACATCTTGTTTTTATTATTTATCTCTAAACAGGACTAATGCCGATTTTGAAAGTGTGATTTCTGATGATGTGGCTTCTTGTTCCACGAGTTCTGGTATAACGTCTTCGTTGAGCTCAGCCTCTCAGCTACACGCACATGCAGCAAGGAGCCCGTCTTCAAGCTGGATCTCCACATATCGACTACCACATTTCACAACATCTCTTCAGGAGAAGCTTCATGAAGGTCACACTTCGAAGGAAGGTCAAAGGTCAGCACTGCTTGAATGCACATACAACAGTGTCACAAGATTCACTTTGTAAGTACAAAAAAATACACATGTATATATCTAAACTGTCTTTACAGAGAATTTAAATCCTGGTTTCCTCATACAACCTTCTGAATCTCTTAGGATCAAAATCTCTATTTTAATTTTTACATTGCAAAGGAATTTCCCAACTTTTTTTTCCATTTCTCTGCTGCAAAGCACATACTTATTTTATAGTTAACAAATGCATCTTTGTCTTACGATCTTTTCTTAATTGTTAATTTCCATTATAGCTATCCTACATCGAAGCAGTATGAGCAGATTATTGGTCTTCTTTTTGAGCAGTTCCCAAAACTATGCCATCACCAGAACCATGACCATGGAGAATACTAAGGTAACACCATTGCTTACATTTGTTTGCGATATTTTTGCACCTTTTTTGCAATCTCATAATTTCACAGACAAATCCACCTCAACAAATATTCAGTGAGGCATGAGGTACTTTTTGGTGGTCTTGACTGATACATGTTATGTATACTGATAAAGGTGTAGTGTCATTGGAGTTATTTGATGGTCAGTCCAAAGAAATGAATTTGGCTTTTGGCAAAACATTTTATTTGTTAAATTAAAGTTACCTTCTTGAAAATTATCTTGATAGTTTTTTTTTTGATAATTATTGTTACAAATAGAATATGGGGTAACAACTGAACTAAATCAAGACAAAATAATCTGTTTGAGAGAAACCCCAAGTGAAATTCTTGAATATGTTTTTCTATCAGACGCTTTGGAAAAATCGGCTCCAATATAAGTTCGCCAACGCAAGAAAGAGGGAGGACAAGGACGTAGATATGGTCATTTCTAGGAAACGGAAGCAACCGGCCGAGAGTCGCATACAACTGCAGCAAAAAAATGGTCCGCCGCAGTGGGGCATGGTGAACTACCAACCACAGAGGGCAGTATCTGAGGATGATGCATCCATCAAGGTTCACACTGAGTGGATGAAGTTAAAGCATCACAAAAAAACCCTAACTACGACCGTGTAGCCATAGCCATGGCTGCTTCTCTGGCAGGTCGCCGAAGTCTAATAACCCGAGAATCGATGTCCATTCCAGAACTCAAGAACTCATGCATACCCATGGCTTTTTGACGAGGATGAGGTTTGTTCAGAGTATTTTTGTTTAGTCCGTTTGATAAACAGTGATGACTTATTTTTACACAAAAAATCAGGAAACACATGTACTCCAGAGGTTCATAATGAAGGTGAAATAAAACAGTATTTTACAATGATTCTGTGCCTGTCTAAATTGCCACGGTCACATTAGTTGTACATTTACATGTACAAATGTATTTCGCATGTGCATTGCCTGAGGTCAACACAAATTGATTTGTTAGCACTAGTAAAGGCAGTGGAGAATATTGCTTTATAGTATTTCGCTCTACCAGGAAATATAAATTTCAAAACGTCACTTGTTTTTCTTTTTCCCTTTTCCTCTTCTTTTAATAATAGATGTTGTCTGAGTTCAAGAGACTGCAGGGGACAGGCCAAGGTCTAAAAGAGCTTCTAGATGAAGGCATGGACAAGTGTGGGAGTGCCATCCTAAAGTTGTGTGGGTCAGCCAAGAAATTGGATGATGTACATCAGCAGGCTGTGGATGACATCTCCTCTCAACGGGATGAGACTGCTAGAAAAGTTCAGCTTGGTTTAGGATGAAAAACCTTGTTTAAAGCAACTGTACATTAATTCATCCAAAGGCCTTTTCTAAGAACACCTAATTCTGAGAATTACATGTATAAGTGATGCCACATTTCAGCACAATCAGTTTGTAAAAAGGCAGAACACTAATTAATCAAAATTGCTTACTGAACTTTTGTATACAAGGAACCTATTAGTTTGCATACTTGCAAGCAAGTGTCCACTGAAGTGAACATTTGATGAGGATAGATTTTCAAATTGGAGATGCCAGAAAGCAATATTGAAGAGAGCTTTGAAGGTTTACTGTTTTTAGGGTTGGAATGTCGGTGTTTGTGTTTTTGTAGTGTACAATATACAACATTAAAGAAATGGTGAACAATGCACAAGTGTTTATTGTGATGTTTTCTCAATTTCTTGATTCAAAATGTATTAATTTTACTTTTTGTTTTATTGTTTCAGAAGCATCGTCTGTCGCAGCCATCCTTGGAATTCCAGGGCTTCTGAGAGAAAAGGCTACCAGAATGTTGGTACTTGCTCAAGAGAGTGTAAGTAAAACACACGTGATGACATAATACATTGTACTCTAAAATAAATATATTCATTTAAGGTAGTGGCAATTCATCCAGATGAAGTCTTTCCAACCTTCAAACTCCAATGTGCAACTGAGAATCATGACCAAGACCCAATGAGGGCATACTTTCGCACAGAGGCCATAGTTTTTGTAGTCTGTTAATTCAAACAAATATTTGTGTGTGTGACCTCTTTCCCCAATCTTTAAAGTGGAGATTTTGCATTCACAAAATGCTTGAAGATCGTGTATCACAATTTGCCTACAAACATTACACAATTTGTTTATCGTTTTATGTGTTCCAATACTCTTTTTCATTAATGTGCAGGACAGTGGTTCCCCGATAATCAGAGGAGACGAGCCATCACTGTCCTAGTGCACTGAGTTTCTAATCATAGTCGATAGGGAGGAAGTAGCCCACTGTGCCTCCTTTCTAGCAGCCGTGCCTTTCTATCTCTGATGTTTCTATAACTTCAATCTGGCTTATCATAAAGATTTGAGAAAGATGTTGACTTTTTTTTCAGAAGGTGATATTAAATATTCAGGACAATGTTAAAATCGAGCGATCCGTAGTCACATTGCTTGAAAGGCTCAACCAGCATCTCGTGTAATGTGCCCGGATTTAGCCAGGTAATTGCAAATCTGAGGAAGTTTCAATTACCTGGTTAAATTTAAAGTATTAAGTGCCAACATAATACTTCAGTCATTTTCTTCAGTCAAAGCAGCTCCTTTGTTCAAGAACAAAATTATTGCCAGTGATAACATGCTTTGACGCTGAATTGGGTCGAGGGTTACCTTTCCTCTGTGAGGTTTATTGGGACAGCTCAATCTGTGTGAGGGTTATTGGAACTGTGACACAGGGATTATAATTGTATAAGTTCATAATCATGTGGTGCAGTTGACCACGTGAGGGTTACCTAAGGCTACGTTTACTACAAAGGGTGCAGTTGACCCTTGTTACAAGCAGTGAGGGTTACTGTCTATATATCTGAGATAACTCATCGCCTCGTTAATTGCTGTTAATTGTGCAGATTCTTGAATAAATCCTATCGATAATCGTCTTTGGAATCACTAGTCTCTGTGAGGTTTACTCAGGTTCACTGTGAGGGTTACCTAGGTCTGCTGTAAGGGTTACCCGAGTTCACCTTGAGGCCTATTGTCGCTACTTGTATTGCTCTAATTACATTCAATTAATGACTCAATCACAAAATGGTGGTATATTTCCACCAAACAAACAGCCCCAAGGCTTAGTCCGCCGTTCGTTAATTGTCCCCCCCCCCCTTGCGTATGGGTAGCCGCTCACCCGTTCGTTAGGCTAATAAATATTTTGTGGGATAATAGGAGTTGGCTAGAGTCCTGGGATAAATAAGACCAGTCCCCCCTGGGTTCCGCCAATCACCGGTTCCGCCACAACTTGTGTCAGGGGTCGGTTTCGCCACATTATTGTTTGTCATAAAACTATTTCAATGCAGAGGTGCTGATAGATTCTCGCCACATCAGAGAATTCAGAATGAAAGCACTGCAAGAACTCCAGTCCCTGACCATGGGCGTCGCCAGGATTTTTTGTAGAGGGGTGCAATTTTTTTTTTTTGCCAAAACATGCTTGTATTTCTCAACACATTCTCGATTTATCAGTTTTAGAGGGGGCAGGGACATTTTGCCCCCCCCCCCCCACACACTGCATGGCATACTACATTTTACTACTTTTTATGGTTTGAGTATTTAAGCAAAAATAACTATGTTTGCACGAACGCCCAAACGATTGAGGCCTCGGTTGTAAAGCTGCATTTGTTTTTGTTTTTTTCAGGTGCAAATGTTTCGTTGACAGGGTCCGGTTTTATTCATGCTTATTTATTTGTCACATTCTTTAACTTAAGCATGCCCTGGCATCCGGATTGTTGGATATTGGGGCTGCCGATAAAGTCACGCCGGTGGAGTAGCAGCGGACGCAGTCGCGTAGTGGGCCGTATTTCAGTTGTTTCTGAATTACTTTGGGGACCCGTGGATGACATAAATGCAGCATTGGGAAAACCCATATACTGTAAATTGATTGGAAAAAACTGGACAGCAGCCGAGATGGTTGGGACGTCCGAAACAATAGTGCAGCGGCCGGTACACTCTTGGAGCGGCCGGAAGCCTAGTTTGGAAACGAGCGATTGGCCTAACAAATGAAGGACGTATCGCTCTAGTGCTCTAGTATAAATTACTAGAGCAGCATAAGACGCCTGAAACGTCACACCATGTAACTATACGAAATCTCTGGTCCAGAACATTTGGTGTAGCGTGAGGGATTTGCTAGCAGTGAAATATCAAACTTTGAAAGCACCGAGTAATCGGTGGAACATGAGGGTTTTACAAAGCTGTGCATTGGAGTTAACAACTTGCAGTCAATGTTGAAAAGTCCAGCACAGCTATGAAACGAAACTGCCGGTAAAAAATAACGGAGTTCGTTTAATAGATAAAAACACCGAAATTTGGAGCAGCATTAGGGATTTGCCAACAGCGAAACATCACGAAGACTGTTGAAAGCAAAGCATCTAAAATTCGGTGAGGCGTGAGGGATTTGCTAAGTATGAGTAGCAAAACACATGTATCACACTGGCTGATCATTAAGTGTTAAGTTGTGTGTTGTTAAAGTGAACAACTTGTAGCCAACTTTGTGAAATTTTGCACACTGGTCACCGCTGTGAGATCACAAAACTGCTGGCAAAACTAACGGCGTTCGTTTTGAAGGCAAAAACACTGAAAAGTCGGTGCGGCGTGATGATTGACTAACAGCCCTTTTCACGCTGACTGGTTGGTAAGTTGTGGTTTAGCACTTAATAATTCACCATCAATGCGAAGTCTCGTGCGTAGTTTAATATGCCGCTTTGAGAAAACGAAAGTGCAAGTTAATTTGGTACAGCAACGTACGCTCCTGTGAGACAACAAAACTGCCAGTGAAATAGCACGCTATCACTGAGTATATAACGGCAGTCGTTTTGAAGACAAAGACTCCAAAATTCGGTGCAGCATGAAGAATTTTTATATCGCGCCAACTGGACGGTAACTTGTAGCAAATGTATGGGGGGAGTGGCTTGCAATTCGTGCAACACTCGCCCCGCGTATTGTCTTAATCATTCTGTACAGCTACACTGCTGTGAGACATCGAAAGTTGCTGTGTAAATAACAGAGAAACGCCGGGTAAATAGAGGTGTTTATCTTGGCGTAAGGGATTTGCTAATTAACGAAAATTTCATGCTGATTGGCAAAGTGGCGAATATCATGCTGATAGGTCGGTAAGTAGATGGTGAGCAGCTTGCACCTCTTTGTCGCTCCCCAAAGCTTAATTGACCGTTCGGAATATCGTGAGTGACTTTCCACCCGTGAAAAGCCTCACACGAACTGTCGCGACGTATGAGCATAAAGCGAGAAGCTAGCAACCTGTCAAAGCCCACTTGATCTGTATTAAGTGTTCTACTTGCAGCCTGTGCAAAGCCCCTCGGTAAAAATGTGGTCATGCAAATGTGAAAGCGGGCAGCCTGCGACCTGTGCGAAGCCTCGCTAGATGGGTACGGCGTGAGCTACTTGCAACCTGTGCAAAGTCTCGCTAGATGGGTACGGCATGAGCTACTTGCAACCTGTGCAATGCCTCAAGCACACGGTCTCGTACCGTAAGAACCGTGTGACGGGAGTGAGCGATTGGCAACCTGTGCTGTGAGAGGACTCACTCCCGAAATGTACCCATAACGACCAAAGAAACAACCCCACAGGCCAAATCCTTTATGCGACAATGGGGCCAGCTATTCGTCTCTGTTTTTTTAGCAAAAGTTTACGCATGTGACGTTAATTGTGACGTCACACAACTCAGTGGCGCCGTACGCGTGCATGTGTACCTAGGACAAATGTTTTATCTTTTATGATGAGACAAATGGAGCCAATTGGCAGCTTTTTTTGAAGAGAACCTAGTAGGGTCGAAAATAAACCTACATGCAATAACTTCAGGATATGAGTGAATCAAACTTTAGGATATTTCTCTTCTGGACAGACCGTAAGGCACTCATCAGCAGAATGACATAGAATATAGGCCTAGAGTACAGCAACTCCCCTCATTTCAAATCAAGCGCGTGTACGTGTGTAACAAGACGTGTTAAAATTATTAGCTGTTTCGGTGACACACCGAAACAGCTCTTGTTTTCGTTAAGATTTTTTTTTTTCTTTTTCTTTTTTCTTCTCCTTTTTCAGACTTTTTCTCCATAGGTTTAACACACGTTTCTTCCACCAATCCACTTTGCCACTTTTTTTTTTAAATCCGATTGATTTCAGACTTGATACATACTTAGACCACCACCCACAGATGGTCCTAGAAGAAATTTGTGATCGTGACGTCATCAGGTGTCAGGTTACGTCACATTTAAGATGTATTTTTCCCCGTATGTTTTGTACACGTTTTAAAACACTCCAGTTTGGCATCTTCGTAAATCCGATCGACTTTAAACTTAATTCATACTTAGACCACCACCCACAGATGGTCCTAGACGTCATCGTGATCGTGACGTCATCAAGAGTCAAGTTACGTCACATCAAAGATGCATTTTGCCCCATAGGGTTTGTACACGTTCTTTTCTTCATAGGGTTTGTACACGTTCTTTTCTCCATAGGTTTTGTACACGTTCTTTTCTCCATAGGGTTTTTACACGTTCTTTTCTCCATAGGGTTTGTACACGTTCTTTTCTCCATAGACATTGTGCACGTTGTTTTCTCCATAGGCTTTGTACCCATGGGGTCGGACAACTCGACCGTTATCCAACTTGACATTTTGACAGCGTGCGTGTGCATGCCTTGCCGCCTTACAGCTGGCCAGGTCCCCGCGCACTCTACGCGGTACAGTCATGATGCCACAGATTCATGCGGCTTACGTAATGTGACAAACTTGTAGTTGGGTATGTGAGTTGGGATTGTGAGTTGGGATAATCATGATTTATCAGAAGGTAACAACTTTAAAGAATTTCTTCAATGTTAATGTGGGATTTTTGGGGATTTGTTCAAGTGCGCCACGTTAGGAACACTGGAAAGAATTCCATTTAAGCCTCCACCTCTATGGGCCGTGACAGGAAACGTCAAAGTATTTTTAAAGAAAATCTTGATTTTTCCCCCTCCTAAATTTCCGTTTCTTCGTCAGATTTACAACTTTTGGTGCTTTTCAAGTCATATCTAGGAAAATAACTGGAGTCCGTATATGGAATTCTTTCCAAGACGTCATTAAATTTAATTCCCTTCTCGTCTGCTCAGTACTATTGGTATTTTGACTCCCAACACGAATCATGTTACTGTTAAAGTTGTTTGCTGCCCTCTAGTGTTTCCTGTGATGAAACGTCCAAAAATGTACGTGACGTGCAACTGTATTGGTCCGGCACTCATGGCCATAGCCAGGACAATACATGTAAGGCCAAAATCACAGATCGACACAAGCAAAATGACACGCAGGCCAAATTTCATGACAGATGGCTCAAAAACAATTTCCGTCACCATGACGTACGTACCATTGTACAATATCACCTGACGGCTATAGTATTCAAGATTCTCTATCTCTAGGACGTACCAGTGCGATTGGGTTCAAAGCTGGTACGCAAGTATTCCAGGGTGTGTTATGAGTACAAAACCACATTATACGTCATGATCACACCATGATGACGTCTTCATGACGTCATCGCATACCATGTGACCAAACATTCAAGTTATAGTATTTATTATATTTCAGAACATTTATCTCTGAAAGTGCTAGTTCCATTGGCTTCGAACTTGGATTTGCTTCAAACATTATCACGTCATGTGCCGTCATTAAAGGGATAATTGTCAGGGCCTATATTGTACGGTACTTGTATAACTAGAGATTCCAAATGCATGTAACTAATGTACGTATCAAATATCTATGAAATTTGAGGTGATGTCATCATGTCATCAACACACCTCACAGCCGAAACAGCTTGCGTTTGTCCACAAACGCATACCTCTAGTTCCTTTTATTTTCCGAATTAATGTATTAGTAGACTAAATTTGTACTCCCGTAAAGTGTTATGTAACGTCTGAGGTTGATCCTAGATGAATTATGCAAATCGTAATTCCTTTTCCCTTTGTTGCATACCTATTCCGGGCTTGCATCCATTTGGGCTCAGTCGTGGTGCAAGCTCCAGTAAGTTTGTATTCAAAACTGGGTTAATCGGGTAAGTGACATTCCGGGGAGGGGTATAAAACCCTCGCCCACGTGTTTTCGGTTTTATTTTTGCGGTGCGGGAGCCGGAGTGAGTGTGTCTAGCCGGGTTGGGTGTTCGTTTAGCGGATGGGTGTGGACCTTCAGCGCTGAGGCTGTCGAGTTGGGAGCCGCCGAAGGCTGCGTGTCGGGCGGACTTCTTGTACCCTCTTTTAGAGGTTTTTTTTTTTTAAATCCCGCTTGTGGATGATTGAGGCCCATTTAGTTAGTACCGCATCGCAATCTCCCGGGAACGCCAGACCCACGGATAGGCCCGTACGAAGCCGAAGGCCGTGTGAGTAATTATTATTAGTAGTAATGTATAATGATTTGTGTAGTGTGTATTGTATACTTGGGAAACATCTGTATTTTCACATTTATGATGAATGCCGTTTCATGGTGTAAGAAACGTGTGCATTTAAAGTGAAAACTGTGTTCATTGTGTGAAGCTGTAATATTTCACCAACTTATAACCTGTGTATTTCTTGAATGTGAAATGTTGGCCCAACCCGCATGTTTATTAGAATGTACTTATCGATATTAAAGGGCTTCCCGTAATCCTACCCTACGATGGCTAGCGGGGCGGCCACTGTCCTTTACTTTCACTGAAGTTTGTCGTGACGTGAACCTCCACCTACTCTCCGACGTTCGGTGCGTAGCAGTGATGTAGTGCCTTGATTCTGGGCCTTGGCCTTAAGGCTGCCTTAAGGCTGGATTTTAGGGCCTTGGCTTTGGCGTCGAGGCTTGAGGGCAAAAGCCTTGGCCTTTGCCTTGAGGGATCACGGCCTTGCAATTTTGAGTCAAGGCTTTTCAAGGCCCATAGATTTTTGCATTTTCCAGATAAATCTGTTCGAAATTTTGCTGTTACCATTTTAATCGTATTACCATGGAGGAGGGAAACCCCTTGTAGATTTGTGTGTCGGGCACACTTCCACTTTTATAGCATCACATGTTGTTCCCATTGTAGTAGATTTGCTGCAAAAATATTCTGTACACTTGTGGGGCTAATGAGATGATCACTTAAATTGTATACAATTATGTAATAGATCTGATTGGTTGTATGTCTCCCTGATAAGTGTTTAAGATTTGCATGTATCTGTTTTGGATAATGATATTTCTGACCATGTTGGCCCAGCAAATAAAAATTTCCGAAATCAGTTTCTTGGATCCCCTTTGTTACACTCGGGAGAATTGTGCGTCAATATAGAGGTAAATCATTATTTTGTTTTAGTTAAACCATATTGAAGACCTGAACTAATACTTTAATAGATCTAATGCAGTCATAAAACGGTGTATGCGAGCACGTTGATTGCAATTTAAGACATGGTGTTCTTCTTAATGGGCGATTCGTGATGATGTGTCGTGACTATAATTAGTTCTATATCAGTGGTCATTTTATAAAACAGGGCCTTGGCCTTGGCCTTAGCCTTGAGGGTTAAGCCTTGGCCTTGGCCTCGAGGCTTGAAGGTCTAAGCCTTGGCCTTGGCCTCGAGGGTCAAAGCCTTGGCCTTGGCCTTGGCGGTTTAAGCCTTTGCTCCGACACTGGTGCGTAGGGGGCCTACCCAAGCAGCAGACCGGGTTCTGAAGCTCATGATGTTCATAGGGGGAATCGTCCCACGGCGACGCTCAAGCCAGACCCAAGTATTTACATTGTAATTAAAAGAGCTGTGTCATACTTTTGTTGTAATTAATAGAGCTGATACTTATATTGTAATAAATAGAGCTGTGTCAGAATTACGTGGTTTTTAACACCTTTTATCACATAGTAGATAAAAGGCATTACACTCAGCAAACACTTACCGCCAGCGTCCTGCATGTACAGTAGTTATTCGCGGCTATCACGTACATGTACATCTGGTAGTTAAACAATTTGACCCTTGACCCTGAGCATGCAGGACAACAACCGGGTTTGTGTCATGACCCATAACCTTTGCATATGTTTTGTTTCATGCAAATGCGCGCGCTGGTATGCAAATTAGGCAAAAAAGAGTTGTAGCCAATTAGAACCTGTTTATTTTTACAATTGAGCGCGCTCAAAAGCAAATTAGACAGGAGAAAGTGCAAGGGCCAATTAGAAAGTTTGTTGCGCGTAAAGACGCTATTTTTTGGCGGGATTATCGGGTTTTGATCATTCTGTCACAGTCATCCAGAGGAGGCGGAGGGTTTTTACAAATTGGATCAGCTTTTCAACAATTAATTTCGCTTCAAGAGAGTGGTTATGTATCGAGTCAATACGCCTCGGCAACGTCGTCGACCGACGCGTTTTGTGACCGACTCGGGTACTCGGCCAGCGCCAAAAAAGAAGAAAAAAATCATCCGCCAAACGGCCTCAGCGTCGGCGTCAGCAGTCGTCCAACGTTGAAGTTGCTGCAGTGAGTTCGGCGCCCTCCGCCTCCTCCAGATCCACTCGTGCTGAATCAGCGGTGCATTCACCGGGCTACGGTAATGCTCCGTTTGCGGGAGAGTCCGGCATGGTCGGTGCGTCCTACATGTCTTATGCAGACAGCGGAGCTGGAGCGGTTCTTTCTTCAGCCATGCCGCCGTGGGCAAGCGGGGTCAGGGCTAGCCCGGCCGTCTACACGCCTTCGACCAATTCGACCGAATTCCTTGAATGCCGTTCCCGGCTCGTGCGCTTCACCGTGTCTGCCGACACATGACGCATCAGCCGTGGGCCCTGCACCGGGGATATTTTCCAATATCTCGGTGGGGGGTGAGTACCATGCGCAGACCCAATTTTCACCCAACGTTTTTAACGTTAGCCCTGTTACTAGCATGCCTAATTTTGGCGCTGATTTGGAAATGCTCACGCGTCCTGAGCCCCTGGCTAATGCTAGTGTAAGCACTCCCTTAGGATTTCATGTTCCACAGGCATTGAAAGAAAAGATTTGGCAGGGGTGTTTTGTTGATTTGGGCCTCTTATATCATGAATCTGCATCTGCCGTGTTGGCCAGAACCAGTGACCAAGCAGCAAACCTCACATTTGCATTGGAGGGTGGTTCCCTAGTGCTGCGTAAACCAGGGGTTAATCGCAAAAAGATTGAGAGTTTTGAAGCATGGCAATCTGCCTTTCACACTTACACGGCAATCTATCTTGTCAAGCATACAAGCCGTTTTGCTGAGCTACTTAAGTATTCAGAGATCATTCGGACGGCTTCAATTCAATTCCCGGGGCAAGGGTGGAAATTGTATGATGAGCAATTCAGGCTGAAGCAGGAGGCATATCCTGCCAGATCATGGGGTGCGCTTGATGCTGAGCTTTGGCTGACAGTTGCGGCTGTTGGGCTAAATTCGCCTACAGTGACACGGGGTGCCACGTCAGTTCCGCAATTGCGCACTGGGCATAACAATCGAGTTGGGCAATGTTTTGCTTACAATTCATTTCAGGGCTGTCGTTTTGCAGATTGCAAGTATACACATTCATGTCACAAATGCCTTCGCCCCGGTCATGGTGCATCACGTTGTCGCTTGGGCAGCTATGTGCGTGGGGTAATGTTTCTGCTAGTAATGGCCGGCAGCTCAAGTCCACCCCTCATTTGCCAAATGCATCAACTGGGTCTGTTCCGCCAAGTTCCACCAAGAATTTCTCTGGGACTTTGGTGAAATTAAATAACGGTAGCACGGCACCGGGGTTCATGGGCAAGGCACATAGTTTTCGTGCTTCCAACTCCAATTAATGTGCCTGTTTTACTTAATTGGTTAGTAGAATACCCTGTTGTCAGTGATGTTGAAGTTTTACGTAATGGTTTTACCTGTGGTTTTAGGCTTAATTATTCTGGTCCTCGGGTAGCGCGTAACTCAAATTGTCTTGCTACGGCGGCTGCGCATCCACAAATTGTTAAGGATAAACTGGCAAGTGAGATTCAGCTTGGAAAAATTGCAGGCCCATTCGTGACCCGTCCTTTTCCGAATTTGCAGTGTTCGCCGATTGGTTTGGTCCCGAAACACGAACCAAATCAGTATCGGCTTATTCATCACCTTTCATTTCCAGAGGGTGAGTCAGTAAATGATTTTATTGACAAGGAGTGTTGCACCGTATGCATGTATGTACATGCATGTACATACATCATGTACAAGTACATGTTTACATGTACATGTATGTCTGTGCCTATAGAAAAAGATAAAATATGAAACTTTCTTATCTTCTTTAGTTTTTAACACTCATATTCAATGCAAGAAAAATCCCAGCAAAGGCACAGACAACAATCTTGAAAATAACCTGGCAATAATTTTCAACAGAGACTTTTGAGACGCTTCCTTTTACCTGTCCTTTTCATTTTTTTTTTTACGTCACATTTAACCTAATGTGCACATGTTCAAATTGACGTCAACACCAGAAAAGGACTGGTGTATTTGCTGCCACCATGCATCTCAAAGTATCGCATTACTTTGTTCCATTTGTTATATTCTTGTTGTGCTTTCAGGTTTTGAAGAGTTTCTTCCTATTTCTGGATTGAAGATGGCAACGACATGCATGGCCGGGTATAATGGACGAGCTTATGATTCCTCCGCATCTGATCTGTACTACCTACCCATTGCAATTGAACTCCGTATCAGTTCCTGACCATGCCATGACATGGCCATGTTCATTCAAACAGCCCTACCCCCCACTCTGTACATGTATTTTTAGTGTGATCTGAACTTTGAGTGGTAGATGTAGTCTGTTTGCTGCCTCCCTGTCCCAGATGCTTTAATAACATAGTTGACGTAAACATTTCATAATGAATATCTTACTGCCGGGGGTGGGGGGGGGGGGGGGTTGAGAGAATTGAGATAGTTTGGGCATTTCGGAGATAACTGGAGGTATATTTGATCAGGACAGTTTCTGTTTTGTCCTTATTGCCATTTCAGATGGTATATATCATATCAATGTCACCACAAACTGACACTTGCGCACACATGAGTATTTACAGATTCGGAATATTTTTTGTTTCACAAATTGACATCCCCCACAGTGCGACAGTATTAGAGCGCACCCATGCATTTTCGGTTTCACGAACTGACACTGATCTTAATTTTACCAATTAAATCGCTTTTTAATGAAAAATTTGTACATGTATAATCGCACAAGTACACGGATATTGCCGCATCATGCTTGGGTGTCAGTCCGTGAAAACAAAAATGTACGGGGTGCGCTCTAAAAGTGCCGCACTGTGGCGGATATCAGTTCGTAAAACACAAAATATCCCGGTTCTGTAAGCACGTGCGCGTACAGCGCACACACGGGTGCAAGAGTGTCGTTCGTAGTGACGATGACAATCTGTACCTGATTTCATGAAACTTATTGTAACCTACGATGCATCATTGTATCCCTAGGATGACGCATCCTGTGATTCATTTCACAAAATATGCTGTAAGTGCGACACGTCGTAGTGTATTCAAAGGACAAAAGGTGACTACATGTACATGTTCCTGTATTTTCATGTTATGTATTTATTCAAAGAATAGTAAATAGTCGTCGAAAAGTCAACAAAGAGTCGTCGATTGTACTTGTGAAAACTTTTCTAAAATATTTAACAAAATTGACGATGTATGATGCATTCACACAGGAAAAGAACTTCACAGTAGACTGTGTTTGCATCAAATTGTGAAGTGATGTAGTGCTTTGTAAATTTGCGGGTGCAGGTCATCCAGGTACGTGTACACGTATGTATGTGAAATTTTAATTAAGCGAAAATTTGAAAACTGAAATTGCCATCACCACCAATTATGAAATAGTGCAGTTGAACTGCAGTGCAAGCTCCTTTCTCCAACAAAATATTAATAATAAATATTAAAAAAAACCTTTACTGTCTTCAGGTGTGAGGGTATGTTTAAATCCATTTGCCCTTACATAAAATTGAATTTTTGAATCACTTTCTTGAATCAACTGCAACTACCCTACTTAATATTCAGACTTTTCATAGTTTTATAATTTGCCAAACCTGATTTAACTAGTTGAGTTCATGCCTGCATTACATGTGCACTTTATTTACTTGTAAAATATGGCTGTTGTGAAGTTTCACTTCTGTAAATGAAACTTTTTTTTTAAAATGATATGGATTGGTTGTGAAATAAAGAATGCGTTTATTGCCAAACAAAAACCTATTTGTTATTGTTTTGTTTAAGCTATAGATCCAATTAATTGTCAGCAACTTCCCCCAGAAAATTAAGAGGATAGAGTGTCTAGCTATACTGATGGCAAATTCATGCTTGGTTTTGGATTGTGCTGCTTTAATATGCTGTACAACACTCACTCACTGTACAACACTAAACATTTGTGAATTTCGGATTGTGTGTTTATTTTGTCCACAGTGAGTGTTTTCATCTAAAGACAGATGTAGATGGTTCTTTATTTCTATGTAATCTGTTTTGCATTTTATGCATTTTTTATTCAATGTCTTTCGATTGTCCCGAATGCGATGGTTTTACGTACACATGTACAATGTACATGTACATGTACGTGTACACGTTGTACGGCGCTTTTGTGTACACAACACACGCGGCGCTAGGCCAGTTGGTACCCGCGCGCCAGTTTGCATGTATTAGTGGTATTCTAGATCGTGAACCAGCGATGCAGCAGCCCGAATTCTCAGCGAAGCTTTGGAATTGTAGTCTGACTTTCAACGTCTATATTTTATTTTAAAATGTCGACCCAACCAGGAAAAAGTATGTTTTGGCTATGTTCATAACTGAATAATGGTATCAACATAAAGATTTCTTCTGAAATTGTGCGTTTCGCTTTTATTGAAGGCTTTTAAAAGTCTTCGATACGCGAATAAATTCATCCCGCATTGCAAAAATGTTGGCGAAAATTCCCCTAAAACACACCTTAGCATATAAATTATACCCCTTTCTCATTTATTTCCTAAAGAAAACATCATATCCCGTCATTGCCTGTCGTTTATGATAATAAAACATATTTCTAAAGTGTCTAATTTTGACATTATTTGGGACGAAACATCGATGTTTTTTTTTCTGTATACGGACGGCGCCATGTTGTGTGACGTCACCGGCATCATTGGAGTTCACAAATACAGAACTAACGCATTACAGAACCTTTTTGTGTGTACGCGCTATGCATGTGGAACTGCCGTGCCTGTGCCATCCAATTAATTTATACATGTATTAGTCTTCAGTATAATTTGTTGGTTTTTCCCGGTCCACGTCAACTTCTCAATCTAAATCTTACATTAGTTCATCTACTTGTTTTTCCCTGTTTGTGCATATTTTGTTGTGTTTTTGATGTTTGTATGTTTCTAAGCTTCATGCATACCTACCTCTTGGCTTGTTTACAATCACCCTGGCTACACAATTCGAATTCCACACCTCGCCTAAACGACCTGTTACTAAAGACGGCTGGACGCATTTACATACTTATTGTACCTTTACTGCCCGGCTGGCTCTAGAAATGCATTACCTAACCTATTGCATAATATGTAATGGCGAACGTAACTGATAAATGCAGCATATGTTATAAATCAATTGATAAGCATGACTGGTACGATTTTTGTGGAACTTGTAAAAACTGCTTTCCTCAAATATTACCGTTTAATCATCTTTTATCTCAGGACTTTGATTTGGTAATTGTTGAATTTAAAACTAATACTAAAATTGATGCCGACCGACTAAAAAACCTAAAATTTAATCCATTTATTTGTAATGAGAAACTTGCTGGCAATAGTGATATCGATCCAGACATGAATTACTATGCTACAAATTATACCACATCAGAGTACCTCTTGTCGGACCAGTTTGTTGAAAAATACAAACTGACTAATTGCAGAAATACTTGTCTGCTTGTCATGTCTTCACCAGAATGTTCGAAGCCTCGCTAAAAATTTTGACCAAATGATTGATTTCATAAATATTCTTAACTTCCAATTCCATGTGATTGGTTTTAGCGAAACATGGTTAAATGATCAGAGTCCTGATATGAACATAAGAGATTACTCATGCGTTAAGAAAAATAGACAAAATAGGACAGGTGGCGGTGTTGCACTGTACGTGCACAATTCCCTCGACTTTTTTCTCCGTAATGACCTAATACTGAATTGTTCAGAATGTGACTCATTATTTATTGAAATTCCTTGCACTGAGGGTAAACATATTATTGTTGGAATAGTTTACAAACCGCCTTGTTTTAATACAAATGAATGTGTTGATTTTTTTGACACTATCCTGGCAAACATAAACAAGGAAAATAAAATTTCCTTCATCATGGGCCATTTTAACATTGAATTGTTGAACTACAATAGCCATAATCCAACTCAGAATTTTGTTAATTCTCTTTTTAGCAATTCATATTTACCGCTGATATACAGACCAACTCGCATAACGTCAACAACTGCCACCTTAATAGATAATATTATATCAAACAGTACTGGACGTACAGAAAGCGGCATCCTGTTCAATGACGTTTCTGACCACTTACCAATTTATCAGATATCTTCCT
Source organism: Patiria pectinifera (assembly GCA_029964075.1). Classification (NCBI taxonomy): domain Eukaryota; kingdom Metazoa; phylum Echinodermata; class Asteroidea; order Valvatida; family Asterinidae; genus Patiria; species Patiria pectinifera. The sequence continues at coordinate 20,852,206 of CM057135.1, forward strand.
TTAATATTAGAGGAATTGATAAACAAAATGCAGGTCGATTATACAGACACGTTACAGCAGATAGATTGGAAAGGTTCAAAATCGATTTAAAAAACGCAAATTGGAATATCACTTGTACGGATAATCCTAATCATATTTTTGATAATTTTCATTCGGACTTTTTAAAGATATTTCAAGATAACTTTCCCCTAAAGAAAACCAAGCCCTCTAAGAAACTCAAATTATGGATGACGGATGGAATCTTGAATTCAATTAATCATAAAAATAAACTGTAAAAAAAATATTTTAAAAACCCAACTAGTAACTATTTTGACAAATACAAGATTTTCCGTAACAAGTTAATGCCATCATCAAGATTACCAAAGCAAAATTTTATAAAGATAAGTTTGAAAAAGTAAAAAGTAATGCTAAAAAACATGGTGTATAATTAACTCATTATTGAACAAAAATAATCATAAAAAGTACCTTTCTGAATTCAATATACGTGGAAACCATACAAATAACACCAAAGATATTTCAAATGCTTTTAATGACTACTTTACTCAAATAGGCCCTTCTCTCAATCGAAATCTTCCTCAAGCAAATGCTAGTTATGAGAATTACTTGACTGATCCTAACGAAAATTCCATTTTTTTTTTAATCCAATAACAAAAACAGAAATTCATGAAATTGTTTCCAAATTTAAAAACAATAAGTCTCCTGGCTTGGATGGTGTCAAACCAGGGTTAATCAAATCTGTCATAACCAATATAAGTGATCCCCTGTGTCTATTTTTTAATTTATCTCTATCTAAAGGGGTTTTCCCAGATAAATTGAAAATTGCCAAAGTCACTCCTATATTTAAAAAGAAAAACCCGCTGAGCTTGGTAACTATAGACCAATTTCGGTACTATCATGTTTTTCCAAGATTCTTGAAAGACTTGTGTACAATAGGACAGTAGCATTTCTAGACAAATATAACATCATTTCTGATAACCAATATGGTTTTCGATCTAATTTCTCCACTTCAATGGCACTTATTGACCTAGCAGATAAAGTAGTCCAAACGTTTGAGGAGAATGCTTTTTCAATCGGTATATTCTTAGATTTATCAAAAGCATTTGATACTATAAACCATGATATCCTTCTTCATAAATTAAATTTCTATGGTATTCGTGGGGTTGCCCATGATTGGTTTGCGAGCTATTTGAATAATCGTAAACAGTGTACAACTTTTAATAACTGCCTCTCTGATTTAAAAGGCATCTCATGCGGAGTACCCCAGGGCTCTCTGTTGGGACCTTTGTTATTTATACTTTATATTAATGACATTTCAAAGACATCTAACTTATTATCCTTTATATTATATGCTGATGACACTAGTTTATTCTATTGTAACAAAGATATTATTACCCTGTATAATATTGTCAATAATGAACTGGTCAGTATCTGTGATTGGTTAAAAGCTAACCGCTTAACTAATGTAATTATATGATCTTCAGTAACAGGAAAAAACAGAATAACTCATCAAACTTAAATATTTTAATGGATAGCAAAACTATCAAGAAAGTAGACAAGTTTAGATTTTTAGGTGTAATCATCGATGAAAAATTGACTTGGAAATATCACATCGATGAGATTGTAAGTAAAGTTTCTAAGAGTATTGGAGTTATCATAATAGTATTGGTCTTATAATATTTTCAAACGCACACTTAAATTGTATCTTATGTAATGTAATATATTTTATATGTTATATGCCTCTGCCATAATTGGACTCTGTATCCACGACGATCCTACTCGTAGCCCATCATTAATTATTAATATTATTTTTATAACTTTTTCACAACTTTGCTAACTGCTTAGAATTATACATGTGTGTAATTGGTCTTTGTTTTTAATTGTTTTTTTCTTTTTTCTTTTTTTCCTGTTATTATTCGTCTGTTTTGTGTAATGGCATGCCTGATACAAACTATGCTTTTAAGGTTTTGCCACCTCTTGTGGCCTTTATATGTTTAAGTACTTATATTACTTTTTCATTTCTGTCATGAAGAGGAAATAAATGTGATTTGATTTGAATGTTGTTGCTCGGAGCAGTTTTGCGTGTGAAACAACTTTGATGCGGAGCGACCTTGATGCTCTGAACAATTAAAATCCAGCAATCAATGTCTAATTCATCAAGCCACGTAAGCCAAAAAACATTGGATTTCTTATGTATACCGCCGACTATATGCACTTATCATTGCTGCAAAAGTTGAACTCTTCCTTTGGGGACTGCATAATTGTCTCTACATTGTAACTTTCTTAACAACAGGTGATCATGAGGTTGTTTTTTATGATAAACATCTATATACATCATTTTGGGTTTTTTTGCTCAAAAAAAAAACACACATACCTTCCATTTTGGAGCGGATCTCTTGCTCCCTTACAGACACTGCCCACGGCTGTTTCAATTAATATTAAGTGCGCCCTCTGTTGGCGATTATGAGAAAGTCGAATTTAAATGCCCTTTGACCTGGCACGCTGCCTAAAAATTTATTCTTGGCGCGCACTTTGTGACCCTTGAACTGTTTCGAAAGTGATGTTTTCTATTGTTTTTCATGCAAATTTTCCCGATATTTTAATGAATATGCAGTGTTACTATTTATATTGACATATGACCGCATTTTCCAATGAACTGTTGTTTGGGCTCTGTTCGAAACTGTATCTCGAAAGTGGCGGACTTTGGCGATGCGTGGCACTTAAAAGCGGTCGAAAAAATCGTGATTTTCAGCGTATCCTGATGTTATGATCCCATTTTTTGACGGTCCAAATAAACAGCACAGACCAGCAGGCAAGATGTCTTCAACCAGGAAATCAAAAAAGTAAGTCTGGGTGGAATGTTTGGAGTGGGGAAAATAGCCAGCAAAACGAGTGCAAACGTTGGCCATACCGTCGTGACCGTGCGCGCTGGAACGGTAGGCCGCGTTTCCTTCGTATTGTCGGGCGTAGCGTCTGCGGGGCTTGCGGTGATCTCTTTCATACTGTGAAAAGGCCGTGCATCGATCACGCATGGGATAATAAGAACAAGGGACTTAGGCCTAAAATTGTACATGACACAAGGAGAGAGAAATAATTTTGAACCTCGAATGCTCGATACATTACATGCTAATGAGCCAGGACAGGAAGCATGGGAAGCGAGGTCATTGGTCACTGGAGTGGAGGTGGGGAAGGTGGGAAAATGGGGTTTTTCGAGGGAATTCGGTGTTTTATTTGCGGGAAAGAATTACATATACAGACGTCTCTTGACACCCTGTGTACAAACCCTATGCTTTGAGACTGGTCAGAACAATCCTAAGCAGTTTCCACACTATGCTTCAACTTGTTCAAGTTCAATATTTTCCCTGCCAAACTTTACTTTTAAGGACATGTGACCGCTTTCTGGTGGCTAATATTATTGCAGGGACCCCCCCCCCCAGGATATTCCTTCATGTATAGTACTAGCAAGACTAGTAGTAGGCGTAGTTGCTTACATTTCTAGGCAAGGGTGTAACTTGAAATAAGAACACATCGTACACAAATTCAACGTATGAACACAGTATCAGTGAACGTAATGGCCGTTTCTTTTAATACTGTTTGTTCTATTCCTTTAGGAGAGCTCATCACTTGGCGCACACGCATGGATAGATTACACACGCATACTGCATATGCTCCGGTGAAAGTCGGACCTTCTGAACAGGCCTCAGTCAGACAGTGATTCAGCATTTTCAGGTAAAAAGAATTACATGTTCAAGTTTAATTTACAACCAAAACTTCAGAAAAAAAGTATTTACATGTTTTTACAGATGTAAGTTCCCCACATGGACTTTCTCATGTGCATTTAAATAGAGTACTTGTAAAGTTGTAGTGTCTGCCCTGAAATTAATCATTAAGAAAATTGTTGAAAGTTGTGCATCATTTTGTGCGTGCCTGAAGCTACTGCCTATGTTTGCCTCGTACTAAATTATGTTTACAGTGTTATAGTTTCATGCACAATTTAAAATTTTGTTACAAAGGGAAGTGCCTAAACGGTAAATTTTACTTACTGCTGCACTGAATATAAATGACAAGTGGAGTGAGGAACTGATAATTGATAATTATTGAATTCCCTAAATTTGCTTGTCAAGAAAACAAGCAAATTCAATTATGGCAAGCAGGAATTTATATTTAAGGCATTTTCTTGGATAAGTAATGCATAAAGTGGACTACAATCTGATAATGCCAATCAGTTTTCTATTTCACTCATAATGTATACAGAACTCAATCTTCCATCTGTTCTCTGACTTCTGGAAAAGTGGTAGTGAGATGGCGGCGCATGATACTCTTGAGTTTGGAGAGTTCGTCTTTCATGCCTTGAACAGACCTTCCGGCTCTATTAAACTCTGTGCGGAGTAACTCCCCGCCCTGCTCATTCAGCAGACCCAGCCCGATTCGGAAAGCTTTCAGCTGTCCTACAGTATGATCTTCCAACAGGTGAAGCTTAGGTGTGATAGTGGCTTCAGGAAATGTGTCCCGATATGTTCGGAGGAACTTCTTGATACATATATCTGCAGGAACAAAATATTATGTCAGAAAGGCAACAAGTGTGTAAAGACATATTGATTTTACTCTGGTCATTTTAAGCATACACAAAAACCACAAATGGATACATGTATGTTTACCTGCACGCTCAATATCAAGTTCACTCAGTGGGTTAGAGTGGTTGATAGCCTGGTTGACATCTGCAAATTGCAAAAATGGATCACTGAATTTCAGGCAAATCTCTGCAGCTTTCCATCGGAGACGATTGTAAGCTGCTATAGGAAGATCATCAGACGCCACTTCTTCAATTGTTCGCCTTGGTTGAGTCATGATATCTTCAATAACATTAGCCTATGAGGGAGTTAAGGAAACACATGCCAATATACAGCGTTACCATTCAAGCAGTGTTTAACAGACTTGTATGACTCATGACTCGGACGCAGACTCGAGTCCGACTCGAGTCACATTTTTAATGACTCGGACTCGACCTGGAGGACTCAGGACTCGGACTCGAGAAATGTGACTCGGACTCGGACTGATGTTTCGTGTCTCGAATATACAAGTCTGGTGTTTAACTATTACATCAGAAGTTGTGTGAATAACTTATAATATGTGCTTTACACTATTGTAATATTTATTTTTATAATGTCCAATATACCTTGCAGCATTTGCTGACGTGATTGCCCACGAAGGACTTTCCGTGGTAAGCTTGACGACAAACTTTGTGTGAGTTCAGCACCTTGTCGAGACTGCAGGTCACTGGTCCAGTTCCAAAAGGTAGCGCAATGTCAGCTTCTTCATTTTCCTATTGGTTATAATGGATAATGGCAATATTTACCATCATTCACCCTTCGTAAGCCAAAAATGTGTGTGTTTTTTAGTTTGATTGTAAATGTTAAGAACACAGGATTTGGCACGCTTTAGTTTACCAAAATGCTGAAGTAACTCACCATTGATGCAATCTCTGGAAGTCGGTTGTTTGGCTTCGCACGTTGGTTCACTGCTTGCTGAAATGGCTGCATGACTGACTTGCTTTATAACAGCACGCTAGAGAACAGAATTGAAAGGGAACATTATACTGAGTGATAATTTGATGAAAAAAAAAATTACGAGAGCCAAAAAAACCTCTTGAATCGATAAGAATTTGAATGGTCACAGTTTTGTAAATTTAACATATTTAATAATTTAATAATTTATCATCTTTGTAAATATAAGTTGTAAATATATTTAACTAAAGGACATTTTAATATTATTTGTTGTACAGAGTCCCTAGATTTTTTGCAGTTGCATATAAAATGAACTTGATGGATATTGTTTTCATTGTAAAGTACTGTACATGTTTACATTTTATTTGTTGAAACATTTTATTTGTTGAAATATTAGAAATAATTATGACACTTATGACTCAATATGAAACTCGTTAATAAAAATTAGTCCAAATACTAATGACATTGAAGTAGGAAATAATTTAATTATGAACATCCATTGCTCAAAAGAGAAAACATGTGCACGTACATCCCTTTGAATTATGACTTACCCTGCCACCTGTTTTTAGGGTAGCAACCTTACACCCTTGTTGAAGTTTGAGCCATGTCCACCTATCGGTGGCCTGCTCAATTTCAGCAGGGATTGGATCTCCTGGCTTGTGCTGGTTTGCCTGCTTCTTAAGTAGATGAGCTGCCCTTGCAATATCATTGCTTTCTTGATCCGAGTTGGCTTGGATGATGGTGACAGGGGTTAGTCTATTTTGAGGAACTGTTTTCTTGTTCGGGGAAGGGCATGTATGGTTTACTAGTTGCTGTAGTTTCCCAAGGGTTGAACACGATGTACAACAAACAATTAAACTTTGTAGCTGCACATGTAAGACTCGAGGAATTTCAGATATTTCATTACGGTGAATATGTCTGTTGCATAGTGGACAGTCTATAACCGCTTTATTCTTGTTGTGGAAATATGCAGATAGGCACTTTGCACACAAATAGTGTTCACATGGGGTTTGGACAGATGGCGAAGACAAAATGCACAAGCAGATACAGCAAGTAAAAATTGAATGTTCAGTCTCTCTGCCCACTATCTCAAGAGATGGGGGAATATCTACTGGTCGAGTTGTTCTTTGTGAGAAAATGTTCTCATCAGTAGCGCAGAAAGGTAGTTCCTCGGGCTGTTGTTCCGAGTTCGATTTTTTCATTTTCAGTTTTTTTGGACGACCTGGATGTGCCTGTTGTTGGAATCGATCGCACACTGAGCAATTGTTCACACGACTATGTTTTTCCCACACAATGTTATTCTCAGAATATGTTCCAGTGCCTGCTTGCCCGTGTCTTAACTTTCTGGCACAATTATCGCAACACTTTTGAGGATGTTGGTCTGCAACGTCTGTCCACGTACTTACACCGAATACAGTAAATATGATTTTCCTGTGATCGGAACAGTCGTTTGATCTCCGCTGCTCGTCCTTTTGATTTGCCCTGTGTAGTCGGCCCCCACAAGTCCTACAGAGTTTCCCTAGCACATTTACATGAAAATCATAGCTCATTTCACAAAAAATCTCATTTACCTGCCGCAAAAACCACAAGGAAGCAGGCCCATCACCGGCACATCATGCGTGCACCGCGAACTCTCTACGATGAATTTGTGTTCCGTGTTTATGTTTTATATTCCGCGCGCTTTTGTGTGTACGTGTCTGTGTGGCCAGTGCGGTCCCATTCGTTTGTACACGGAATGGGCTCGCAGTTTCGTGTCATCAGGAACAATTTTGCAAAACTTATCTTCCGAAAACAGCTTTAAAAGTTACTGCCCAGAAATTGTTTTTGAATATTAACATAAATAAACATCCAGACTCCTGCAATCGATTATGTAAACGTGATCAAAAAAAAAATTGAATCCGCGAAATGTGAGGTTTTAAGGGGCCCAATTTTAACAAAAGCGAACACGATAGTTGACGATGAAATTTTATGATCATTTTATTCCACATATAAACACAAAACCTGGTAGAAATATTTCTACTTAAGAAGATACATATTGAAAATAACGGTTATTCATTGCAAATATGTTCGTTTTCATGTTTATACGTGATCAATTCACGTAACTTTTTCGCTCACTGGGAGTCGCCATATTTGCATGACGTCACTATACATTACTGGAGTAACTAAAATACGGACGTGTGTTTGTTTCAACTTAATTATGCAGTACGCACGGCGGTGAAACAGCCGTGTGCCCTGCTTAGCGACTTGCAGTAGTCTCTGGCAGTAGAAGAAGCTGCCATCATCAGCTGCTAGCTGAAGCCAAAACGTTTGCAAATCCCGTAGTTTTGCTCAAGGAGGAGACCAACTTGATAATGATCTGCAGGTACATTATTAGGGCTTTGGGTGCCCTTTCAATCTGTTGCGGTTGACACGGCAGTTCTACATGCATATTGCGCACACACACATAAAGGTTCTGTAATGCGTTAGTTCGGTATTTGTGAGCTCCAAAGATGCCGGTGACGTCACACAACATGGCGCCGTCCACGTACGGAAAACAATTCCGATGTTTCGTCCCAAATATTGTCAAAATTAGACACTTTAGAAATATGTTTTACAATCATAAATGACAGGCAATGGTGGAATATGATGCTTTCTTTAGGAAAGAAATGAGAAAGGGGTATAATTTATATCCCAAGGTGTATTTTGGGGGAATTTTTGCCAGCATTTTTGCAATGCGGGATGAATTTATTCGCGTATCCAAGACTTTCAAAAGCCATTCAAGAAAAGCGAAACGCAGTTTTTCAGAAGAAAAATTTATGTTGATACCATTATTCAGTTATTAACATAGCCAAATCATACTTTATCTTGGCTGGGTCGACATTTTAAAATAAAATTATAGACGTTGAAAATCGGACTTACAATTCCAAAGCTTCGCAGAGAATTCGGACTGCTGCATCGCTGGTTCACGATCAAGCATCCCATTAGCACGTGCAAACTGGCGCGCGGGTACCAGCTGGCCTAGTGCCGCGTGTGTTGTACGTGTACACGAAAGCGCCGTACAACGTATACACATGTACATGTGTACGTAAAACAATTGCATTTTATCGCAAATCGCAAGACATTGAATACAATTCAAAAATACATAAAATGCAAGACAGATAACATAGAAACTAAGAACCATCTGTCTTCGGATGAAAACACTCAATGTGGAAAAAATAAACACACAATCCGAAATTCCCAAATGTTTAGTGTTGTACAGTGAGTAAGTGTTGCACAGCAAATTAAAACAGCACAATCCAAAACCAAGCATGAATTTGCCATTCAAAGTTGCTGACAAATAATTGGATCTAGCTTAAATAAAACAATAACAAATAGTTTTTTGTTTGGCAATAAACGCATTCTGTATTTCACAACCAATTATCATTAAAAAAACAGGTTCATTTACAGAAGTGAAACTTCACAACAGCCATATTTTACAAGTAAATAAACTGCACATGTAATGCAGGCATGAACTCAACTAGTGAAATCAGGTTTGGCAAGTGATCAAACTATGGAAAATCTGAAAAATTAAATAGGGTTGTTGCAGTTGATTTAAGAAAGTGATTCAAAAGTTAAACTTTATGAAAGGGCAAATTGATTTAAGAATACCCTCACACCTGAAGACAATTAAGTTAATTTTTTTATTTATTTATTATTAATATTTTGATGGAGAGAGGAGCTTGCAGTTCAACCGCACTATTTCATGAGTGGTGGTGATGGAAATTTCAGGTTTCAAATTTTTGCTTCATTAAAATTTCACATACGTACGTGTACACGTACCTGGATGACCTGCACCAGATTTACAAAGCACTACATCACTTCGCAATTTGATGCAAACACAGCCCACTGTGAAGTTCTTTTCTAGTGTGAATGCATCATACATCGTCAATTTTAATTGTTAAATATTTTAGAAAAGTTTTCACAAGTACAATCGACGACTCTTTGTTGACTTCTCGACGACTATTTATCGTTTTTTGAATGAATACATAACATGAAAATAGTCACCCTTTCCCTTTAAATACACTACGACGTGTCGCACTTACAGCATGTTTTGTGAAATGAATCACGGGATGCGTCATCCTAGGGATACAACGATGCATCGTAGGCTACAATAAGTGTCGTGAAATCAGGTACAGATTGTCATCGTCACTACGAACGACACTCTCGCACCCGTGTGTGCGCTGTACGCGCGCGTTTACAGAACCGGGATATTTTGGGTTTTACTAACTGAGATCCGCCACAGTGCGGCACTTTTAGAGCGCACCCCGTACATTTTTGTTTTCACGAACTGACACCCAAGCATAATACGGCAATACATCTATCCGTGTACTTGTGCGATTATACATGTACACATTTTTCATTAAAAAGCGATTTAATTAGTAAAATTAAGATCAGGGTCAGTTCGTGAAACCGAAAATGCATGGGAGCGCTCTAAAAGTGTCGCACTCTGGAGGATGTCCGTTCGTGAAACCCAAAATATCCTGAATCTGTAAATACGCACGCGTGCAGCGCACTCGTGTGTGTGCAAGTGTCAGTTTGTGGTGACATTGACAAGATATATACCATCTGAAATGGCATAAAGGACAAAACAGAAACTGTCCTGATCAAATATTACCTCCAGTTATCTCCTAAATTCCCAAACAATCTCAATTCTCTCAACCCCCTTCCCGCAGTAAGATATTCATTATGAAATGTTTAGGACAACTATGTTATTCAAGCATCTGGGACAGGGAGGCAGCAAACAGACTACATCTACCACTCCAAGTTCAGATCACACTAAAAATACATGTACAGAGTGGGGGGTAGGACTGTTTGAATGAACATGGCCATGTCATGGCATGGTCAGGAACTGATACGGAGTTCAATCGCAATGGGTGGGTAGTACAGATCAGATGCGGAGGAATCCAAAGCTCATCCATTATACGTAGCCATGCATGTCGTTGCCATCTTCAATCCAGAAATAGGAAGAAGTTCTTCTAAACCTGAAAGCGCAACAAGAATATAACAAATGGAACAAAGTTAATGGGATACTTTGAGACGCATGGTGGCAGCAAATACACGTCAATTTGAACATGTGCACATTAGGTTAAATGTGACGTAAAACAAATGAAAAGGACAGGTAAAAGGAAGCATCTCAAAAGTCTCTGTTAAAAATTATTGCCAGGTTATTTTCAAGATTGTTGTCTGTGCCTTATCTTAAACAACTCTGCTGGGATTTTTCTTGCATTGAATATGAGTGTTACAAACTATAGAAGATAAGAAAGTTTGATATTTATCTTTTTCTATAGGCACAGACATACAAGTAAACATGTACATGTACATGCATATGTACATGTACATGGAGGATTCAGACTTTTAATTAAGAAAATGCAACAATGCCATGATCAATTTAAAAGTAAAATAATATCAAGATGTTCACCGATTAAAGTTGTCAAATTTTCTGAAGGTATCCTTTGTCAGGGCAGGTTACGTCATCTGCGTGTCATGGTGGAATGCCGTACACTTCGCATGAGAAGAAATGAAGGCCAACCTCCTCCACAGCGTCCGAGAGACAACAAATAAGTCTAGATGGCAAATTAAAGTACACATTCAAGTTCATGTACAGTTACGTGACTTTTGTGTTTGTACACAACAAGAACAAGAGCATGCATTACATGGGTTTCGAGTAAACTCGGTACCCAACATCCACAAGACTGTTACTGACTCGGTCCCTAACTGACGAGGTCTGACCGTCTGAGACAGCATGGCAAACTCAGTTCCAGGTCAACTTGGTCCCGGGTACAAATGTATAAAGTCGGTCCAACGTCAACTAAGTCTCAAGTCATTTTAGTCCCAGGTCAAATTTGAAATTAATTGAAAAAAATACTCTACAATTATATGACTGAGGGCGAAAAAGAAATAGCCTAATGACGGCCCTGGCAATGCAACCTACATGTAGGGCCTACATGTCAAATTCTTTGTTTACGCATTTTAACATACAGTACACAGTTTCCTTGAGAAGTTTTCGAGAAGTTTTCAAGAACGTTATTAAATGAGCAATGTCATGTTCCTGCCTGCAATGATTGACCTCCATTCATGTTTCTTGTCCTGCATGATGCATGCCAGCAAATCCTGACCACGCTGACTATAATTTACATGAAATGTAAAAATCATGTTAAAATTGGAGGATTCAGGACTGCTAGGATGAAGGAAGGTATTGTGTTTTTTTATTACGAATACGATTTTCTGGGTAATTGCAACTAGCAAGGCACACTGAGCAGAAATATTTCGGCACGAAAACGCTTAATCGTACCAGGTCACAAGTCACACGCTGCATAAAAAACACACATTATCAGAATTTGTGCACGCTAGATAGCAACTGTCGACCGTACATAGCTTCATTGATGGTTTGTAGAGCCTTATTTGGTAATCTATTGCATAACCAATCATTCTTTATATCTTTCACGGGGTATTTAAATCCACCAACGAAACAAAGGGATCACTGCGCGTAATGTTTATTTACATCGCGCTAGGTTGTCACGTGGTATTACCACTAACTCCAACTCGCCAACAGAGGGCGTACTTTTGTTTGCGCGAAACTGCAGTGTTGAGCAATCATCCTGTAATACGAAAGGGCAGAATAAATGAATTGCATTGCAAAACTTAGCATGGTTGTTTTTAGATTGACATTTAACCCCTTAAGGATGGGTTATAATGGGGACATTCCTCCACACATAGAGCAAGTGGCCCGCATGACTGCACAGCCTTTGTGTGGTAGCGGGACTGCATAAAAGCAGCAGCTGTGGAACTACCCACTAGCCGTGTGCCACGGCATACCACAGCTGGCAACTGCATTCCAATGAGGATTAGCAGCCGCAGCCATGACCGCTTCCTGTACGCATGGGGTTAAACGTGAATTATACAGCCCTCACAAGCCAATTGCATGTACATCTCTGTATAGTTTATACTTGTTATGGGTTCTTACTAGATATTTCTTGAGCCTCTCTTTTGATGTTGTTGGTGAATACTTTGACGTCAGATGGTCGCAGTATTACACCTAACGTGGAATGGATATGAACACCCCTGTTGCAGAGATTGCCAGACTGATGGGGTATAGTTGTAACAATGAGTGGGATGATCCATTTGTTTCCTTAGAAAACCTGTAAACAATGTTAATGAAAAAGCGTGAGGCTACACAAATCCTTTAAAACCAAATTATATAAAAATTAAATTAAGAACAAGTATCTGATAGAGATTGCATATTTTGTTTTTATATGGATGATTCAGTCTTTTTTTGTTGTTGTCAAACAACTCAAGAAAGGGGAAGAGAAAGTGCTGAGTGCAACGGAAGACAAGTGGTCCCGCAGAGAGGAGCACATCAAGTTTGACAGAGCTGGGACCATCCACCGATTTGACCTGTGCGGTACAGACTTCGCCTCTCGCATTGATCTCAACAGTCACGGACGATGCTGCTCCAATAGGATAGAAAACTAGGATACATCATCCATGGTCATCTTTCACCGACGGATGCCTACTGACCTGTTGATTTTGCGCCTTATCAAATGTCTCCCCCCCCCCCCCCAGCTGCCTCGCCAAGATGGAGATTGTTACTTTTAAAGTAAAAAAAATCCCCACATCTTGGGCATTCTAAGTGAAGCTCTCCAACACGCATACAGGGAGGATTGGGAGGGTACGGCGCCAAACCCCAAAATCTCTCGGAGCCAGGCGAGGCTCTTAATACTCACTGTTTTCGGTCGCCGTCTTGAAGATCTCTATTTAAACTCACAGCGACTCAATGTCTGATCATTTATAAAATAATGGCCTTACCTCTTAAAAAAATATTTGTAATAAATTGTGACTAATACGACCAAGCCAATCGTTAAAGGGTATTCTAGATGGGATAAAGCCACACTGCGTGATTACGTCCAGCGATATAAGATACCGTACAATCGAAATGCTTTTCTTTCTTGAAAAGTCGACGGGCTAAAAAACTACGAAGCTCAATTTATAAACTTGAGGAAAATGACACTACATGAGCTCAAACAGATTGTAGACGATTACGATCTAGAATTTGCACTGACGGGTTACAATGGTCGAGTTTTGAAAAAGGATTTACTCTCGACGATTCAAAATTCTATGCAACCCGAAGATTTTTAAGAGGCTGAGTTTAGAGCGACGAGGAGATTCAGAGAGAACTTTAGAACTGAGAACTGATTCCTAGACTTTTTAATGACGATTTAGTCACGTTTTTTGTTACGCACAAAGATCCAATTGTAAATAAAATCAAGTCGGAATTGAGAGAGCTAAGAGGTTCAAAAGTAGAACTTGTGATCAAAATAAGATATGAACAAACCAAACCGGATGGTACGATCAACACGATTGAAGCTATTCATTTTAGCGATCAGAGAGTCGTTTTAAATTAAAGTCAAATAAAACAGTTTTAAAAGAAGACATCGACCAGCTATTTGGAAAGGATGAACGGTATACAAATCAAGGATCGGGTTGGGTTTTAAAAAAGACAATGGCGTTGTACGTCAACATTAACAGGTTTAATCCTGTGAGGGGCAGTTCTTACAAAGACCTACCCCCACAGCTCAAAAGAAAACAGGTAATGATAAACATTAAAAACAAAGACGACAAGTGTTTGAGATTGTGTTTGAGAGCGGCTTTTGGGTCGTAAAAAATAAAATAAAAAACAAATCCTAAATATAGACTTCTCGAAAACAGACCTAGTATTTACACCAAAGACGACGGACTCAAATTTAAAGGCGTAGACTTTCGAAAACCGATCGACCAGATACCAAAGATAGAAAGACAAAATAATTTAACGATAAACGTATACGGTTGTGAGGGGGAAATACATCCATTATACAGAGTCATAACCGATCGATCTTTTTTTATTTTCTGTGGGCGACGAGCATCATTTCAGCTAGATAAATACTTCTTCGAGATTGATTTACAACGTTACAAAACATAAAAGTAAGAAATATTTTTGTCGAAGGTGCCTGTGCCATTTTAGAAAGCAAGGAAAATTAGATAGACACGTGACCGATTGTAATGGCATAGATACACTTCCGTCAAAGATTGTATTTCCTACCGCAAAGCGAAAATACTTAAATAGTAAGTGGATAGTCGACGAAAGCGATGTACCAATAATATAATTTCAAAACTACAGGTTTAAACAAAAAGCACCATCTGTAGTTTTGAAATACCTGTAATTAATGGACTCTGCTTGATCTTAGCAGCTAATATTTCCACACCAAGTATAAAGAGTAAAGGCGAGAGTGGACAGCCTTGCCGTACTCCTCTGTGGAGATTGAAATAACCTGAGACCCATCCATTATTGATGATACAGCTCATGGAATCATTGTACACAGTACTAATCCACTTTCTCAAGGAAGGGCCAAAGTTCATGTACTCCAGGACTCTCATAATGTACTTCCTATCAATACAGTCGAAAGCCTTTTTAAAATCCAATGAAAGCATGACACCTGGAATGTTACACTTTTCACACTGGCGAATAATGTCTTCCATGAGTCTGATGTTTTCGCCAATGAATCGACCTTTCATGAATCCCGTTTGGTCTGGGCTAATAAGTGAAGGTAGAACATGGCGAATTCTTGATGCAAGGACTCTAGTGGCTATCTTATAATCAATATTCAGAAGCGAAATCGGTCTCCAATTGTTTAGTGAACGTACATCCCCTTTCCCTTTGTACAACAATGAGATTAATCCCTCTTCTGCGACACTGACACCTCTCCATTGTCATAGGCTTCGTTTAAACTGTCAACAACAATTGGCCCAATCACGTTCCAGAAGGTAACATAGAATTCCTTTGTAAGGCCATCCAGCCCAGGGCTCTTGTCATTGGCCATTTTCCCCAAGGCATTAGTACACTCATCAAGCATAATTTTGCCCTCGCAAGAAAGTTTTTCATCCTCGGAGAGGTGTTCTATGTCACAATCATTCATGAAATCAGCAAATTTTATGTCAACATCTTTGACAATTGGTGAATACAGACGTTCATAGAATTTGACCTGTCAAATAATCAATTATGTACAGCTGAATTTCCCATTTGATAAGCAAAATGTTTTTCAAAGCTTGCAAAAGCAAGTACTATATTCCAATGGTTGAGAATGGATACAGTTGTTTACATGGGTTAAGTGGCATCTGCCCAGATACAGTGCTTAACATTAAAGGGACTTCATGAAAGTATGG
Organism: Patiria pectinifera; assembly: GCA_029964075.1. Lineage (NCBI taxonomy): Eukaryota > Metazoa > Echinodermata > Asteroidea > Valvatida > Asterinidae > Patiria > Patiria pectinifera. The sequence goes on from CM057135.1 coordinate 20,867,922, forward strand.
ACACAACTCGAAGAAGTCTACACAATCCAATGCATTAAAGGGGAAATACCCCGTTCTCCCACATGTGTGTGTGTGAGTTTGTGCTGGAATTTACTACCTTACGGAGACATGAACACAATAGGGAACAAAAGATTGTATACGTCTCCAGAAGAACATTTCTATAGATGAATACGTCTCCAGAAGAATTTCACGAAATAGATGTATGGATTTTACTCAAAAACTAGGAATTTCCAAGGTAGGTTGATACGTCGCAAATGGAAGAGTTTTAGAAAAGGGATATGTAGTTCAAATTTCAGCCCAGGAAATTAATTCTGGTTAAAATAAGAGCATTTTGAAACTTCAATTGCAATCTCGAAGTCTCCACAGGAATACAAAATCCAGAATGGCTGCGTAGACCCGGTTGTGGGTACATTGATCAGTTTACACACCAACACTCTGGGGACATAAATCGTTATGGAGACTTTTTTCAAGTCCCCATAACATTTTGTATCTAAAATTGTCCACAAAGTTCGTAGGAAAAGAAATATTGTAAAACCAAAATTGTCCACATAGCTTCGTGGTAATCGGTTTAGCAAAACAACGCCTATGGATGGGCGCCACCAAGCGTTTACGGCCTTTTAGAAGTGTGAATACAGAATGAGCAGTACACACACGCGTGGCCCTTGGCAACTTGACGTCTTTATAAAGTAATACAATTGCGCGCCATTTACCTCGTGGTTTACGTGCGCGCTCGACGGTACGCGGTATACGGTACGGCGCGCGGTACTGGGGCTGACGTTCATAGCTGTTTCGGATAACGCTGCACTGGCCGATCGCGACTTGGACTCGGAGCAAATTTCAAGTTGGTAAGTATTTTACACAAATTTTAATCGTTTTGGGGACAAATATTAAGAACTCATGACTGATTGTTAACCTACGATACACGCGTTAACGTAGTGTTTTTCTGCCCTGCTGAACGTCATGAACGTCGATTTATTTAATTCTTCTGCCCTCACTGCACGTGTATGTGCGCAGCTATGCAGAGGCTAAACACTCTCCCAATGAGCCAAAAATGGACTGTAGTGGAGTCGGCAAATTAGCTGTTTATTGGAAGCGGTGTGAAACTGCAATTTAAATCATACAGAACACATTTTGAGTTTAAACAATAAAGTACAGAAGATTAATGGAGAATTAATTAGTGTGAGGCGATTACATGAACTATCTTAATTGACCACTAATGAAAGAGACAAAAATACAGGAAATGGCCCAAGGACTAAAACAAGTCTACCCCAAGAATCCAAATTCTGAATATAAAACTGGCTGGAAATACCCCCTTAAATAGCAAAGAAATTACAATAAAGATTTCAGACATGTAAAAGTAGACAAATCCCCCAAATTGACATGTAAGCGGCATGAGAAGGAAAAACCAAGCCCTCAAAATGTCCACAAAAACCCATTCAAAATGTACATGCGACCGAAGACGTTTATGTACACGTGTCCGTAAATAAACGACACTTACTTTAAGAAATAGCCCCAAAAACCCACAAAACAGTGAACAAACTAGTAAAGCTTATACATTACATGATCAGAGAAAGATTACTTACAGATTGTGCTGATTAAGGGGATTGGATTACTGGTAAAACCTGTCGAAATTACTGATTTTCTAGAGTGTAACTGTGAAGAATAACTGATCAAAACGATGGCATGAAAAAATACGCATGAACGGCAGAGGGCGCTTTACACATTCTCGAACGGCTGCCGAAGGTAGAACATTAATTCATGTGGTGTATTTGTGTCGTGATATGGAATCGATTGGATTTGTCCTTGGTATTTGTGAGAAATACCATCTAGCACACTCGGCAGTTGCATTTGCTGGCTGTTGTGTTTTTTCTTCTTCTTTCCCCTGGAATTGTAAATTTTGGATTAGTCTCCAATATTTATTTTTTTTGACGAAGTGCATTTTGAAAAGGAAAATGTAGGCCTCGGCCTAAGCTTCTTGACAGACAAAGATCTTTTCGATAACTTATTAAATAATATTTAGGGCCGAAAAAATACTTCTGCTTCAGATTACATTTAGGCCCTTGGCCTACATCATGCCTTTCAGTTTCAAAAAGAGGGTCGGTGGGTCGGAATTTCGAGTGTTTTTGTTTGCGAAGTGTTTGCTCGGGTAGGAATTATATGCGATTGCGAAGTTTTAGCCTGAACTATTTCAGAACTATGATACTGGCATGAAAGCAGCCCCTACCCTCAAATACCTTGTCCTTTTCTTGTTAGGTTTATGATGTGGGCACATCTTTTTGTGCCTGTACAGCGCAGTCTTTTTTGTACAGACCTCTACAATCAGAGCAAAACATGTACTGTTTAATCTGATGTTTCTCACCGTACTTTGGACGTTGATGGACAATAAGCTCCCCCCTTTCACAACCAGCGAGGACACGTCAGTTGTGCTCATAATCACCTGGGTTTTTTTTCAATTCAGCTATGAGATCCCTCCTCGGTTTTGATTTCTTTTCAAGGGCAAGTATTTGTTGTTATCTCTGTCTCTTCTGAATGCTTGTCTTCCCATTGTTCTGTTATCTTTTTATATGGGTTGTGACAAAAAATACAATAGTGTCGTTTGTCCCACACCCTCTCTCCAATTTTGGATGTGCTTGCTGATGACACAATCCAAGCAGTTGTTTTTAAGGTCATTGGCTTCTTCCCATAACTGCTTTTCCTTCTTTTGGTTGCCCTTTTCTGACCCAGAAATGCATGTTCACGTTTGTTTCCAATAGGTGCAATGCAAACAAGGTTATCCTCAGCGGATTCCGAGGCTTCATCAGAGTACACAATGCCAGGTTAATTTTCACTGGGTGTATCTGCTCTCCCAGGAAAGTCATGTTGACTGACTGAAATCTCACTGCTCTGTGATTCATCTTTGCTCCACAAAGAAGGGCTTATACACATCACTTGATTCATCTCTGTCAGGGAACATTTCTTCCTCACTATGAAGATGTCTGTCGACATTTTCAGATGGAGTGAATCTACATATATATCTAAAGTGTTCTCACATCTCTCTACACGGACAGAGTTTTCCCCTACATATACACGTACTTGTATTTGGTCCTCGGATCTCTTCTCTTGCTTTTCACTTGTCACATAGCTTGTCGGTATTGGAACATCCTATGAAACAAATACTACATTTGTTTTAACAGTCCCTGATAGGATATAAGCATTTCAATTGCTTTAGGCATGGTCCAACATTTGTGCAATATGTTTGTTTATTAGGCAACAATAGTGATCAAAATCTAGATAAAAGAATAAAGAAAGAAAACCCAAAGAAAAGAAAATCTAAAGAAAGTGCTCCAATTCTAAATCAAAGGACAAAAAAATACGAAACCAGTTGAGACGGGCCATCAAAAGGAATAGTTTCAAACCCATACGACCGTGGTGGCCCACGGCTAGCAGTCTTGTGTGCAAGGCGCACTTTTTGGACTCCGATTACGAAGAGAAGTCAGTGCTGGGTAAGTTTAAAACAAAAACTATTAATAATTTCTCCCGATTTTTCAGCAATATTCAATGATGATCATGGCATGGTATGAACAGGACGACAGTGTAGTACTAATAGCAAAGACGATATTTCTCTCATTTCGACAATGTCCGCGTCTGCAATTGTAAAGTTGCACTGTGTTTCTTTGCTGGACATGATGGATATCCATGCATACATTTGTACTGGCAAAGACAAAGTGGCATTTATTGCAAATACTGCCTGGTTGATTTTCCACTATGGTCGAAATGAATGGTGGGAAGGAAAAAGGAACACTCTCTGTTTGTTCCTGTTTCCTTCCCATGGTGCCTTTTGTCCACTATGCAAAATCAACAAACCAGGCAGAATTTGCGATAGGTGTTAGGGAATGTTCATATTAAAAACAATAACAAAGAAACACAGAGTCTCATTGCTTGCTCAGATCTCTCTTTTGCAACATCAACAACATCTCATTCAATGGGAGCTTTTGAGACGCTTGGTGGTAGCAAACATACAACATGGTACAACACGACTGGTCCGATATTGTTAGCATTGTTTTGAGTACCCGTATCTGGAAGAAGAAGCGCACATTAACGCAAACATGATAAAAACAATAGTGGACAATTTACATGTACGTGGAACCACTACATGTATGTTTGCTGCCACCAAGCATCTCAAAAGTCTACCATTGAATTTGCACAGATTTTTTAAAACTTTGCAATATTGTTACACATGTTAAGAGTCCTTAATTAATTAACACAGAATACAATAGGGCCTAATTAAACAGAGATACCTTTACACCCACTTGAAACGCTAAAAACATAAATTTACAGGGATGAGATAACCAAGCCAATTAGAACAAGAGGGCTGAAACTTAGATGGAAGGTCTGAAAGATCAATTGTATTTCAGACAAAAGTCTGTAAAATCTCTTTTATGAATGTTCATGATTAGTTTGAGAGGAAGCTCTTGCCAACCAACCACTTTTGCATTAATTCAACTTATGTTAGTACTTTTATCATGATGTTTCAATTGTTAATTGCAGTTTTCAGTGAAGTGAACAAGAGAAAACTAAAGGAAAAGGCTGTCCCAAGCCGGTTTGCATGGAGTAAAGTAGAACCCTCTTCACCAGCACTGTCAAGAGAAAAACGACTGAAGGAACGGAATGAAAAGAGAAGGCTTGAGAAAGAAGAAGTGAAACAGGATGAATGCAGAAAAGGGGAATCAGCTGAGAATGATGCCGTCGTGCAAGATCTTAATCTTGCCATGCAGGTTGACATCGAGAGTGTTCCAGTCATTCAGAAGGAACACATTCAAAATGATCCCCTGCCAAACTATTCTACGTGCACTTCCGAAACACAGACAGAGTTTAATCGTGGGTTTACGATAGAGGATTTCAAAACTGATTCAGCAGGAGTGCATTATTACACAGGTCTTCAAGATTACCTCACATTTTCTGATGTTTTAACTTCATTGGGGCCGAGTGCATTTAAGTTGGCATACTTACACGGTGTACGACCCAGCATCTGTGTACCAGATCAGTTTTTTCTAACTGTTATAAAATGCAGAAGATACACGCCAAACTTTGAACTAAGTCGTATGTTCAAAATAAGTGAGTCAGAAGTTTAGAGTATGTTTGCAACCTGGATGAGATTTATGAGTCTTCAGTGGAGAGAGGTCGATATATGGCCCAGCAGAGACTGTGTTTGTTTTTATGCTCCATCAGATTTTAAGAGGAACTTCCCCACTACACGGACTATCCTTGATGGGTTTGATTTTCCTGTAAAGAAACCCAAAGCCCCCACTGCTCAGCAAGTGACCGCAGGGGGGCTTGTCAGTTATATGTCTTGTGCTTATGGAGGTTCAACTAGCGACCGACAAATAGCAGAACGCAGTGGACTGACTAGGAGAACAGATCCAGGAGACGCCATCATGGTAGACAAGGGATTTGATATCCAGGACATTTTTGCACCAGTAGATGTCGCCATAAACATCCAAACATTCTTCAGGAAGAAGAATAGAATGTCAGGAAAGAGTGTTTTAAGGGATAGGACAATTTCCAGTGAGCGAGTCCATGTTGAGAAAATTATTGGTCTTGGCAAAACGTACAAAATTCTCACATCAGACAGAGATGACTCTAGCAACTAACATCGCATTTGTTTGGTTCATGCTGCTTAACTTCAGAAAATGCATCATTCCAAGCAGTGCCTAATGAGGTATTCCTCAGTAGATTTTGGTAGTCGTACCACCATGGCATCCGCATTTCTCTAATTGGGCGATTCCATGAAAAAGGGGACATGGTTGTAAAATGGAAATTTACTTATATCTTCAGAACTACAAACATCACAACAACAAATGTGGTATCAAATTAATGGGGTCAACAAGATCTTTCGTTTGAGTGGCATGCCAGTGGGATAGAGTGTAGTTCAGTGTGATTTTTGTGCAAATAATTGTTTTGGGGCTAAAATGGTGGATATTGGGGTCATTTTTTGCACCTTGTTTTAACATATGAAACACACATGTTTAATATTGTGATTTTTTTATTTTAAGTCAGAGAGAAAGCTAGTAGGTGAGTTTTACCAAGACAAATCGCAATTACTCCAACCTTATTTTCCATTGGCAGTGTAGCAGACATTGATGTTTCACAGAGTGTAACGTTTGTCACGAAAATTGTAACTTCCGTCACAGGCTTCAATGGCGGATTTCTTCTAAAACCATGTGATTTTAAAAATTTAATCTTTTGTGCAGGTTACCTCAGACCAGCACACACTGATGGAAATACTAGGATTTTTCGCAAGTGTGTAAAATTCACAGGGATTTGAATTGAATGTCAAGAGTCAAAGGTGCTTGTCTTTTAAATGTAACGTCCGTCACAAAAATGTTTTGAAGTTTAATGAAGGTTGACAGAAACTCAAGATCTTGCGTTCCATGTAGTTAGTGACTTGTTGTGCTATCATACTGTAACTATTATCTTTCCCAGCAAACCTTGGTTAAAAGTATGCAAGACAAACTGTTGGCTATTTTCAGTGCGAATGTAACGTTCGTCACAATTTGAAAATGAATGCAAATTTTGAAGTGGTTTTTAAATGCTGGCTGGGAACTCATTAATTTTGTCTTGTGCAGATTTAAGCTATACTTTGCCCAAGTCTTTGTTTTGATGCCTTCAAGTAGAAAAAAATCAAAAATTTACATATTTCCCAACAATTGTGTTCATCATATTCACCTTGTGATATGTGAAACACCCCTCTAGCCTTATTATTAATGGTATGAGTCTCATGCGTACAGTACTAAAATCCTAAAATGTATGGAAATTGGCATGTGTAAAATGAAATGTTGATTCTATGGAATACGGACTCATTGATTGTATTGCGCATGTCTATGTCATGTGACGATGAATACTGCCTTGTATGATTGTTACAGTTGATAAAACAGGAGTCAAAATTTCTTACAAAATTATGAAGGTGTTCAAAACCAGTTGGTACCTTTATCATCTTTTGACCAATAGAATTGGTAAACTGTCTGAGGTATTTATGATTAGACTTTATACAAATCTGACATGCTGACAAAAAAAAACAACAAGGAGTTTCTGACTTTGAAATTCATTAAAATTTATAATAATTTACTATGCACACGTTAGAAGAACATAAGTTATTGACATACATATTTTTTCATTAAATAAAAATACTAACTTTGTATCCCAGAGCATCAAATGTACATACATGTATGTATGTATTGAACTTTAATTTATTGTGCACACATGGCAGAAGAAAAAAAGTTAGTGAGATACATATTTTTTTAATAAAAACACTGTAAGTTTGTACCCAGAGCATCTAATGTACATGTACATGTATTGAAACAGTTTTGTGAGCTAAAACATGTCACTAGTCAAGTTGACATACATTTCGTAAATAATTTTCAATATATTTTTCTTCTATTAATTTCTAGTTAAAAGGGCCCTTTGCAGACGATTCATGTACATGTATCTACAGGGTTCCTGGCCATGCTGGAAATCAGGGTAAACCTGGAAAATGAGTTTCCCTTTTTCCAGGGAATTTGAGAAAAAATGCCTCAAATCAGGGAAAGGTCAGGGAATTTGATTGGCCCAAAATAGAAAGTGGTCAGTTTGTAATATTATGTCTCATGTCCAAACAGCCAATCCACTGAATGATTGGCTGTAGTGGCTTTTTGGTGTGGAAATAGGTCAAAATAAGTATTCTAGAATTGTGAAAATTCATCAGATAAAACACGAGGGGAAAATCAGGGAATTTTGTTTTCATGAAATGCTAGGAACCCTGACTTATAACAGGCCATCAAAGGCATTTACTTATATAGAATGTTTGATGCCATGCACTTTAGATAAAATATAATACTGTTACATGTACATGACAGTTATATATCAAACACTAAAAAAGGGATGGTCTCAAAAGTTTTCCATTGAATCCAAGTAAAAGAAAAACAGTTCTTGCGATTGGTCTGGTTAACGAATTTTGCTTGTCATTATCAGAAAATAAATGAAAGTGTGACAACTACAGTACATGTACATGTATGTCCACTCCATGACTCAAACATTTGAAGCTCAAGAAACCAGGACTTCTTTTCTGTGATGTTTTCTTTCGCCTTTGTCTTAGGAAAAGTCATACTTGTCAGTAACTCTGTACAGAAAAGTTTCAAGCAATGCTGCCTTGAAAAACTGTTCGAAGAAATCCCGGAGTCCGATTTTGCATTAGTTTATAAACTCATTATCTCGGGGGATGTGCATGATCTTCATATCTTTCGTTGTCCACACAACACAATCACACCATTTCCTTTTTGTACACAACAAATTCCCCTGTACCTGCTAATAATAGTTGTAACTGTGTTTTAATGCCATTTTTCCAGAGCTGTCCATAAATAAATAGGGCACACTTGTTGGAGTTACTGCACTGTCTTTACATCTGTAAGGACACTTCACTTCAATAATCCTATCATCAACAAGGCCATCTGGTGAACATGCCAAATATGGGATTTCCATGCACACATGGATTCCACAACTTTTCACCAAATTACCTGTCTTACTGCTGTAAGCCTCCACAGCTACAAATTCATACTTCAGCCCATGATCTGTGGGTTTACTGGAAAACTCTGAGATAGTTTGATGACCTAGCTATTTTTTCAAAGTCTGTTCTAACCCCTGACTTACATATTCGGCCAAAGTTGGAGGCATGAAGTCGTTTTCTTCTTTCTTCCTTCCAAAACTTGTTTGTGCTTTGTCCCCTTGTAGCTTCTTCAACCTGTTCTAGATCGTTCTCTGTGATGTTGGTAACATTAAGACTGTTAAGAAAGTATTCTTCATGAGTTAGTTCCAGGTAATCATGATCATGAGTCACTGCAAAGATATTTGCAGGTGCATATAACTGCCGAATTGGGAGATCTTTTGCTTGTGAATTTATACACACATTTCTGAAGTGATCATTATACTCTCGTGTATTTCTATATTGAGCAGGTCTTGGGTCAAAATTATTAAGTCGTTGAAGCCCCTCAGATTTACGAAGTTTAATTTGAGACATCTGTAAAGGGGAGCCATCATATTTCTTGCTCTGATGATGGGTTTGCAAGACTTCTGTACAAGTTTGCATTGCCAAAACCCCTTCTTTTTGTTTAGTAAGGGCAAACATAGCCAGACCGACATGCTTACAATGAGCATTAGGGCCAATACCAACAGAACACTCACACTGAGTTTCCTGCACTACCCCATACTTGTCTAACTTTACATCTACTTTGTATACCAAGGTCTTTTTCATTTCTGCTGCAACTCTAGCTGCTATGTATATATGGTCACTCTCGCTGCTGTGACGCAATGAGAGAAGAAACCTGTCCCGATACATCGCCTCTGGCTTGCCATCTTCAGACTTCCGAAACTGTTGTATGAAGGCCTTCAGGGTGTCATTTGTTACATGTGAAATCTAAATAAAAGAAGAAAATCCTTAGTAACTTGTGAAAATGTCATCCAAACATATCCAAATTCACTGACACAGTGCTTTTGGGGGTGGGGATAATAAAAGCGAGAGTCCTGTAGCCTGTTGAACAGGTACATGTATGCAAGAAAGAAAGAAAAACAAACCCTTGCAACCTCTTTTGAGCTATTCATTTATGTACATAATGATGAATGGGACCAACAATGTCTGAAAGACTCCCAGAAATGTCTCTTGCTAAAATAGTGTCTTGGCTGAGTTTGAATTACCTAGACTCAATTGTATGCAAGACTCTGTGGAGACATCAGCAGACCTGAGAAAGTAATTTGATTTCATAGTGAATAGATCACTATGATAATTTCCGAAATTCAAGTGACCGACACACAAGAGCACACAAACATGTATATGCACAGCAGGCAAAAACTCTGACACATGGCTACCCAGCACACTTCCTGCTGTGATTTTCATTTGTATCTGCTGATTAAATAAGTCTACTTACCTGGCTGTCTCTATTTACGTCCTTGTATGTTGACAAGTTGGGCATAGACAAAGTAAACACCTCCTCGGACTCCTCCAAATCACATCCTTGGCCGAAACAAATTTAAGACCATTTTAGAGACTCTAAATATTACTTAGCCCTATAAATGTGGCCTATGTACTGGACTGCCTCCGTAAACATAGGCCACACATCCACATGTACAAAAATCGTGTCGACTTTGCAAAATTTTGATTTTCACATTTAGGCTTAGTTTGTAGGGTTTTTTTTGCTTTAGAAGCACTTTCTGACTAGCCTATAAAGAGGGTGAGTATGCTTCTAAAGCAAAGCAAAAAAATCCTACAAACTAAGCCTAAATGTGAAAATCAAAATTTGGCAAAGTCGACACGATTTTTGTACATGTGGATGTGTGGCCTATGTTTACGGAGGCAGTCCAGTAAACAGGCCACATTTATGGGGCTAAATATCACTAGGCTCTAGCCTATCTAGGTCTGTGTTATAAAAAAACGCAGGGGCTATAGTTACGGTACCCATAACGCAACCCTCAACGGCTATCATTACGGAAGCTGTCTAGTTCCCCAACGTACTGGTATTCAACATCACAATGTTTGCTTTTAAGAACCAGACTATCAACCAAATGGTTCTCGGACTTTATTTCCCTTAAAAAAAAACCACCCCGACACCACAGAAGTTAGGGAAGAAAATGAATCTACTTAAATAAAAATCATCATTTGATCAACAACTTACACTTATGAAATCTTTTTGAAAAAAAAAAAGAGGGAAAAAATTGTCAAAGGCACACCTCCCAGACAGCAAACATACGTCAATCCGACGTTAGCTCAACGTCACGAATTCACAAAGGACACGTTGGATCAACGTCAGACACCAACGTCAGTCCAACGTAAACTTGCACTGCTGATTCACGTTGGCCTAACGTTGTTTGTACGTACTACGTTGGCCGGAACGTTGGACAGACGTTATTTTACCCATTTTCCGACCTTATATGTTACGTCATACCAACGTTGTTTGTAGGTTGGCATTAACATTGGATCAGCGTCGTTGCGCTTATTTCTCAACCTTCTTTCCACATCATATCAACGTTGGCCTAACATTTTTTTTACGTCGGACCGAACGTTGGACAAACGTCTATTTCACTAAGGGAATAACAGTGTGAGGAGCCGGTCTTCACTGCGTGATAATGACCGGGTGTGGGGGTGACCGCTGTTAATGGACCGAGACGAAGTCGAGGTCCATTAACAGCGGTCAACCCCACACCCGGTCATTATCACGCAGTGAAGACCGGATCCTCACACTGTTATTACCATTAATAAATACCTTTATAACGAAATAAACAGTTAAAATGCTCAAATTGTGTGACTTTTTTCCGGCGATATTTCCAGACTTTTTTGTGTTCATGTTCATGGGCCATAATTTAGCTTAACAGCTATAACGACGTTAACTCACCAGAAACTGCTGCCGTAGCGAAACAAATTACAACAATGTTTTCATATCTTTACCTGATGGAGGAAGCTGAAATCTCGTTTTCACATTCCTTGTGTCCGGAATTACAAAGATGTTTGGTTTAGGAAAGGTAAATATGTCGGTGGGTGAAGTGTTTCAAAGAAAATAAATCGGATCTACGCTTTCGTCGTAAACATCCTCAGTGTACTGCTGTACGATGTCGTTTCAAAACTTCCTTACGCGCGCGCACGCACGCATCCCTAGCAACTGTGTTGCGTACGCGCGCGTCAGTCTCACGCGATGGGGGTTGAGCGCATGTGCAGTGCTCAATTGTTAAGAGCTACCGTAGGACTGTTACTATATTTTGACCAATCATTGGCTTGCATTGGGCTGAACGGGGCTTGATCAATGCTGGTTCAGGGGCCATTTATTCGCTTGATCTTTGAAGCCGGTCCATTATCACCGTTAATGACCGGCCACGTGATCGAGTCGTGACCAATCAGAAACCATCAACTCTCCAAGGTATTTATTAATCATTATTAAAACAACGTTGTTTGTACGTTAGCGTTAAACGTTTGGTAGACGTCTTTTCGCTCAATTACCAACCCAAATTTCCACGCCATACTAACGTCAAACACCAACGTTTGTCCAACGTAAACTTGCACTGCTGATTCACGTTGGCCCAACGTTGTTTGTACGTTAATCTGAACATTGGGCAAACGTCATTTCACTCATTGTCCGACCTTATTTCTTACGTCATTTCAACGTTGTTTGTACGATGGCTTTAATATTGGATAAACATCATATCGCTCAATTCCGAAACAGATTTTCTTCATCAGACCAACATAACCGGAAATTCTAAATAAAATAATACTTATAACGACCATGTAAACGTTAACCATTACGTACGATGTTTTTTAAGTTCAATAATTTTGAGGAAAAAAAGACTTAAAGAGAAGCCAGCACAGACATGAGCTCTAATCCATTTTTTTGAAGATTTGTGCAGGTAAACGACATCAGGCCGTCGTGATGCTGTCTTTGATGATGCAGGTTGCCACGGGTAGTGCTTAGCTAGTATGTCTCTTCTCCATCACTTGAACGAAGCAGAGATCTGGAAAAGAAAATTAAAGTAATGATGAACTTTTTTGTATACGAACACATCTTTTTTTTATAAATAACGATGACTTGTAACTGTTAAAAACACAATTTTTCATGTTAGCCAAATCCAAGTGCACATCAATTTTACTTTTAGATAGCTTGACCTCCCCCTAAGAGGTTCCTTTTTATTTATATTCTAGTCCCACGACTTGGCATATATCAGTGTATTTTAGAGTAGTATAATGGGGGAGTAAGTGGTGCCACCAACTTCAAACAATTTGGGGATTTTTTTCTTTGAAATTGTAACTTCAAAAAAAATACCGTGAGCCCCCCATCCCAAGCAAAAGCCTGAGTGCGCTATTCGTTTCATTAACAGTTAATTTTAGAGCTCTAAGTTATCAATGATCAAAGTGTACATTCCCTTCTCAAGTTGAGATGTGCGTAAAATTCACGGATTTTTTTTAACATGAGTCCTCAATTAAATGCTTCAGCCATTCAGTGTTCTTGCTTGTAAACCAGCTGATCGCACTGTTACAAACACAACTATATTTTGTTTTACAATGACATGATTTTCAACCGAGTTAATTTGTTTTGGTGAAATGATTTCAACCGGCTTTTCAAGTCAAAAGTTACAAGTTTTCAAGTCAAAAGTAACAGTTGTTTCTAATTTCATGTTACACTATGAAACGATAAGCTTGGAAATGATGATGGAAATCGGGCAAATCATGCATAACTACAGATTAGCTTACTTCTCCAATGTTTCAATAAAGGACACTGACAGTGTAGCTTTGAGAGTGAAATAAGAATTGACAATAGCATTTATTTTCCCCTTGAATTTTAATTTTACACTTTTAGGGAAACTGTATTTTAGACATAAATCAGGATGACCTTTCGAGACTACCAAACACTGTCCTCAAAAGAAAATGCAACTCCTTTCGTGGTAACTCAGGAACAGTCGTCTGAAACTTACCTTTTCAGTAGGTCTACATTGCAAGGGCCGCTCAAAAAACAAGTACAATATTGACAGCTGCGGTGGTAGCGGTTCAATCGAAAACGGCAGTGTGCTTGTTCCATGTATCTTGCGGGTCACAGTATCTTGAAGCTTGAGATCAGCTGGGAACGTCCATCGCAGAACACAATCTTGATGATTAGCATTGAAACGGTGCACAAAACCTGTTCATTTTGGGCCACCATGTCTACAGACATGACATTCTTTTCCCACAGCAGTTTTAACGGATATTCAAACTTGTCAGATGCAAATATAGCAGCTGATGGTTCGCTTCGAATTCACACTGTCTGCAAGCATACTCTCTAGTACTAGTACTACGCGCTCGACAGACACGCACGCACTCATCACATCGCAAGGTTTTCATCGACCAATAAGGTTACGTGGAGCGCATGCACACAGGCGCGTGCGCACTACTGGACACTACCAGCGTTGGCACACGACGTCTTAAAGACGTCGTTCAACGGTCGTTATCTATAGTATGTACTACAGCGGGCGTGGGCAAAAAGCCCAACATCTGAAAGACGTCTTTCTTCCTGGCTCCGAAGACGTCGTGTGTCATGGGAGTGCTGACCATAATTTTACGTCCTATTGAGGTCAGATGTGCAACGCAAGACTGACGTCACAGTGATGACCATACAACTGTGACGTCCAAATGACCTCTGATTTGCCAGGCCAATCTGACGTCGAACTGATGACCATAAGTTAACGTCCAGCACACGTCAGATTTGCGACCATGTGACCATAATCTGACATTAGTTCGACTCAAGATTTCAACGCCGTGCTGACGTAATGTGATTGACTTTATTTGACGTCTTACCAACGTTACAATTCTGACGGCCTACCAACGAAACATCGTCATCGTTAGACAGACGTCATGATGACTAAAAAGTCTGACCTGTTCCCGACGTGATGTGATAACCTTTATTTGACGTCTTATTAACGTTAAATTTCCGACGGCCTACCAACATCACATTAACATTGTAATTCTGACGGCTTACCGACGTCACACTTTCAACGTTAAACAGACGTTATGATGACCAAAGTGTCCGACCTATTTTCGAATATGGAAATAAGGCAAATATGGCAAATATGGAAATCTCTGACCCATTTCGGACGTCGGACCGACGTCGTACGCCCACGGGCGACGTCGCCGACCTTTGCCGACGTCGGGTCGACGTATGATTGCTGTCTGGGTACTGAAACCTCAGAATAACTGTCAAATTTGTGGAAGGTGTTTTTTTTTTTTTATTCACCGCAAAGACAGTGATTAATACATGCGGGCAAATACCTTGCTGTTCTGGACAACTAAAACAAAACCAAAGATTTGAAAACGATATTATTAGTTATGCCGCCAGCGCAAGTGGAACATGGAATAATGTTGTGCGTCTGTGTCCCACTATGTGGGACACAGCGCACTACATTTTTCCAAGCGCAAGCGTGATAACGAATTTATCTTCAAGCAAACTTGACGCGCAGTAAAATTGGACCATCGCTTTACACGAACCTTTTAGCGGTTTAGCACATGCAGCTGGATTGTCGCTCGCATCTTAAAAAAGCGCAATACAGCCTCATATCACACTGTTGTTGCCATGGATCGACCAATCAAGATCGAGTAAACAAGCTTACTTGAAGATAATACCCGTATTAAGAAGGGAATAACAGTGTGAGGAGCCGGTCTTCACTGCGTGATAATGACCGGGTGTGGGGTGACCGCTGTTAATGGATCGAGGTCCATTAACAGCGGTCACCCCACATCCGGTCATTATCACGCTGTGAAGACCGGATCCTCACACTGTTATTCCCATTAATAAATACCTTTTTAACGAAAAAAAAACAGTTAAAATGCTCCAATTTTGTGACTTTCTTTCGGCGATATTTCCAGACTTTTTTGTGTTCATGTTCATGAGCAATACTTTAGCTTAACAGCTATTACGACGTAAACTCAACAGAAACTGCTGCCGTAGCAAAACAAATTACAACAATGTTTTCGTATCTTTACCTGATGGAGGAAGCTGAAATCTCGTTTACACATTCCTTGTGTCCGGAATTACAAAGATGCTTGGTTTAGGAAAGGTAAATATGTCGGTGGGTGAAGTGTTCAAAGAAAATAAATCGTAGATCTACGCTTTCGGAGTAAACATCCTTAGTATATACTGCACTGCTGTACGATGTCGTTTCAAAACTTTCTTACGCGCGCGCACGCAGGCATCCCTAGCAATTCTGTTGCGTACGCGCGCGTCAGTCTCACGCGATGGGGGTTGAGCGCATGCGCAGTTCTCAATTGTTACAAGCTACTGCAGGACTGTTACTATATTTTGACCAATCCTTGGCTTGCATGGGGCTGAACGGGGCTGGATCAATGCTGGTTCAGGGGCCATTTATTCACTTGACCTTTGAAGCCGGTCCATCATCGCCGTTAATGACCGGCCACGTGATCGAGTCTCAACCAATCAGAGGCCATCAACTTTCCAAGGTATTTTTTTTTCTCAATGTGAAGCAACTGTTACTTCTACTATAAGATGGAATGTTTGCGTCGAGGTGATATAAATCAAATTAGGTTTTTTGCCCTTCACCGACGTTTTTTTTAAACACTGTATACTCAGTGTGTTACCTCCCGAGTGAAAGTTGGAAAAAATCACTCGGGTGGGACTCGAACCCACGACCTCCTTCTTTCTAGTGCAGATGTCTTACCACTCGACCACCGAGCTAACGGGATCGGTTGGCCGGTTCGAATCTGATGTACATAGCAGCGGGTACCGCATAAACTATTATAAGATGGAATTTTTGCGTCGGGGTGATATAAATCAAATTAGGTTTTTTGCCCTTCACCGACGTTTTTTTTTTTTGTTTTTTTGTTGTTTTTTTTTGTTTTTTTACTTCTACATTTTAACTTGGGGCCAAAACCTGAATAAATGACTGATTCTGAAGCCAAGGTCTCATTTTTTTACAGTCCCTGCAATAACGCTGTCCTTAAGGTGCTTTCTTCCTTTTAATGCATGACATGTGCTACCATTTGATTTTACATTCTGAGTTGTCACATCCTATCATCATGCCACCTTTATCTGTCTTACATGTGCAGTAGGAAACACTAAGTTCTTTGGATGGTGTTACACTGGCTGCCTGGTTTCCCAAGCCACGTGTCAGGAGTTCTAGAAGGCAGTGCTTTTTCCAGAAAACTGGAAGGACACAAAGCATGTTGGTGATGAATGCATCATCTCTGTTTACTCTGCATGTAATAAATAAATTCGGTGTCCAAAATACAAAGTCCCCATACTGCCTGTTACATACATACATTTGGCACTGTATTTGAAAGTAGTATAAACGTTGTTTTTTTTTCAAGGTGATGTTTCCCGCTGGTTTTCGCTCCAAACAGACTGACTTGTCAGATAATATCAATTCAATGTCATCACTGTCCTTAAACTTATGAGGACATTAGATCTCAAGAACTCCTTTCCATAGCGAGCTGCATTCCAAAAGTCCATCTGGGGAAGCACCGATGAAGCTGTGTTCTTCGCTAAGCCATAGTCCTGTCTCAGTAACCGGCAAATCTGGGTGACACTGTCGGTGCTGCTCCTTATACCGGGTTATGGCTACAGACTCATTATATCTACCCCACCGAACTGCCGGAATGTGACTAAAATCTGAGGCAGGGGTGCATATGGACTTGACCACTGATTGGGCAGGATTTTCCCAAGCTGTGTGCAAAACAGAATGAACACGGCAGGCAGTAGTGCATCCTATTTTCATTTCGTGCCATGTAGTGGAGTTAACGGTAGATTGGGTTGTGGTGCTGACCAGCAGAAACTCCCTATGCTCTTTTGTTGTGGCAAGTTTTTCTAAACTTTCAGAAGTTGTGGCATCCAAGTTATTGAAGTTATCTGGATTGAATGAAGTCCTTAAATTCAATGGCAACTGCACTGGTTCTTGGTGGGGCTTGGGGGGTTGGGGGCTGAACTAAAAATGGCTCACAAAATTCTCTGAAGCTGCTTAAACCATCACATTTTGGTGTTTGTTTAGTGAGAGCACTCATGAATTCTCTCTGTTGTTGTTGAGATGCCTTCAGTGTCTTCTTGCTGTGCTGGCGCTTGGAACGATAAAGTTTTTCTTTAGATTTTTTTTGTAGAACTAAATATGATGAATTGGTGCCAGCTCCACGTCTTTTTCGAAGCATTGGTTCCACACACATGGCTGATCAGTACAGACGAATCTGGTGTACCCTTAATCGAAACGAACAGCTGCCTCAACCTTAAAGAGAAGTGCTGCCATATGCGAGCACGATTCACCGAGACCTGCCATGCAGTCACAGTGAGCTGCCACCACCACGCCATCTTTCTTCACGACTACCCATGGATAATGTGGATCATCACTGACTCGTTAGGATGGTTTACATCTGCTCTGAGCAGAAACAAGACATTTTTGGGCACATAGTAGAAAACGGTGTCTACCCATCCATAAAGGAAAAATTATGTGCTTCAAGCAAGTGATTTGTAGCTCTTCATGGATTCCTTTGTGTACACATGCAGAATTTATAGGGGTGGAAAACCTTGCTTTTCATGTTGTGGCATACATGTGAGCATAAAAACTGGTTCTATGCATCATTTTGCAACCTCTTTGTTTTCCATTGTTAAAGTAAAATCTGCCATAGTTTGTATCAAATTGTTGAACTGTATGACATTTGGATGCACCCAATACTGTGGGAATCACATTGAAGGTGTATACAAGAACAGTCAGTAGCCGTGTCACGCACACAGCCCTGTTTGACATCATTTTTTCGTCCCGAGGTCAAGCACGCATTGCCCAAAAGCGTACGCGAGATTTTACGAGATTTATTCGAGACTACACAAAAACACAAAAGGTGCCTCAATACTTGCACTGTTTGGCCATGATGGCAAAATAAGTGAAAAGTTGAAATCGTGTGCATTATTTTGATAACAAAAATAACTGCTTTTGACAAATATAAAGTGTTGTTATGGCCTGTCAAACTTAATCATATTTTTTTATCAACAAAATCGGGGCCCATAGTTTTTAGGTGTACATTCGATTCTTAGATAAGGCCGAAACAAAAGGCGAGGCTTAGTAGATAGTAGTCTTGGGTCCAAGACCTTCCTGTTGTTTATTCCTCGATCACATCACTCTCACAAACGATCGCTGATAAAGGGCGCTATATTGAGACGAACCGCTATCATCCACAAACTGCTATCACAAAAAAGGTCTAGAATATCTCGTTCAGCGGGGGGTATGGCCAAATTATGCTATTTTTATTCGCCGAATTATTCATAGCACGTGACTTGAGTGACGTCATTGTAGGGTTAAGGGTCGCACGCGTCGCGTCGATCGTCAGATCATTATAAACGTTTCAGATCAACATGGCCTCTTCATCAGCGTGTTTTTCTTGGGTGGCAAGTTAATCTGATATAGATCGAGCCAAGTCGTATGCGTGTAGCCGCTTAAGTTTAGATTCATTGAAGCCAAGGCAGTCTCCAGCTCTTAGTGTCTGTCTCCGCGGGCGAGATATGTTCGTTTGCCTGCCCACTGGCTTCGGGAAAAGTGTAATTTTCCAGGCTGCGCCCATATGTTGGGATTTTTTTTTCCATGATGTGCCTAACAACCCATACATACCAAAAGCTCTCGTCATTGTGGTTGTTCCCTTAAAGTCCTTGGCCTTGAACCAGCTTGCCCGTTGTCCAATAATTGGTTTGGAAGCTGCAATTGCAATTTCTGATATTGCTGATGACGTGATAAAAAAAAGCTGCACAAGGCAAATATTCAGTATTGTTTGCCAGCCCCGAAGCACTGCAGAGGCGTCAAATTTATGAGCGGAGCCCCATTTATCGATCCATCCATGTAAACTAAAACATTTATATCGCAGTGATGACCCTTTTTAGTTTGTTATGTTTCTCATTATATTCCCTGTATATCTTTTTTCACCAAGTATTAAGATGGGAAGAT
This sequence comes from Patiria pectinifera, assembly GCA_029964075.1. NCBI lineage: Eukaryota > Metazoa > Echinodermata > Asteroidea > Valvatida > Asterinidae > Patiria > Patiria pectinifera. Next base: position 20,887,368 of record CM057135.1, read on the forward strand.
TATATGTCGAGTTATAAATATTTATAATGATTGACGGGCAAATTGGACAAGATATTTTCCATTTTGGAAAGAATGTACATGTAGTATCCAGACTCCACTTAAGTAATTGTGTACAAAGTCTCCGGAGATTCAAAAGTATTTCATAACAAAATTGGAATTGTTTCTCAGTCCCAGATTCATGCCTTATCAACATTTTTGGAACTACTGACCTTTATTGAAGTGATATGAAGAAAAAAAAAGTTGCGTGAGCTTGCAACATTCCTTACTCCATTTTAATTTTTCTTGTATTAAGGCCCAAATTAAGACATGTTTGGGAAAAATTTGGTTGGGGACTGTAACATATCTTACCAAATATCATGCCTTGAATGCAGTGCTGGGTAGCCATCTTACAAACCACATGACAGCCCAGACAGGATCCCCCTTGTTGTCACATACAACCCTACACTCAAACCCCTGCAACGCATAATTCATGAACTGAACCCCATTCTTCGAGATGACGACACCCTGAAGCGCATCTTCAAGGAAAAACTCATTGTGGCCTGTAAACAGCCTCCAAGTCTCCGAGCCCATCTTGTCAGCAGTACTCTCACCCTCCCTACCAACAGTGGAACCATCCCTTGCAACAGCCCCAAATGCCAACTTTGCCCACTCATAAACACCAGCACGGACATCATTGTGCCGAACAATTCTTTCTACTCTATCAAGGGATTATTCAACTGCACTTCCAGCAATATTGTTTATGCAATAACCTGCAAACTGTGCCCTACTGCTGTTTACATTGGACAAACTGGACAATCCCTAAGACAATGTATGAATAACCACAAGTCTGACATCAGAATCAAAAACACTGAGAAACCTGTTGCTGAACACCTTCCAGACCACTCACTAAGCCAATTAACAGTTGTAGTACTACAACAAAGGGGATTTAAGAACAGGATACAGAGAGAAGCAGCTGAACAAAAGATTATACATAGACTGGACTGTATCAATAGAGGATTAAACAGGACTGTGGCTTCTTGTCACACTACAACACTGACTCATCACCTTTTGTCTAAAGTACCTGACTGCGCCTGTACATAGCTTGTCCGATGATGCTTACTTCATTTAATCTGATGAAGTAGTTGTTGTTACGAAAGCTTATGCAAAATGTTATCGTAGCTAGTCATTAAGGTGCTTCATTTAATTTCAATGCCTGAAATGTCATTCTTTAAGGATCAAGCCTTCTGAAACATTTCAAGGCCCATTGTGGGGTGCTGTGGTCCAATGGTTACGGTGTTCGACTCGTGTGCCGTGGTACATGAGTTCGAATCCTGACCGTGGGAACATGGTGCTTGTGCTCTTGAGTAATGCACTTTACCATTATTGCTCCGTCCTTCGGATGGGACGTAAAGCCGTAGGTCCCTCGTGTTGTTCAATGCACGTTAAAGAACCAGTAACACTTATCGGTAAGAGAAGGGGTTTGCCCCGGTGTTTCTGGCAGAGGCTGCAATATGCGCCGCAGTACCTATAAGGAGCTACATAATGGGTCTCATATTTCTCATAAACTTTATTTACCTTTCTTTAATAATAGACATAATTTCCAGCGCCTTGAGTACCTAATTGTTGGTAGATATGTGCGCTATATAAGACTCCGATATTATTATTATTATTATTATTAAGGCCAAGGCCAGGGTTATGAATGCCATGGTCTCTGTGGTCTCTGTGTAGTTACAGTCCTTCATTTCGTAAAAAAGCAAAGTTTATATTCATAATTTTTGTTTTTAAAGAATCCTATTTATTCCTCAGACAGTTTACGTCAAACGTTCAGCCTAAATTAGAAATCAATGCTGAATATCATGCTAACCTTATGTAATTCATTCTATATACTTTACAGGGGCCAGTCTTCGGGAAAAACGACGGCATTCCGTAAGATGAATGGTAACATTGGAGAACTGCGGAGCCGCCTTAGAATGCAGACACCAGTGATCGCAATGACAGCCACAGCGAGCAGCTCTGTCAGGAGGACTATATGTGACAGTCTGTCAATGAGGAATGTTTCCCTTATCCATGCAAGCTCTGTACTCGGCAACATCAAACACATCGTACACAAAACGAAGCTAACGCAGGCTGAGGATATATTACGTCGGCTGTGCTCTGAAATTACTGAGAATGGCGCTAACACAGAGCGTGTCATCGTTATCTTCAGAGTCGACAAGTGTCTGTTGAACTCTTCTCACTCTTCAGATTTAACATCCCCAAAGAAAAGCATCACCACTTCAACATGTACCACACAAATTCTAGAACACATCATGAAGAGGTTTTGCTGACCCCAATGGATCCCTCAGGGTACTATTTGCAACGATTGCAGTTGGGCTGGGTGTTGACGTCAAAGGAGTCCACAATGTCATCATGTTTGGGACACCAAATGACATCGATGACTATGTACAATTGAGCGGAAGAGCCGGTCGGGATGGTAGACAGAGTTACTCTATTGTGATGAAGTTTCCGAGCCCTGGCAGTATGCCTGTTAAGGAAGAAATGAAACTATTTCTGAACACGGAATTATGTCGGAGAGATGCCATCCATGTCGCATTTCCGTCGTATCACAGCAGGTTGCAAGATGTGACAAACACAACTGCTGTGACAACTGTGCCACGAAATGCTCATGCCAACTGTGCTCCAATCTGAGCTATGTAGAGAAGAAACTACAGACAGGACTGTTTGCCGGGCCAAAGGGGTCTAGAGTGCCCATCAGATCTGTAGTTGAAGAAGCACGGGCTAAAGTCAGGGAAGAATTGCTCAGTTTTTGAGAAAAGATTCTGGAAAGCTCTGGATCTTCGGAGCATGTACATGTATATGCTGGACCAGACATTGCGTGTGGACTATCAAGTGCCACAGTCAAGAAAATTGTGAATGACTTCCATTTGGCATTTTCTTATTCCCAGTTTTGTTCCAATTACCCGGTTTACTGAACACAAAATCGCTCGACATGTTCGGGAAATGTGTCATAAATATACATGTAATAATGAAATGCCCGTCACAAAAGAGGAAACTTCCCACATCAGTACTTCAAGTGAATCAGAGAGTGAGGCAAGTGATAATTATGACGAATAGAGGGAGGCTGTTATAGTGTACAGTGATAGTGATTAAGGAGAAAACATATGTGTACATGTATATAGGTACATGTATTGTGCTTAGCCATAAAATGTAAACAAGCAATTTAGCACCAACCATCGGGCCAAAAAAACCAAAGTCTTCGGTTTCTGGTCGATGCGCATGTCGCTGTAGACCTGCGTGTCGGCAAAATAATAGTTTCCTATTTGATATAATATGATACCCAAAAGCTGCCAATCTTGCTGGACTAACTGGAATCCTGCTGCTGCGTAATGTGAACGTGTTTTGGGTTGGAGGGGAGAATCAAGTAATACAGTAAAGGAACCCTTCTAGGCCCCCGTACAGTTTGTGCTGTATTTAGTCGAACACTCCTTTCAGATGGCATTATCATTTCACAATTGTACGTCGTGGTACCAGACCAAAACGTTAGTCTGATGTGCTGTGTGCATCTGCTAGCTCAAAACGCTAAAGAAAAAATGTGAGGGGGCCGGTCTATGTCAATTTTAGCAGCATTGGTACGTTTACCACATGAAAATTATTTCCATCTGGACACTGGAGCTGAACATTTTTTTTTTTATATTTCTATATATATATATATTTTCATATTTGGTGTGCTACTATTTCTTTAAAGCTGGAGCTTGCCAAAATTAAGAGCTTATTTGTACGCATGCACATACTATCATTTCGCTTGTACCGTACCCCCCGCGGCGCGCTCCGAGCGAACCGAAAATCATCGCTCGATCATATGCGTGCACGTTTCAAGTGTCATGTTGGCTCAGTGCGGAAAGGGCATATTTTTCATCATTTTGGCCTAAAAACCGACCGAATCCACCCATGTTAGTTCCGCACATGATACGTGAGTATGTTTGAAATGTCTGCATTTTGATGGACGTTTTTGTACTTTATTAGTGTTTTGTGCTGCAGACAATTTTGCGGGCTTCTACATCTATGAGGCTCCGCTCACGCGTCATTGTTATTTCCGCCGAAGTTTTATCGACACGTAGCACGCCGGCCCGCATTACAAACGTTTCGACTTCTTTCGCTCTTCATTTCTAGTTATTACTCCAAGTTCTTCTTCCCGATTGTATTGTAATATTAATCATGGCTGATCCAACTAGGCCTACCAACGCAGGGAAGAGCGCAGGGAAGAAACAAGCCGCTGTTTCGAGCAAGAAGGCCCCAGCAAAAAAGCGCCGAAACTGGTCGCACGAGGAGACGCATGCGCTGATCGCAATTTGGGGGAGCGAGGAGCACCAGGCCGGTTTTGAAGGAATGAAGTATAATTCGAGGGTGTGGGCGGCAATATTCGACGAGTTTCGGGCCAGATTTCCCGCCAGCCCATACACTAGATGGGAAGCAATAAAGGATAGGATCGAGTATCTCCGAAAAAAGTACAGGGTGGCCAAAAAGGAAAACAACGCATCTGGAAGGGGAAGGGTCACATCCCCATTCTACAGTAACATGGATGAAATCTTCGGTAAGAATTTTCCGGTTTTTTTTGTTTTTTTTGGTTGTCATGAAAATGTGCTGCCAAGTTTCACTATCAAGTCTAGACAACAAGTGAACAACATTATCAAGGTCTTGGCATTTATTTTTGTTTCTTTCGATGATCAGTTGATTGTTACAAACACGACAAAGGTGTTAAATAAGGTTGATATTTTTTACTTTCAAAAACATTTTGAAAAGATGCTTTGCTGGCGGCCATTATCCCCTAATGGGATCTGGGAGGGGGCCTATAAACAGTTCATTATTTCTCTTTGCAGTTTCTCAACTATTCCAATTGCAATTGATTTTCAATAATTTTCATGGGAAAAAAAGGGCCTCATATTTTAGCTTGGTTTATACTTAAAGCAAAAACAAATGCGAAGCGAAATTTGTATCGTTCACATGGACTTTACTCGTTTCTTTTTGCAGTAAACGTGTCACTAAACCTTTTTGTTCATGTTGCCGAATGTAATAAATGTTGCCGAATAAACATGAACATCCCCGCTTTATTTTGCCGAATGTAAATAAATAAACATGAACATCCCTGCCAGCTTCCTTTTTTTTGGCTGCCCCATGTTTTTTTCCTTTTCTCCCCGAAACTCCACAAAAATGCAGGGGAAAATCCTCCCAGTCAATCTGTTGCACGTTTTGATTAGTTTTTAGAGTTATGTCCATGTTAATGAAACTTATTTTGAAAACCAAAATTGCAGCAGCAATCTGAGAAATATGTTACCATGGTTATCTGCCATGATCTTAAATAGAAGTATCAATAAAAGGTCTCCTTCATTTATTGCAAACATCAAGACACAATTTTTTATATTTTTTTTGTTCAGGCCTATTGTGGAAATAACAAATTTCTTTCACATTTACTAATGTTTCGTTTTTATCTTGCTGGTTTTTCTTTCACCGTGTAGGGAGACGGCCCATGAACAACGTCAAGGCACATCATCATATGGATGCTGGTTTGAGCTCGGATGAAGATGAACCTACAACTACAATCACAGCCCCATCATCTGCGGACGACGTAACAGAACCAGATGCCCTTGATTCATCTGCCAACACAGAAGAACCTGATCTGAGCCAAGGTAATTTCAATAATAAATGCAACAAATAGGAAGGGGATTGAGTGTGTCATCATACACTTGCTTATAATTGATTAATTCTTCTTTTTTTTTTTGGTAGGAGCTGGGGCACCTGCTCTAGACCCCACTCCGCCCCTCCCCCATCCGGAAAAAAATACTGATAATAATAAATCATAATACATGTAATTGTAACAAATAAACCAACCAAGAAAACCTTCTTTTTTTTAGAAACAACATAGTGTTCGGTTAAGCAGTTGCAAGTTTTTAAACAAGCAAAAGCAAATGACATTTTTTATTAAAACAAAAGCCAGCAGCCATCTTGGAATATATATTGCCTGCTGTGACAAGTAGAAATAACACAACTTGAGGCTTAACTTCGTTTTTTTCCCCATTTTTGTCGCTTATAGATTCTGATGTTGACATGCTGGACGAGGAAGACTTGATCAGATCACCTATACCACTTTCATCACCTGAAGATGACAGCATCAGCGAGCCAACTCCTACTGAAGAAGATGTTCCTGGACCCAGCAGTGGAACAAAGAGGAAGCAACATGAAGGTATGTACACATCCTGGTGGAGTCGCTCAAGCCTATTTTGCGGTACATTGCATTTCCTAGGAAATGTTCCTTTTTTCGTTATTTTTTTGTGTATTTATTGTGCCAAGTTCTCCAAAGAGAGGAGAAGCAAAAAAATGTGGAAGGCTGTAATTTTTCGTTAGGGGCCTTTACAAAATGTTTTAACTTAAAATTGTTAATCTATTGAACACGGAATATGCAGTACTCTCAGGTTCAAAAGATGACTCTTCATGATACATGTATTTGTTTTCCTCTGCTTGATTATCTTCCAGGTTCTGTTCTTAGGAAGCGTCGCGGGAAAAGGTCACAGATTGAATATGCGATGGCCAAGGCCATGACGGAGTTGGTTGAATTTCAGCAGAAACAACAAAGTGATTCAACAGGGGCACTCTTGCAGCTAGAGTAGGATCGATTTGCATGGGAACAAAAGCAGGAAGAGGAACGTGACCGACGAGAGCGTCAGTGGAAACAAGACCAGCTAGATCTCGAGGATAGAAAAATGCAGAATAACAGTCAAATACTAATGCAGTTTTTTTTTCAGTTTAAGGTATGGTGGGACAAGGCGGCAACCAGTCTAACAATCAAGTTCCAGCTGGCCAACCCAACACACACCATGCTATGTCCCCCATACCGCCCTATGTCGACCACAGTTCCTTTGGGGATGAACCCGCTACCACCTTGTGGCAAGATACACGTAGGATGTAAACAACAAAATTTGGATTCAACATCACTCAAAGATTAATCATTTGGTGGGATTGACGTGTGTGAAAGGGCCTTATTATTTCCACTTGCCAAACTGTAGGAACGTGCAATTACACCTGTTATTCCGTCCTTCACAGCTACATGTATGATTGGACACAATATTTCAATGTACAATGTATTTCATGATATCAATGGTATGCCTTTGACAAGTACATTTTGTACATTATTAATCAGGTTCATGCAACTGAGTTAATATATTGCCCTTTACACTTTCAAGATGGAATTTTATTTTACAGATATTAACGCTCTACTTCTATTTTAACAATATTTATACATGACATTACCGTCAAATTATAATTGCAGTTTTTACAACTGCATTTATGTCATGAAAGTTGAAAAGTCCCATGTGGCACAATATTGCTTAATCCTTGCATATTAAGTTCTACAAAAGTATATTTTTATTTAGCCGCTGTTTTGTAGAAGTTTAGGAGTTATTGCCTTTATCAATGTATAAAAGTAGTATATCGAAATGGTATGTATATAGTAAGCGTATGTGGCAAATGCATGATGCATAAAGTACATGAGGTCCCATTTTTTATACTCGAATATACATGCGACTTGTATTTGTTAAGTTAATGTTTACACACTACATACATGTACATGACCAGACCTTGTAAAAATAAATTAATGTACTAAAGTTCTAATAAGTAGTTTCTCATCTGCCATTGAGAGTTTTTATAAGTGTAATATAAATATGGAACTATATTCACACACCATATGTGACCTTACGTAAAAAAACCCAATTATGTTGCCGACGTTTAAGTGATTTCTCCTTTGCCACTGAGAGTTCTTAAAGCTTCGTACCAAAAAAAATGTACAGTACATTCTACCTTATGCCAAAATCTAAATGATTTCTTATTTGCCATTGAGAGATCTTATATTTTTTAATAAGTTATTTAAGCAATTACATGTGCCATACTGACATTGCAGGAAAACTTGCCTTGTAGTTTAATTTTTACATGTCGCCCCCTTCATTGTTTTCAGCTCATCTCAAGCACTAGTATTCTACTGCATCGTACAATTTTAGTGTCTACATAAAAAGGATATTAATACAGCTGTACAAGCGAAAAATAATGTTCAACTAAAATTGCTTTTTCGCATATTGTTATATTTCCTAATACACCTGTATAGACACAAAAAAATGTTTAAACGAATTGTTTAATTTAACTTTTTATTTTTTTTTGTACTACGTGTGTGTATTCTACTTAACCCTTTAAATTCTACGTAATACTTGTTTGTTCCTTTAGTTGATGTATGTTCAGAATAGTCTCATTTAGGAAGATCAACAGTTGTGATTAATCATTCAGTGTCAGTGCCTTTATTTTAGCTGAACATTTAGTCTTAACTTTACATGTTTTATTACAATAATTTATGAACATAGTGCATACATGTATATGTATGCCATTACAAATCATTGGACAAGTATTATGAAAGCCAGGTTTTAATTGTACAAATAAGATTACCTCGTTTGATGCTGAAATGTATGGAGGAACTCACATTTCATCCACATGGGACTTGTGTCAAATCACAAAAGTGTTTCTAAAAACTCCAATGTTTACCTTATGTTATTGCAGCAAACTTGAAAATCACAAATAAATAACCTAAATAGAAACGAACTGTTTCATAGAAATGAGTGTATTGTAGTATTTTGCAGTATTACACAGTATTCCCATTATAAATTCCCCAATTCAAATAAAACATTCCCATGAAAATGTATCATTACAATCAATATTGTGTCAGTGCAATCCACATACTGTATATGTATACGAGAACCTCAAAGTGATAAAACACAGAGAAAAATGTATTGTTTATCAATCTCCACTCCTATTTTTGAAGACATTTTGTTTGTTTTATCTCCAATAAGTCTACATACTTAAGCAATAGGAATAAAATCCCTTGGTTGAATTACGGCATGTTTTGGATCAATTTGAGTGACAATTAGTTGAATGTCAACAAAGCCACCTATATGTACGTGTATTTAATTCCAATTTCAATTCACATAAAGTTGACTGCCTTACGCCAAACATACTGCATAGGTCATTTCTGCTGGACCGAAGGGGGGGGTGTTGAACTAGCGCCTAGAGAAGTACTGCATCAGAGCATCACGAATGTGATTACCAACTCCTCCAATCTACTCAGCGTGATCGTAGTCGTGATTTGGTTCCTCGTGTTGTTTCTTAGCTTCGTTGCCATCATACTCGATCTTCCAAGTTTCACAAAAGTTGTGAAGAATGATACAAGCCGTTACCACGATATGAATGTTGTCCGCATGTGAGTCATTGCGTTTCATGATACAACGCCAACGGCCTTTCGAACGTCCGAAAGAATGCTCCACCAATATACGAGCTGGGCTTAGTCTTTCGTTGAAGTATTTTTGCTCTGCAGTTGCCAAACCCTCCGGATATGGCTTCATCAAATAGTTTGACAAGCTGTAAGCAGAATCCCCAAGAATGACAATGGGTATGTCCTCGCCTTGAATTCTTCTCACTATGTTAGGATAGAAAGAGCCGTGAGTTAGTTTTTGGTAGAGCTGAGATGACTCAAACACGTACGAATCATGACACTTCCCAGGATGTCCAACGTCAAAGTCTATGAACTTGTACTCGTGGTTGACCAGACCTTGCAAGAGAACACTATACCATCCTTTTCTGTTGTAATAATCTATGTGATATTTCACCGGGGCAATGATTGGTATGTGGGTTCCGTCAACTACCCCACCACACATGAGAAATCCGAACTTGCGCTCAAAAAATTTGAGCATGTCCTCCACTTCTTGTCCTTTGGGGCGTCGAACATGGATTCGTTTAAGGGAGGTAGAGATTGCTCGGCAGACATCCCAGAAAGCATCACATGCAGTCAACCGCCCTACACCAAACAGATTGCCAATGGTGCGGAATGACTCTCCAGTTGCAAGGCGATACAGAGTCATTCCGACCTGCTTGACAATGCCGACAGGTTGACCATCCTGGTAGATATCCGAGCAATGACCGGACGCAGCTGGTTGTACAACAACTGGAAGGCAGCCCTCGTCATACGGAAGTTTTCCCGTCACTGCCTGTCTGTGAACTGCCGCATCACATCCACATCCCACCACTGACTACTTCTTTCCCTTCTTCAGACAATTGATAAGCGAAGAGTGCCGGATACTGAAGTAGAAACACAGAGAAATTATTAAACACTAGAAAAGAGGAATTTCAAATTAGGTTATTTTTGGCACTTAAGTTTACTGAAATAAAAAGACAGAATGGGTTAACTGGCAGATGCCGTTCCAGGATTTTTTTTTGGGACGAGACTCATGAGAGGGGTTCAAACCAAAGAGTATTTATCTGTACAAGCAAGAACAAAGATCTCAAAAAAATTGCAATTTTTTTTCACACGGGGCCGTTGTCTTGGATCCAGGATTTTCTGCAGTGGGTTAAGGCCAAACATATTTTTTTCTCCATTAAATGTAATACAATTATAACAAACAAGAAAGAAAAATAATTGAGTAGGCCCTTATTTAACATTGTTTTGTAAATTGTAGGCAATATTGTAACCTACAAATTAAAGCCTGCATATTTTGCCACAGATCAATGCGTATCTAGATCTTTGAAAATGTCGAAAATATCTTTCGTCGTAAGAGACGATGTTGACATCCTTCCTTATCATCTGGGAATGATGCACTGGTTGCACCAATCAAACTTCCGACTGTATCAATAATGATATCTGCCATGATTGCGACCAAAACGTCCTAAAGCGAAACAGCTTGCAGCTAGCTAGCTAGCTAGCGTCGTGCGTGCGGGGGAAACAATGAAAAGCGCATGCGTAGTGTCCCGCGTAGCATGACCTATGTCATGCGTGGTCTGCTTCGCGCGCTTGGACCGGATGTACACTTTCCTGAGCCGCTTTTACCGACTCGCACTGTTTGCACTGGACTTATCCTCTCGGAAAAAGCGACCTGGTCAGTTTTCCTGGGCGCGTAAGGCTGTCCGCACTGGACTTAAATGGGAAAAGTACACAGTCTCGGTAAGTTTGACCAAAAACAATTCCAGTGCGGACAGGGCTTTAGGTCCAGATGAGTATGTGCGAAGCGTGACGTATGATTGGGTTAACAAGGTTTCAAACACATTTGTACCCACAAAGCCTGTAAATCATGTTGCAGTCGCAAGTCCAAATGCCTTTCCTCACCCGTGCAGCCATTGCAGCCGTTGCAGCCGTTGCCGCCTAGCGTTGCTAAACCCGTGCCGCCGTTGCAGCCGTTGCAGCAGTTGTCGCCTAGCGTTGCTAACCTCGTGCAGCTGCGCGATTACGACGGGCGGCAGGCGTCAGCGTAACCAAATCAATCCCGCCGAAATTTAACCCCTCTGTGCCTTCCTTTGTTCCTAACACAGTCGTGTCAGAGGATGTGCTTTTGTTTGGTGGTTTGCCTGTGGTCACCCAGCCCCCTGCAGTTTATGTACCCGTGGAGGGAGGCTGCGTCAACTCTCGTCCCACTCCTACCCCAGCACCGAGTCACAAGTCAAGTGGTTCCAGAGAAGGAAAGTTGCCTGAAGACGTCAATGGCGCTAGTCTGACAGAGGAAGAAGGGAGCATAACAGGTCACTCTGGTGATAGTAGTAACCCATCAGCCGGGGACTCAGGTAAAACATGTTCAAACAGCGGAAAGTCCCATGCGGGAAAAATACCCACCATTCCCGCAACCAACCCGAAGCAGGATCCTGCCCAGATTTGGGCCAGGTTGCTAGTCTTTGGTTGCCGGATGTGGGACAGTCTCCCTAAATTGGATATTCCAAAGTTTGAGTACGAAAATGATACTAAACAGTATGTTACTTTCAGGTCCCTGTGGGATAGCATCATGAGTACACCAGACTTCGAACTTCCAGAGGCGACTAAATTCGCGTATCTACGGAGTCACCAGGGCGGAAGACCACTCGCCATGGCTGACCGTAACCTAATCTTAGGAGATGACGCTTAGGCAACTACTATTAGCCAATTTGATAAGGCTTTTTGGGAGTCCTGGTCAAATAGTTCAGGGTTTGCTTAACCAGTAAGAAGTTCGATCATCGATTGCTTACAATGATTGGTCTGGCCTCCAGGATTTTTCCGACGAGTTGGTGACAGTAGTGCAGGCAGCCAAGAAACTGGATTTAGAGGTTGAGTTGAAGCATCACAGATATGCCGCTGAGTTCACCAAGAAGTTACATGAGAAGCTCCATACGGAATTCTTGTCAAAGATGTGGCGCCGAAACCAGGGCCAGACTTACTCCGTACAGCACTTGAGTGATTGGCTTGAGGAAGACGGGTCCAGCGGGGATAATCATCATGGAAAGAGCCAACATGTTCAAACCGGGTAAGGATCAAGATCGGAAGCATCCAGTCCCCAAGACGTTTACTAAGGATCAACCCTCTCCATCTCGTACCTTGTTGACGGGAGCTGAGAAGAGTACTGCAGAGAAAAAATCCAGTGCTGGCAGCAGTTCCATGCCCCCTGAAAGGATCACCTGCCTTTACTGTAACGTTCAGGAGTCGGGTCACTACTTAGAAACATGTGAAAGAATCACCAAGTTGTCGGTCGAAGCTAAGGGAAAATGGCTTAAGGACAACCGTCGCTGCAGAAAATGTGCAAAGAAGCATGACAAGGAGTGCCAGTTTCCTCAAAAGTGCAAGGAGTGCAAAGGTGATCACCGCACGAGTTTGCATGATATTGCACAGCTGGATTCGGCGGTTGGCAATCAGGGTCCTGTTATGTGTTGTGCTGTAGGGCCAAATCCCAGAATGGATTACATCAGAGATGTGTGGATCAAGGTTGTCCCCCCTGACGGTCTACGGTCCGGCTGGAAAACTTGACACCTACGGAGTCCTCGATGAGTGTGCGGCACGCACGATAATACTTCATTAAGCTGTTGACTCACTTAACCTGCCAGGTCCAGATGAAACTCTCCGTGTCGAGACAGTAATGGGAAATACCGACTGGCGCGGTAAATGTGTGGATTTTACTGTTTCAGCCAGAGGGGATCCTGCCCAGAAATACATCAAATGTGCCTTTAATGCCCCAGATGTGCGACTGATTGACTACAGCGTCTCAGGCGAAAAAATCCAAAGTGGCCACGTTTGCGGGGTTTACCGTTGTTTACAGCAGACAAGGCTTGTGCTATGGTGCTGATTGGCGCCGACCATATTGAATTAGTGCTGTCCACTGAAGTTCGTATGGGCCCGAAGAGTTCACCTATGGCAGTCAATACTTTTTTTGGCTGGACGGTTCAGGGCAAGCAAGGTCTGCAGCAACCTGGCAAGTCAATTGGCAGTAAACATGTCTTGTTAACCTCGTTTGTGCAACCTGAAATGCAGCTTCATCTAATGATGGAGAAGTTCATGTAGATAGATAAGTTGCCCACGAGAAGGCGGTCAACGAGAAGGAGGCAACTCGATCCAAAAATGACAAGCTAGCAATCGAAACTTTGGAAGAGAAGTCCAGACGAATTGAAGTTGACGGAATACAGAGGATGGAAACTCCGTTGTTGTGGAAACCAGGTCATGTGCGACCCTTGAGTACACCAAAGGCTGTGAAGGCACTCGCCTGCTCTAACTAGAGAAAGATTGCTCGTGATCCAGAAATAGCAGAATTCTGTCAGAGCTACATACAGAAATTGAAGAACCAGGGGCCGGTACAAGTATACTTGGCACAATAGATGAGCTGATATCAGAGCAACAACGAGGCTGGTATATTCCTTGCCATGTGGTCCGCAGCAGTGGGAAGTATAGGCTGGTTTTTAACTGTTCGTTGAGTTTTCTGGTCAGAACTTAAACGGTGAGTTACTTGCTGGTCCTACCCTGAGTCCATTGTTGTTGGAGGTGCTGTTGCGGTTTCGTCAGGGCCGTGTGGCGGTGTTAGGTGACATCACCGCCATGTTTCACCAAGTCAAGTTGTCCCCGGAAGATCGACGTATGTTCGTTTCCTTTGGTGGGATGAAGGCCTTGAAGTGTGGGTTGTAATGAAATGGATGGTCCTTTCTTTTGGAGCTGCCTGTAGCCCATGCTGTGCTACTTTCGCTTTGCAGAAGGTCGCCAAGGACCAACAACTACAGCAACCTGTAGTCATGAAAACGATCGAAGAAGAAACTTATGTGGATAATCAGCTTGCAAGTCGAGACTCGGAGCAGCAGGCCAAGGATCTTGTCATCAGCACTCGTGAGTGTCTTCAAGACGCTGGATTCCAAATGGTCAAGTATACCAGCAGCCATGCAGGCGTTGTTGATCATCTCCCACCAGAAGCAAAGTCGAACCGCCAGGTGCGTTCGCTTTTGCTTGATCTGCAAGACGGAGAACCAGAACCAGCTCTCGGACTTCACTGGGATTGTAACACGGATCAGTTGTACCATCCTGCAAAGGCTCCGGACAAAGGTCTGCTCACAAAGCGTACAGCTCTAAGGGTGTTAGCAAGCCAGTTCGAGCCTCTTGGAGACATAGCGCCGTTTACCGCCAGAGCAAAGCTGATTGTTCAAGAACTCTGGAAGGATAAGCTGGATTGGGATGTCCCCAGTATCTAAGCCTGATATCAACAACTGATGGGAAGAGTGGTGTTCGGAGTTGGATCAGGTTCCAGAGGTTCGTCTTCAACGCTGCTACACTCCGTTGCATGTGGATAGCGCAAACGTCAAGAGAACGCTACACGTCTTTTGCGATGCTTCGGAAAGACTGTATGGTGCAGTGGCATACTTACGTTCAGTAGACCACCAGGGCAACATCCACCTGAGCTTAGTGCTTGCCAAATGTCGTGTTTCCCCAAAGCAGCAACTGTCGATGCCCCGCCTCGAATTTATGGCTGCCCTCCTTGGTTCTCAACTTGCCCAGACAGTTCTCAAGGCACTTACTGTCAGCATTGTCAGCAAACATGTGGAGTGACTCCACCACAGTCCTTACATGGATCCAGTCCGATTCGTGCCGTTTTGTGTGGGAACTCGTGTTGCTGAGATTCAGTCCTTGACAGAGGGAATGGAGTGGCGCTATGTTCGTTCAACAGACAACCCAGCGGACGATATCACGTGTGGACTACAAGTCTGGGAGCAAGAGGATGGTTCCAGATGGAGCAATGGTCCCTCATGGCTGCTAGACCCCCGAGACGAATGGCAAAGCGATAGTGATTCTGTACCTGCACAAACCCGTGCAACTTCATCTGTGGAGTTCAGGGCCAACACAGTTTGTGGATTGACGGTTACTGATTCTTCTGCAGGTCTAGACTTAGAAGGATTCAGCACTTGTAAGGAGGCTGCCAAGGCATTGGGAATCAGCTCTTCAGTGAGGAAGAAAATGTTGATGATGCACTCACTCCTGATCAAGTTCGAGAGGCAGAAATCCAACTCCTTCGCCGTGCCCAACTTGACTGTTTCAAGGCTCAGGTCTCTGCACTTTCTAAGGGCAAGGAAATCCCCCGTAACAGTCGTCTACTGGAGCTGTCTCCAGAATTTGATGACGCAACACAACTGCTAAGGGTTGGTGGTCGTCTTAGGAAGTTACAGCAGTCTGACGTGATCACTCTGGAACCTCACCCTGTGGTCCTGGATTCACATCACCCAGTCACTAAACTGCTCATTAAGGATGCAGATTGTAACCTCAACCGGACAGGTTTTTGCACGACTGCGTCGTCAGTTCTGGATTCTGAAAGGGCGCAGTGCTGTCAAAGGTGTACTTGGCAATGGCGCAAGAAACCTGAAGTTTCTTGTATGGCGGACTTGCCAGAATCGCGTCTCCGACTCCAAAAACCACCCTTTTACTCCACGGGAATGGATTGTTTCGGCCCAATTAATGTCAGGATTTGGCGAAGGCAGGAGAAGCGATGGGGTTTACTCTTTAAGTGTATGACCACCCGTGCTGTCCACCTTGATATTGTAGAGCACATGGATGCTGATCACTTTCTCATGGCATTTCGGCGATTTGTGTCCCGTAGGGGAGTTCCATATGAAGTGCATAGTGACTGTGGAACAAACTGTGTTGGAGGACACTCAGAGATGCAAGAGGCCTTGAAGAAGATGGAACCCGACTTGGTGAAGCAACTGGCAAAGTATAAGATAGCGTTTCGCTTCAATCCCCCCCAATGCACCTCACTCTGGTGGCCTCTGGAGCGGGAGGTAAGATCCGTTAAAGGGGCACTCAAAGCTGTAATCGGTGACCGGGTAGTACCTGAGCCATTCCTGCGAACTGTGTTGATCGAAGCAGACTGGGATAATGAACTCCAAACCCCTTGGGTATGCTTCATCCGAAATCGCAGTTGTCGATCCCATCACCCAAAACTTTCTCCTGATGGGGCGGCGAGATCCTGCCTTGCCTATGGTAGTTTATGATGAAGCGGAGATGGAAGGGTCGCCGAAGTTGGCGCCACTGCCAGGTCCTTGCTGATCAGTCTGGCGACAGTTTACCAAGTCATATTTGCCTACCATGCAGGTTCGCCAGAAGTGGCGGCGTGAGGTAGACAATATGGCAGTTGGGGATGTTAATAATAATAACTGGATTGATAGAGCGCCAAATTGCCAAAGGATACAAGGCGCTGAAACAAAGAAAGAAGAACTATAGAAAGAACAACAGAAAAACAACAAGGGCGTACGACCAGCTATGGTGTGGGGAAAATGGGTTTTGAGACCCTTCTTGAAGGTTGACACAGTATCAGAGTTTCTGATAGGGATGGGTAGACTATTCCACAATCGGAAAGCAGCAATAGAGAAGGCCCGATCACCTGCGAGTTTATTTGTTCTCTGGACAACAAGAGATTTCCCATGAGAAGAGCGAAGGGAGTGGGACCCGGTTCGAATTGAGAGAAGAGAAGAGAGGTAATCAGGGGCAGAGGAGTTGAGAGATTTGTAAGTGTGGACAATAGTACGGAATTGAATGCGTTGTGCAACTGGAAGCCAGTGTAACTGGTTAAGAAGGGGAGATATATGTGTGTAAAATGAGCCTAGCACATCTGTTTTGAAGCCGTTGAAGACGAGAAATATCTTTCTTTGAGATACCGATTAGTAAGCAGCAGCCGTAGTCTAATTTCGAGAGAAATAAGGTGCGGACTGCATTATGGCAGACATTAAAGTCAAGGAACTTCCTGATCCGACTAAGGTTACGGACTAGGATCGGCAGAGTTGAGTAATGTGGTCCGACATATTCATGTATCGGTCGAAAACAACTCCTAAGTTTCTGATTGACTAGGAAGGATGAATTACACGGCCGTTGAGATCGAAAAAATTGATTTGAAATTAGCTTTTTCATTTAGCCAAACATGAGTAGATACTGATACATGCTTAAATTTATTTGTAGGTGAGAGTTATATCAATCTTATGAAAAACTCTTGAAGTTACTAGCGTGCAGAAAGTTTTAAAAGTCCATTGGTCCTCGTGATTTGAATCAAGTGAACAATCAATTTGGCTGTTAATTTTAACCAAAGCTTTGCCTTATCCTTAGTACTAAAACAGAGATGTGAACACTTGCATTTTTAAACTTATTTCGGTTGTCATCGTCCATTCATATGCAGGGGGAACAAAGAATAAATGAATGTGGTATTGGTGTGAATGGGAAAGAAGGGCTGATAATGGGGATTGGGAGGGGGAACAAGTAGATAAGAAAAGGGGTAAAATTGAAGGGGGAGGCAATGAATGTGATGTTAGTTTAAATGGGGGGGGGGGGGGCGGTTAATAAATTGATGGGAGGGAACAGGTGGATAAGGATGAGGGTGACAATGAAAGGGGAGCTAACCAGGCCTATAGTTGGCTGGTGGTCCTGTGCAATGACAACGTCTTATTTTTGTTGGTGGGGGGCTTGGAAAAATGTTTATATAATGTAAAAACAACCATGCCCAAAATTAAACAATGCATAGGAAATTTGTATAATTCTGTGATTACTGACCTCCAAGAAATTTGCGTGTGCACGACAGGCATGAGACCCTCAAAGCGTGAGCTTGGTGAACCTGACTTCTGCTGCTGTTCTTGACAATTGCTTTCACGTTCACAGGTTAATAGATCTCCAGCACTAATGACTTGACTTATATTGTCAGTCCCATGCCCTGGAACGTACTTGTGCATGATCTTGAGAATGCCTTCAGCTGTATTTTCATTCTCCATGATGACGCCAAGATTTACCTGAATTTAACTTAATGTTATTTGTAAATTGGTCCATCCTAAGATTACAGTTTCAAATCAACAAATTTATGCTAAATGAAATATAACTTATAAAGATTGGCCTATTGATTGATCAAGATTTTTCTAATAGGTCCACAAGTGAGAACATCATAATATTTGATGTTTATTAAATGAATTATCGAAATTATGCTCCAATTACCACTTCTGACTTTTGTTTCGCCTCAGACTTGTGGTGTATGTTGTGAGGCAACTCCTGCTTTATACATTCAAGGGCGGGAAGGTGATCTCCGATGACATGGCCAATAAGAGCAGCCCAGTTCTTCTTCAAGATGCTGTTGTCGCAAGTGGATGGAAGAAAAGTTCATAGCTCAGTGTCACACGGTTTTTAACAGCCATAACATTAACCATGTGATAATCAAATCATTGCCGCTGTCTGGAGGTATGTCTAGTACGTGTCATATCAACATCGTCCATGACAAGCTGGAACATGGAAGGTTCTTCCAAAGTTTTGTCAACTGTGCCAGCTGATGTGCCATCGTGTATGCTTGAGTCAGTTGCCATGGCTGCTGATGAATCATCACTTATGCCTGCTGTCACGCCTAGATATGAGTCTTGACTTTCCTTTGCCCTCTGGACACCTCTTGCCCATTCTTTAACATTTTCATCAAATCCCTGACCCAGCATTATTTGTTTTTTTATCACTGTCTGGTATGCCGATGACAGGTTTCTGGCATTTAATCTGTGGAAAACGAGCTTACTGCAGCCACCTTCAAGAAGTGTTAACGCTGTAATTAACTGATGTGAGTTCATTTCCTGAGATCTACAGTTGAAAAGTATAGAGGCTGCAGTCATGATGGCTGGTGTAAGTGAATCTACAGTATTTAATTTATTTCTAGATATGTGTGAACTTGTTGCTGATGATTGAAGGACATGAAGAAGAGTTGGAGCACACTCTTCCATTTCCTGATGTTGAACTTTGAAATTAAATTTGGATAATCCTTCGACGGAAGAGTCCCTGAAACTTGACTTGCTTGCTGGATCACATGTTCTTGCACTTTCCTCACTTATCAAGTTGTTAATTTGGTCTGTTGTACCCTTTAGTGGCATGACTTGTCTAATTAATTGTCCTTGGTCATCCTCTACTATGGCTCGAATTACAGGCATCCATTTCGATTTGATTTTCCGCCTTTCAGTGATGCCATCCTGATGAATCAAAACCTGTTCAAAAATGAAGAGTTCATCATCATGAAATGTCATGCCTTAAATTTTTGAGCAGCAGTTACTTAGTTACAACAATAATAGAAGGAAATTTACATAATACTATAAACAGCTTACTATAAAAAAAAAAAATCAAAAAAAAAACAAAGCATATTTTGTGCCAAGCCATGTAGCCTATTAAACAACACTGAACAATCCCAACAAGGTTGTACATTTTCTGGCATGACATAAGTTGGTATGGGGGAATTAAATGCTGCACATTAGTAAATCTCAATGGTCAATTCAAGAGCCTATGAGAGGAAGTGTTACCAATGTGAAGTTATTTTTCTTTCGAGTTGAATGCCTTAGCTCAGTCCCGTGGCTTTCAATTTCTACAGATCTGTTATCAATTGATTGAAAAACTCAAAACGTGTTCATTATTGAAGGTAATTGAAGGTAAGGTAATTCAAATGAAAATACTCTCTGTTCAGATAAAATGAAACACTATAAAAAAAATACCGCAATTTACCTCAATTGTAGTTGTGGAAGATCCATTGCTGTGAAAGAGAAGCATTGAGTTTGCCACGGCTGTTTCACATAATAAAGTTGAAACAAACACACGTCCGTATTTTAGTTACTCCAGTAATGTACTGTGACGTCACGCAAATATGGCGACTCCCAGTGAGCGAAAAAGTTACGTGAATTGATCACGTATAAACATGAAAACAAACATATCTGCAATGAATAACCGCTATTGTCAATATATATCTTCTTAAGTATAAATATTTCTACCAGGTTTTGTGTTTATATGTGGAATAAAATGAGTTTGAAAAAAAAAGGAACATTTTCATCGTCAACTATTGTGTTCGCTTTTGTTAAAATTGGGCGCCTTAAAACCTCACATTTCGCGGATTCAAACAAATTTTTGATCACGTTTACATAATCGATTGCAGGAGTCTGGATGTTTATTTATGTTAATATTCAAAAACAATTTCTGGGCAGTAAGTTTTAAAGCTGTTTTTGGAAGATAAGTTTTGCAAAATTATTCCTGATGACACGAAACTGCGAGTCCATTCCGTGTACAAACGAATGGGACCGGGACCGCACTGGCCACACAGACACGTACACCGAAAACCGCGCGGAATATAAAACATAAACACGGAACACAAATTCATCGTACAGAGTTCGCGGTGCACGCATGATGTGCCGGTGATGGGCCTGCTTCCTTGTGGTTTTTGCGGCAGATAAATGAGATATTTTGTGAAATAGGACTTGTGGAGGCCGACTACACAGGGCAAATCAAAAGGACGAGCAGCGGAGATCAAACGACTGTTCCGGTCACAGGAAAATCATATTTACTGTATTCGGCGTAAGTACGTGGACAGACGTTGCAGATCAACATCCTCAAAAGTTTTGCAATAATTGTGCCAGAAAGTTAAGACACGGGCAAGCAGGCACTGGAACATATTCTGAGAATAACATTGTGTGGGAAAAGCATAGTCGTGTGAACAATTGCTCAGTGTGCGATCGATTCCAACAACAGGCACATCCAGGTCGTCCAAAAAAACTGAAAAGGAAAAAATCGAACTCGGAACAAGAGCCCGAGGAACTACCTTTCTGCGCTACTGATGAGAACATTTTCTCACAAAGAACAACTCGACCAGAAGTAGATATTCCCCCATCTCTTGAGATAGTGGGCAGAGAGACTGAACATTCAATTTTCACTTGCTGTATCTGCTTGTGCGTTTTGTCTTCACCATCTGTCCAAACCCCATGTGAACACTATTTTTGTGCAAAGTGCCTATCTGCATATTTCCACAACAAGAATAAAGCGGTTATAGACTGTCCACTATGCAACAGACATATTCACTTTAATGAAATATCTGAAAGTCCTCGAGTTTTACATTTGCAGCTACAAAGTTTAATTGTTTGTTGTACATCATTGTCAACCCTTGGGAAACTACAGCAATTACTAAACCATACATGCCCTTCCCCGAACAAGAAAACAGTTCCTCAAAATAGACCCACCCCTGTCACCATCATCCAAGCCAACTCGGATCAAGAAAGTAATGATATTGCAAGGGCAGCTCATCTACTTAAGAAGCAGGCATACTAGCACAAGCCAGGAGATCCAATCCCTCCTGACATTGAGCAGGCCACCGATAGGTGGACACAGAGTTGCTGACTCGAGTCATGTGACTTGGACTCGAGTCGGACTCCAATCGCCAATTTTGTGACTTGTGACTTGACTTGTAAATACCAGCTTTGACTTGTGACTTGACTTGGACTTGCAAACAATGACTTGTGACGTGACTTGGGATTGCAAAAAATGACTTGTTACCAACCCAACTCGAGCGACCCAATATACTTTAATTAAGCTATTATACTTTTAATTAGCTTTTTCATTCCAGAAAATAGACCTCAGTGACTGAATCCAGTAAAATGAATAGTTCCCACTAGTTTAAAAAGTGTTCAGTAAGACTGTCACAACAAACTACAGTTTTCAATGACCAATTAATTGTCTCTTGCTTAATGTATTGGTTGAACAAACTTTGAAAGAAAACTTTCACGGAAAGAAAGCAGGCCTTTTTCAATTGCATGTAAAATACCGGATAGCCTAACCCATTGGTAGGCGTTTAGTATACATGAAAATTGAACAATAAAGTGTTAGTATACATGTAATCGAGTGAGGAAGTCTTTTTTCACGGTCATCTCAACATTTATTTCTACAATGTAAAATAAATTTATTAAAGTATACAAAGGGCTAATATCCGACAGATATGTGATAAACTACAAGAATAGTAATTGCAACACATTGAAAAAGGGGAATTAAGGAGGCATGTTCAAAATAACTCGTAAGTTCACGCCAGGTTAATTCTTTTAGCTTATTACAGCTGTACAAATTAATGTGCAACTTGACGTGTTCTTGGACAAAGATACTTGTGACTTGACTTGTGTTTAGACCAAATGACTTGTGACTTGACTTGTGACTGGACCTAATGACTTGTGACTTGACTTGTGACTGGACCTAATGACTTGCGACTTGACTTGGACTTGCAAACAATGACTTGTGACTTGACTTGGACTTGCAAAAAATGACCTGCTGCCACCTCTGGGTGGACATGGCTCAAACTTCAACAAGGGTGTAAGTTGCTACCCTAAAAACAGGTGGCAGGGTAAGTCATAATTCAAAGGAAAGTACACGTTTTCTCTTTTGTGCAATGAATGTTCATAATTAAATTATTTCCTACTTCAATGTCATTAGTATTTGGACTAATTTTTATTAACGAGTTTCATATTGAGTCATGAGTGTCATAATTATTTCTCATGTTTCAACAAATAAAATGTTTCAACAAATAAAATGTATACATGTACAGTATTTTACAATGAAAACAATATCCATCAAGTTCATTTTATATGCAAAATCTAGGGACTCTGTACAACAAATAATATTAAAATGTCCCGTTGTTAAATATATTTACAACTTATTTACAAGGATGATAAATTATTAAATTATTAAATATGTAAAATTTACAAAACTGTGACCTTTCAAATTCTTATTGATACAAGAGGTTTTTTTGGCTCTCTTAATTTTTTTTCATCAAATCATCACTCAGTATAATGTTCCCTTTCAATGTTGTTCTCTAGAGTGCTGTTATAAAGCAAGTCAGTCATGCCGCCATTTCAGCAAGCAGTGAACCAACGTGCGAAGCCAAACAACCGACTTCCTCCCCTATGCCACCCACTAAAGCTCTAGCCATGATGAGGGATTGCCATCTTGCATGGGACCAAGTCCGGAAAATGCGCAGGTATGTTTCTTTTTGTCTATTTCTTTCTGAAATGCATTGTATCAGGATATCTCTACATAAATTTTCTCAAAATGCAATTATATTTTAAATGATTTGTTTTTATTTTTTATGCAGGTACCTTCATACATCTACCATAGCTTCAGAGCGGGCAATGAGGCAACAGCAAAATCAACTCCTGAAAATTTACATAGTAGGAGAAATGCTCCCCCTCCATTTTGCTAGCACAAAGGCTGATGCTGTAGGTGGATATGAAATCCGGCAAACTCCATTTGTAATGGTGAACAACCTATCCGCCATGGTGTTGGACTATCTTGACAGGCTTGAAAGGTATTGCTGTAAATAAATAAATTTAAAAAAATAATAATTAAAAACAAATGCAGTTTACATGTACATGTACAAAGTTTTGTCAAGCACTGTTACACAATAGTTTGAGCAGGTTTCACAGACAAATTTGACTGTTGTCTGACATGCTTGAGAACTTAAGCAAAATATTCATATTTTTCCCTTTTAACTAGTGTAAGAATCTTGGAAGGGTTCTTACCAATTATCAGGTTA
The DNA here is from genome assembly GCA_029964075.1 of Patiria pectinifera. Taxonomy (NCBI): domain Eukaryota; kingdom Metazoa; phylum Echinodermata; class Asteroidea; order Valvatida; family Asterinidae; genus Patiria; species Patiria pectinifera. The sequence goes on from CM057135.1 coordinate 20,911,022, forward strand.
AGATGACAAGTCAAGGGGGGCCTGTGGGACACAAAACGTACTTTCAGATCCACTACTTTATTTCCATATCTTTCTCAAGAATAAACTCCATCTTGGATATGCTAATGAGCCTATCCCATCATGCACTTCGGATTAGACTGGCAACTAGTCCCGTTACACCCCCCCCCCCTCCTAAACAAATCCCCAACAAAAAAAGGGTTTGTTTACACAGAGAAAATTCTAATTGTGATCAAACCATCTTCCCTTTTTTAACTTTTGTACCAATGAAACTTATTATTTCCTTTGCCTGTAATATCATGAGGAAATATTAATACCCAAAATACACGTATTACAAGGATGGCAGCTAAATCAAAACAAATGTCAAAAGCAATGACAAAATATGATTCCTTTCCCTCATGTGTCCTATAAAAGTGAGACTGTGACAAGTATACTGCATTGGAGTTTGCAATAAATGGGAAAAATAAAACAACATGATTTTGCCGTATTTTCCTAACATACACATACACATGTACTGTCCATCTACTTTTGTTTTTGTGTCTTGAAAGCCGCATAAGTTCACAATTTAGAAAAATCAGTCAAATACATGTACCATGGTGATCGTTTTAAACATGTGGAAGAAAAAGGTGGATCTTTTCAACAACTTTTGCGAAAAAAACAAAACTGTGGTTAAACATGATAAATACAACGATTCAGCACAGCTGAATATAAACATATCTACAGTTCAACATGGAAATGGTAGCCAAGAACGACAGTCCACGGGGTCTATGGGCAGCAGGGTTTGACCTGGTCCACGTGGACCACAATGTTCTTGTCTGGCAAGAGGACATCCGCGATCTTGAGGTTCACCGGCGTGAGACGCTCTTTCACGATGTAGGGGCCTTTCCATAGGGGGGCCAGCTTGGCACAGAAATGTTTCTGCGCGTTTGACTGTGGGTGTGTTCTCAGCATCACGTGTTCGCCAACATCGATGTTCGCGGGACGCCGGTGTCGGTCATAGTATTTTTTCCGCTTCTGTCTGGCCTCCTGGCAGTGTGAGGCGACCTCGGCAATCGTCTCTGCATGGGTGTGGTTGTCATGATGAGCTGGGGAAGGTAGCCTATTTGTCATGGGTGTGCAGATTTTTCGACCCAACATCAGTACAGACGGCTCTACCCCTGTGGTCTCATGTTTGGCGGTGTTTAGCGCGAAGGCAAATTCAGCTGTATGAATATCCCACGAGCGATGGTCGTCACCAACATAGGCGCGCATCATGGCTTTTAGGTTGCGATTCACCCTCTCGATCCAGTTACTCTGTGGGTGGTAGGGAGTGATGAAGACTTGTTGGACCCCCCATCGCGACCAGATAGACTCGAGAGCAAGACTGGTAAACTGGGAACCGTTGTCTGACAGGAGGGTCTTCGGGGCTCCGAATCGGCTGAACAGTTGGCGGGCAATGGTACAGGCAATGACTTTACCTGTAGCTGTTTTCAGTGGGAAAACCTCAGTCCACTTGGTGTGGTGGTCCACAGCGACAAGGAGAAACTCATGGCCAGCGTAGCTCCTGGGTAGGGGCCCCATGATATCCACTGCAACAATTTCCCACGGTCTGGTCGAGGTTGTTGACAGCATCAGTCCAGCAGGTTTTTGGAAGTGTGGTTTCGTCTTTTTGCAGACATCACACGCCCGGACGAAGCTACGGACATCCTTAGTCAGTCCGTCCCACCATAGGTTGTGTCGTTTGAGACGTGCGATGGTTTTAGAGCGGCCCAAGTGACCTGCAGACGGGGCGGAGTGGCATTCGAACAGCACAGCGTGTTTGAGGGCTGACGGCACAACCACCGGCCATGAAGAAGAGGCATAGTGCAACAAGACATCACCATGCAAGCGGTATGCGTCTACGCTCTTTTCCAATCGGCTGGCCTCGGCTGGATCACCCGGCAACTCACCATGCTGCAGAAAGCGAATGATGGGCATCAAACTCGGGTCCTGTGTCTGCCCCTGTACCAACTGCTGGTGGCTCAAGAAACCATGGTGTGCTTGGGGAGTAGCGGTCTGGTTTTTCCATTCAGTCTCTTTCCGGTTTGCCCAGTGGCGTCTGCGGCATGCTGGACAGGAATACCGGTTGATCTGTGCAGCGCGTTGAGGCTGGATGTTCACGCAGGGTTGGTGGAACCAATGCTTACAGTCATCGCAATAAATCCAGTCTACAATGTTGTCCTGCGGTTTGAGGCAGCACATCGGTCATGATTGTGGTTCACCTGTGGCTCGGCATGGTGAGGCTGTGGTTCTGATGGTAAGTCAGCGACTGGCAGGGTGGGGTTTGCTGTACCGCTGTTCGGCTCCTGTGGTGTCTGTATGACCCCCACGACGGATGTAGACTCTGGAATGCGTGATAGAGCATCAGGCACATTGTTGAGAGTGCCTGGGCGGTAGACGACATCGAACTTAAAGTCCTGAAGGCGGAGGACCCATCTAGCCAGACGAGGTGTCTGCTTCGATTTGCGAAAGAGCCAGCAGAGTGCCTGGTGATCTGTAAACACCCGACACTTTCTACCCTCTAGGTACGGTCGCCACTTCTCCATCGCCCAGACCACGGCCAGACATTCACGCTCAGTGGTACTGTAACGTCTCTCTGCGCTGTTGAGGGCACGACTTGCGTAGGCAATTGTGCGGACCTCGACCCCTGGCCCTGCTGGAGGACGGCGCCCAGCCCAACGTCACTGGCGTCTGTATGGACGAAGAAAGGCAGGTCCCCATCCGGGTAAGCCAGCACTGGATCAGATGTGAGGAGTTGTTTCAGGGTGCTGAAGGCCACTTGGCAGTCCTCTAACCAATCCCAGGTGGTGTGTTTACGGCGGAGATTGTGTAAGGCTTCGGCGACTGTGGAGAAGTTGGGAATGAATTTATGAAACCACGCATTCATTCCCAGGAACCGCTCGAGCTGCTTCACGTTCACAGGCACTGGATAGGAGTTGATGGCCTCCACCTTGTCTGGGTCTGGCTTGATGCCGCCCGGGGTTATGACATGGCCAAGGTAGACCATTTCACTACACCCAAATCATTGGCAGTGAGTCCGGCATGCTGAAGCTTAGTGAAGATTTCCTCTAGGTCCTGCAGGTGCTGATCAATGGATGGGGAAAAGCAGACAATGTCGTCCAGGTAGACATAGCACTTCCTGCCAATCAGGTCGCCAAGAACAGTCGACATGAGCCGCTGAAAGCTCGCTGGCCCGTTAATGACTCCGAATGGGAGGACACGGAACTGGTAAAGTCCGGCCGTACAAGTGAAGGCCGTCTTCTCGACGTCATCTGGGTGAACCATCATCTGCCAGTACCCACTGCGTAAGTCGAGGGAACTGAACACCTGCGCACCCCGTAGCGAACTCAAGATGGCGTCGATGGTGGGCATTGGGTATGCATCGACCGTTGTAACAGAGTTCAGTTTTCTGTAGTCAACGCACATACGGTACCCTCCAGTCTTTTTCGGTGTCATAATCACTGGCGAAGCCCAGGGGGACGTTGATGGCTCGACCTTTCCCAGCGTTAGTAACTCGGAAAGTTGATCGTTCAGTGCTTGTTCCCGTTCTGCTGACAGGCGATACACTGGGGTACGCACTGGCTGTGCATCACCCACATCAATGTGGTGGTAGGACAGGTTGCAACCGATATCATTGCACATAACATCGGGGAATGCAGCAATGAGATCGTCCAGTTTCTGTTGATCAGTGGCTGACAGGATACACATGTTCAGCTTAGCCGCTGATGGTTTGTCCATGTCGTCGATGATCGGTGGGGGGGGGGGGGTCTGGACGTCGGCAGGGGCGGCCTTACCCAGTGACTTGGGTGAAAAGCCATGGAGTGGGTATTTGATGCAATGTCCGATTCCATCAGTGCACCAATACGACCCACTACTGAAGTCCAAAGTCAGTTGAGCATCACGTACGAAGTCCATACCGAGAAGGATGGGGCAGGGGAGGCAGCTGACACAGTGGGGTTGGATGGTAAGGTCAACACCCCCGACACTGATGTCTACCGCAACAGTCCCAAGTGTGTCGATCTGAATGTCATTCACGGTGACGAGAGATTGCGATGTCGACGAGTCCAGTTCAAGATTGGCGCACATAGTTCGCGAAATCAGTGACACATTTGACCCGGTGTCCACCAGTGCCAAAAACTGCTTGTCACCGGTGGTCAACTCGACATACGGGCCAGTACATGTGCCTACAGTGTCCAGAGAAGTGTTGGTTTCACTGGCAGATGGTTGGAGGACACGGACCTCTGGTGGCGTGCGCGATGTTTTGTCCGGAGGGGGCTGTTTGGGAGCCGGTCGAGTGTTCTCTCCGGAGGAATGTGGAGGCTTTGGCCTTGGAGGGCGATTGGGTGGAAGCGGACAATCCGCCTCACGATGTCCGATTTGATGGCACCGATAGCATACCAGATTGAATGGCTTGCGTCTCGGCGTGTCGGGTTGGCCTTGCGATGTAGCGTGTCTGGGTGTACTGGTTTGACCCATACCGCTCAGTGGACGTGTATCACGGGTTGACCCATCCACTTTGGAGAAATCCGCACGAGTCTGTTTATTGTCCATTCGGCTATGGGCCCCAGCCACTGTTGACCCACGACGGCGAAGGACGTACTCATCGGCTGCCTTGGAAATCGCAATGAGGGATGTTTGTGGTTTCTCCCTCATCTTGAGACGCAATGTTTCATCGAGCATTGAGGTCGGTGAAAGGAACTGGTCCAGCATCACAAGGTTCATGATACGCTTAACCTCTGGCTGATCCGCGTTTGTTTTGGAGATTTGTAGCCACTTAGTGAAATTGAATTCAAGACGGTGGGCATACTCCTCGAAGGTTTCACCTAACTTTTTTGAGTCATTTCGAAATTTCTGACGATATGCCTCAGGGGTGAGGGAATATTGGCGATGGATTGCTTGGACGATCTTGTCGTAGTCGCCCTTTTCAGTCTCGTTGAGTGAGTGGAAAGCTTTCTGCGCCTTCCCCGTCAGATATGGTTCGAGGAGTCTTGGCCAGTCCTTTTTCTCTTTTTTTCTCGGCAGATGCAAGCCGTTCAAACGTGTCCAGCCAACAGACGATATCGTCCTCTGTGCCCAGCTTGTGAAAATCGGGAAGTTTTGGTCCGACATTTACCACAGGAGGGGTTTTAGTGGCTTCTGTCACTGCAGAAACAAGAGATTTGCAAAGCTGATCTGTCTCTGATCTGCGACTAGTCTCCATCTCTTTGATAACCTGCAGCAGTTCTGTAACACCGACATTGACAGCTGGCTTCGTTTCCGGAGGGGTGTCTTCCACCATGTGTGGCAGGTCACACAGACTGGCAATGCGATCTTGTTTAGTCTTAACTTCGTTTGTGTCAATGTGGTTTAAGGCACAAAGTTTTACGATGTGTTCTGCTGTGAAGCGGCGTAGATAGCTTCCGCGATCCATAATGAATGTTCAGTTCATATGAATGTTCAGTTCACATAAATCGATATCAATATCAGCTGTTTGTATCACGCTAAACTACGCTAACGATACAGCGATACAGTCAATATCGTGACTAAATCCACCGGCATCCACCCTTGCTATATCCCAATCCTGCCGACTACGCCAATGTAAGAATCTTGGAAGGGTTCTTACCAATTATCAGGTTAAGATGACAAGTCAAGGGGGGCCTGTGGGACACAAAACGTACTTTCAGATCCACTACTTTATTTCCATATCTTTTTCAAGAATAAACTCCATCTTGGATATGCTAATGAGCCTATCCCATCATGCACTTCGGATTAGACTGGCAACTAGTCCCGTTACACTAGGAGTAACTCCCTTACTTGGCACAATGGCACCATCCCTGGCAGTGAGATATGGTTGAAAGTGGGCGGCGATAAGGGTGGTAGCTCATTCAAAATGGCATTCCAAATCGTTAATGTCAACCACCCCAACAGCTTGAAAAACACCATCACATTTGTTGTGTTTGAGGGAGACGACTCTCACGTCAACCTGCAGAGGACCTTACCACAGGCACTCGAGCAGATCTATGAGCTGAACAACCTAACATGGTGGTAAGAACTATGTGCATTGTGCAGTCAGCCAAAGTGTTACAACCATATCCAAATTTCAACACTAAAGTAAGCTTTCAAACATGGAATGTTCTTAGACAAGATAAGTTTGCGGTGACACCATGTGAACAAATCTCTTTTGTGAGTATGTGTGGTTCTGAAAAGAACTGGAATGTTCTTGTCTTTTTGGGGGAAACAATGTTCACAGCTGGCGACACTTTTGACACATGCTGATGATGGTCAGTACTATTTTTTGATAAGCTTCCCATTTTTAAATTTTTTATTTCGTTCTTTTCTAATTTACAGCGGACGGACATTTCGATTGTTCTGTGCGTATTCCCCGATTTCACGCTCGGCAACTGCGGCTTCCGTTTCGACTCAGCCTCGTTTTCGTTTCATCGAAAGTGGCAACATGTCGCGCAAAAGTTGCGTTGTGAACCCCCTAGGATATCCGGGGTTTTTTTGTGTTATCCTGCGTTTGCACACGTTTCCCCTTAATTTGATGACGTAGTTCACATATTTGACCCCTCAGCTCGTTGAAAAAAAGTTCGTGACAATTCTCGGAAAATGTGTGAACTCCCGTATATTGCGCGATAATGGAGATGTGTTTCGTGAACGGTCGCCAAAACGCTCGTCACGTTTGCTGAAGGTGAGTGCAATATTCCTTGAAACTATTAGAATACTTTTCTTTAGTTATTTCTCCATCTAAATGTGGAATTTGACACGTTTTGATCGACTGGAAACTATTTTTTTAGATTGACAGCGATCGATGTCAATGCACTGTTTTGCGTAAAGCCGGGCGCACGTGCGCCGTGTTTGTATGGCATTCGGGGGGTCAGACAAGTCGACCGTTGAGACAACTCGACCGTATGTGCGATAATTGGAAAGACAAGTCGACCGTTGAGACAAGTCGCCTCGCATGTTTTTGGGCCTAGTTTTGGGGATAGTACAGGGGATTTTGACGGCGGCTGATCGCCGTTTGGGAGTTATGACACATAACAGAGCAGAGCCGATATAGCGCAGCGTGATTGTCCGTTCACATCGTTCGAATTTGCCGGGCCTGTGTGCGCATCTCCGGTCAACCGCGTGGCCGTACCGTGCACGTGCACGTGCCGTTAACGTTAGCTGTCTCAACGGTCGAGTTGTCCTGAGTCGAGTTGTCTCAACGGTCGACTTGTCTCAACGGTCGAGTTGTCTCAACGGCCGACTTGTCCCGAGTCCAGTTGTCTCAACGGTCGACTTGTCTGACATTCTTTTCAATGGCTCGCGCTATCATACGAATGCACGTTAATAGAAAGGAGCCCAATTGTTGGGAAGTGAATAAACATGTCATGATTATAAAAAAAAGTTCAGTTTTGGGTATTTGAATGAATGTTTGTTCTGTATTTCCCTATTTATTTATTTCTATATCTACTAGTCATTTGTAATTGCCATTTAGAATATTTCTTTTTTTCTTTATTTAAATGTCTTTGTTTCTTTATATATCTTACTAAATTCTGTATCTTTTCTTTAGGCTTTATTTATCTTTCTTTATTTCTTTATTTATCTTTGTTTGTTTGTTTTTTCGTGCGTTCGTTCGTTCTGTTTTTGTTTTTCCGTTCATTGGTTCGGCGACGTTCCTTTGTTTATTTGTTTGTTCATTCGTTTGCTTTTTTTTGTTTTTTTTTCGTTTCGTTGTTTGTTCGTTGTTTGTTTTTTCGTTCATTTGTTCGCTTTTTCGTTCATTGTTCTGTTTTTCTTTTCGGTCATTCGTTTGTTTGTTTTGGTTCTGTTTGTTGGTTTGTTCGTTGTTCGTTTGTTTGTTCGTTGTTTGTTTGTTTGTTCATTCGTTGTTCGTTAATGTCGCAAAGTGTGGATGCGTTCTGTTTGTTTGTTTTTTCGTTCGTTCGTTATTTTTTTTAAATTACTTGAGTGATAATTTATGTACAGCCCTATAATCTATTGATTTCTTTTTCCTTTTAATTTATTATCAATTGCCATTTTCATCCATAGGGTTTCTTTGCTGATACCATCGTAGGTCGTAAGATTTGCCACTCATGGTACGACGAGGATACCACTTCAAAGACCCTCTACTATGGAAAAGTTGAGAAGCTGAAAATGAGAAAAGGAAATATATTTTGTTATAAAATTGGATATTGGTCTGGAGATGAAACCTATGAGGATGCAACAGACTACGACATCCCAAAATTGGCTCTGGCAGCAGACCTCATTTGTGAAGACCTGATTGTCTGCTGAGAAGCTATTACTACCAATGGGAAAATGAGAAAACTTGTGTAATAAATATTGATTTGTCCACATGATAGCCGCCAATTTTCTTCAATTCTTTACAGATATATACTCACCTACACTTACCCACACTTAAAACAACAGTGTCTTGAACTTATTAAGCATGTTGTAAGCTTTACAATGATACCAAGTTTTTTAAAAATGACCCAGAAAAAAGAAAGTTACGGTTTTTAGACTTCGGCGTGAAGGGTAAATGATGGTAAATATTGTCATTATCCATTATAACCAATAGGAAAATGAAGAGGCTGACATTGCGCTACCTTTTGGAACTGGACCAGTGACCTGCAGTCTCGACAAGGTGCTGAACTCACACAAAGCTTAGAAAAGCCGTCAAGCTTACCACGGAAAGTCCTTCGTGGGCAATCATGTCAGCAAATGCTGCAAGGTATATTGGACATTATAAAAATAGATATTACAATAGTGTAAAGCACATATTATAAGTTATTCACACAACTTCTGATGTAATAGTTAAACACCAGACTTGTATTCGAGACACGAAACATCAGTCCGAGTCCGAGTCACATTTCTCGAGTCCGAGTCCTCCAGGTCAAGTGCGAGCCAAAGTCATTAAAAATGTGAATCAAGTCGGACTCGAGTCTCAGTCTGAGTCATGAGTCATACAAGTCTGTTAAACACTGCATGAATGGTAACGCTGTATATTGGCATGCGTTTCCTTAACTCCCACATAGGCTAACGTTATTGAAGACATCATGACTCAACCAAGGCGAACAATTGAAGAAGTGGCATCTGATGATCTTCCTATAGCAGCTTACAATCGTCTCCGACGGAAAGCTGCAGAGATTAGCCTGAAATTCAGTGATCCAAATTATGCAATTTGCAGATGTCCACCAGGCTATCAACCACTCTAACCCACTGAGTGAACTTGATATTGAGCGTGCAGGTAAACATACATATATCCATTTGTGGTTTTTGTGTATGCTTAAAATGACCAGAGTAAAATCAATATGTCTTTACACACGTGTTGCCTTTCTGACATAAATTTTGTTCCTGCAGATATATGTATCAAGAAGTTCCTCCGAACATATCGGGACACATTTCCTGAAGCCACTATCACACCTAAGCTTCACCTGTTGGAAGATCACACCGTAGGACAGCTGAAAGCTTTCCGAATCGGGCTGGGTCTGCTGAATGAGCAGGGTGGGGAGTTACTCCACACAGAGTTCAATAGAGCCGGGAGGTGTGTTCAAGGCATGAAAGACGAACTCTCCAAACTCAAGAGTATCATGCGCCGCCATCTCACTACCACTTTTCCAGAAGTCAGAGAACAGATGGAAGATTGAGTTCTGTATATATAATGAGTAAAATAGAAAACTGATTGGCATTATCAGATTGTTGTCCACTTTATGCATTACTTTTCCAAGAAGCACAGTTGAAAATGCCTTTAATGTAAATTCCTGCTTGCCCTAATTGAATTTGCTTGTGGTTTTCTTGACAAGCAAATGTAGAGAATTCAATAATTATCAATTATCAGTTCCTCAGTCCACTTGTCATTTATATTCAGTGCAGCAGTAAGTAAAATTTACCTTTTAGGCACTTCCCTTTGTAACAAAACTTTAAATTGTGCATGAAACTATAACACTGTAAACATAATTTAGTACGAGGCAAACATAGGCAGTAGCTTCAGGCACGTACAAAATGATGCACAACTTTCACCAATTTTCTTAATGATTAATTTCAGGGCAGACACTACAACTTTACAAGTGCTCTATTTAAATGCACATGTATAGAGAAAGTCCATGTGGGGAACTTACATCTGTAAAAACATGTAAATACTTGTTTCCCGAAGTTTTGGTTGTAAATTAAACTTGAACATGTAATTGTTTTTACCTGAAAATGCAGAATCACTGTCTGACTGAGGCCTGTTCAGAAGGTCCGACTTTCACCAAAGCATATGCAGATGCGTGTGTAATCAGATCTATCCATGCGTGTGCTCCAAGAGATGAGCTCTCCTAAAGGAATAGAACAAACATTATTAAAAGAAACGGCCATTACGTTCACTGATACTGTGTTCATATGGTGAATTTGTGTACGATGTGTTCTTATTTCAAGTTACACCCTTGCCTAGAAATGTAAGCAACTAGGCCTACTACTAGTCATGCTAGTACTATACATGTAGGAATATCCGGGGGGGGGGCGCCTGCAATAATATTAGCCACCAGAAAGCGGTCACATGTCCTAAAAAGTTAAGTTTGGCAGGGAAAATATTGAACTTGAACAAGTTGAAGCATAGTGTGGAAACTGCTTAGGATTGTTCAGACCAGCCTCAAAGCATAGGGTTTGTACACAGGGTGTCAAGAGACGTCAGGTATATGACTGTCAAGAGACGTCCTGTCCTGGCTCATATGCATGTAATGTATCGAGCATTCGAGGTTCAAAATTATTTCTCTCTCCTTGTGTCATGTACAATTTTAGGCCTAAGTCCCATGTTCTTATTATCCCATGTGTGATCGATGCACGGCCTTTTCACAGTACGAAAGAGATCACCGCGAGCCCCGCAGACGCTACGCCCGAAAATACGAAGGAAACGCGGCCTACCGTTCCAGCGCGCACGGTCACGACGGTGTGGCCATCGTTTGCACTCGTTTTGCTGGCTATTTTTCCCACTCCAAACATTCCGCCCAGACTTGCTTTTTTGATTTCCTGGTTGAAGACATCTTGCCTGCTGGTCTGTGCTGTTTATTTGGACCGTCAAAAATTGGGATCATAACATCAGGATACGCTGAAAATCACGATTTTTTCGACCGCTTTTAAGTGCCACGCATCGCCAAAGTCCGCCATTTTCGAGATACAGTTTCGAACAGAGCCCAAACAACAGTTCGTTGGAAAATGCGGTCATATGTCAATTTAAATAGTAACACTGCATATTCATTAAAAATATCGGGAAAATTTGCATGAAAAACAATAGAAAACACCACTTTCGAAACAGTTCAAGGGTCACAAGGTGCCAGGTCAAAGGGCATTTAAATTCGACTTTCTCATAATCACCAACAGAGGGCGCACTTAATATTAATTGAAACAGCCGTGTTGCTTTTCTTGCTGAAGATACAGGGGTCTGTTGATTTTCTTGAAGAACTCGTTTTCTCTGAGGCTGCAATATTAGATTTCAGGAAATTGATTAGCATTTGATGAGCAAAAATAAACATCTCAAGACTGATTTAAACAACTGCTAGATTTCTAGAATTCTATTTCAAGATGCAACAGTCATAAATGTAAGATGCACACTTTATTCAAAGTTTGGAAGATATCATTGCGCAAATGTTTAGACTACAATTTAAAAAAATGGATCGTGAAACTTTAAGTAATCACAATGTGTAGCTATTGAATGTTTTTAGGTGGTCTCTCTCTATCTCTCTCTCTGCAGCACTTTGTATTTTCTCGCGGAGGATGGAATGAGAGATTACTGAGAGAGTTTGAGCTTACTGTGTTTGTTTCATTTAAAACTTTTACTGCATTTTGCACTTGATTTGTAAGAAATTTCTGATGAACTAATATATAAAGGAAGGAAATAGCTAGTCTTTACTTTTATTATGAGCTTTGCTGGTATATTTTATTTTGTTTGTAAATTGAGAGTAACTTCCAATTTCCATTTACCATTCCATGTAAATCAGTCCTTGTTTTCAAACTGAGAAGGATTTAAATACTTAATGAGCTCCAAAGGTCTGTTCAGTTTCTCAAGACACCCCATGACTTTTACGACTAAATACACAGCAAGGAGGAAGAATCAGCCCTGACACCATGTGGTTGTACAGGTTTTTTTTCTAAAAGGCACTACTTTGGAGTATGTGTTGAATTGTAATTTAATTAGTAGCACTGATAATTGGGTCATTCCATGTCAGACCAACGCACTTTTGTATCTCATGTCTTCCGATTTTGATACAAATTGTTGTGCTTGTAGGTCCTGATGAGCAATTAATGCACACCAATTTTTAACCCGATCCGACCTACCATATGGTCAGGGCAGAAACCACAAAAAACGGACATTTTTAGGGTAAAATACCACCCTTTTGGTAGAAATATGTCAAAACCATGTAAATTTGTATCGAATATATGCGAATTTGGTATCAAAATAATAAGAATTGCATGCTCAAATCAACTGTTTTGTCAAAATTAAATTACCCTAAGCCTTCATTCCCATTGATCTGTTCCACATTTGGAGGTTACTAATCACGAAAAAAGGGGGTGTTTTCTGCGGTCAAAGCAAAGATTGTGTGCAAAATCCATGCACATAATTATCGTTTGTAGATAATAGTTTCAAAATGATACAAATTCCCATTTTCTTTAAACTTGTCAAGAATTTCTTTTGTTTTTCTTTATAAATCTCGATTTTTGCTACCCCAAAAGGATAGCAAAATTCCAACAAATCGAAAACGACGGAGTCTGTCATAAACGATGATGTCAGCATATATTAACCTATATGCAAATTAAAACAGCATTTCCAAAATGGCGACCGTCCTTTCCAACGAAGCTTTCGCTCACTTTGTTAAAAAACTACACATCAAAGAATTCAAACCCCTGCAACGTCAGGCGATCGAAGGAGCCGTTCAAGGAAACGATGTCTTCGTAAGCCTTCCCACCGTATACGGTAAAAGTTGCATATTTCAGGCAATTCCATTATGCTTCGACTACTTACGACGAGGACAAGTTCATGCTGCTACTGCTAGTGCTAGCGCTAACGTCGTTAGTTTTCCAACACCTGAAGCAGAAGTATGCACCACCGGCACTGCACCCTCGGCCTCAAGCATCATAGTCATCATTTCCCCTTTGATTTCGCTGATGAAGGACCAGGTGGAAGCATTGCGGAAGATCGGGGTCGATGCAGCTTATTTTGGGGACGCATCTTCCGAAGATTTTCAGAGAATGAAAGCGGGAATAATTTCAAATGTTTTTATGAGCCCCGTGAGCGTGTTCGAACGAGGATTTCAGCTCTTCCAGTCCCAGTTATGGCAGGATAATCTCTGCGCTTAGCCGTTGATGAGCGTCACTGGGTGGTGAAATGGTAGGTCCTACGTTTTAACATTTGATAGAACCATTATTTTTAAAAGTGAAGTTTAGCCCAACTTTGGTGATCATTTCTGATCAACGGGCCTGGTTCATATTTAAGGAAACAAAATCCACTTTTATTTGACGTACAAGGTTAACTCCCCCCCCCCCTTGCCGACTCGCCCCTTACCGACTCGCCCCTCGCCTCCTGACCGACTCCCCCCCTGACCGACTCACCCCTTACCGACTCCCCTCCTAGCCAACTCGTCCCCTCGCCGTCTCCCCTCCTAGCCGACTTGCCCCCTGACCGACTCGCCCCATGGAAATTTAAACACCTTACAAGGACATCTTGAAAAAAACATAAATAATAACGATAGTGCAGGAACACATTGCCCGATTGTAGCATAAAACCCAATGGAGCCAAATTATTCAAACGCCACTTTTGAAGGATTTCCGGTACAAATGCAAGAAACTATTGATCTTTTATGAAGAATTTTGGTTGAAAACACATTAGCACAGCTGTACCGATATTCGCGGAGTACCCGGGGCCTATCCCGCGTAGCAACCGGTCTATTTCGCTGTCCGTTCATGGTGACTGCCGTTTGTCAATGACATTACTTGTAAACTCAACTTTAGGTCCTCAGTTTCATTAAAAAGTATTTTAAGAATTAAGGATGTATATTTTTAATATAAAAAAATAGTTATTTGTTAGGTTTAGTGTAGCCCGACTGCGTCTGGCCGTACAGTACTATCGCAAGCTCTGTGAGCTAGGTTTAGTGGTGTTATTAAAATGTTATAGGACGAGATCGAGGCTCAACAATCCAAACCGAAACTCAGATAACGAAGCTGATTTGAACGTGATTTACCCTCTTCTCTTGCGGAAAGAGACCTGCAATTTAGTACTAGTCGTACTTTTTTGAAAGTTGTTATCGCGACGTGTAACCTCCGTTATTACAAAACTTGGGGGAAAGAAAAAAACAATAATAACAGCTTCGATTGAATTCAAATTATCGTAGTTAAACGAGTACAAGAGGATAAATCATTGTCTTTTGTCGGTTATGAAATATCTACCCTTTAACGCCTATGTGTTTAATGTAACATATTTATGTTGTGCACTGTTTGTTAAGATGGCGCAGAATTCATAAATTGCGCATGTGATATTCCCACGCAATCTTAAGGATGAGCGCTCATTATTTAGATTGCCCACTTTGCAAGAAAGCGCAAAATAAAGACATTAACTTACATGCAGGTGTGTCAAAAATAGAGGGCATGGTTTGGAATGTTGAGGAAAATTTTTGCGTTTGTGTAGTTGCGGACCCCGTTCCTATAATAGAACCAAATCTACTTCTAAAGTTACGGTGATGACACCATGTTGTATCTGTAGTGCAGGTTTAATTTTGTGGAAAGAGTGCAGGATTTTCATTTTTAAGGGATACTATGGGGTGAAGGACATCGACAAAATTCAAGTCAGATTAAGGTTAAAGAGGTCATTTTTCAGTGATAAAAAACATTGCAAATCAGTTGTTGATGTGCATACAGGTACATTGTACAGACATGACAGACGTACATTTACTCTATACTTTGTACCATATACACAGTATGGCCCTTGCTTTGAAAGTAATTCGGTCATTCTCTGGCGATTCTCTTGTATGTAATGTAACTCGTTGTAGACACCATTTTGTTTAACCATTCTTTTGTGTTTCTTTCTCTTATCTACAGGGGTCAGGAGTCACAAAAGCTCGCAGCCTTTCGAAGTTGCTATGGACGTCTGTCTGAAGTCAGGTCCTTTAATTCCTACTGCTGTACCAGTGATCAGTTTAACAGCAACATCGTCTCTTTCAATGAGAACTCAACTCATTGAGAGTCTATCCTTGACAGCACCAATCTTCGTAACTGACACACTGGATCGTCCTAACATCCGCTAAAGTGTGGTTAGTACACCCTTAAAGGAAGAAACAGAGATCTTTCAGTGGCTCATTGAAGACCCGAGGTAGAATGAGCAACTAACACCAAGATCCATCATCTTCTGTAGAACTCATCGCCAGTGTCGATCATTGTTCAGCGCTTTTCAAGAACAACTCCACATGCAATTAAAGCGCGACACTTTGCCATGTTTCACTCAACGACAGAGGAATCAGTGAAGAAGTGCGTCCTGAAGTCGTTCTCTGATCCAGATGGTGAAATTCGCATTTTGTTTTGCACTCTCGCCTTCGGAATGGAAATCCACTGTCAAAACTTGACGAGAGTTTTTCACTTTGGCCCCTCACAAGACATAGATGACTATGTTCAAGAAAGTGGTCGAGGTGGGCGTGGAGGTGAACCTTGCCAGGCTGTGTTGATCAACTACAAAGGTTGTTCTAGACACAAAATCAGCAGCTACATGAAAGACTACATCAACAATGACGCAGTGTGCAGGAGGGTGCAGTTGATGTCTCCATTTGAAGTAAAACCTGATGCACCCAGCATACCACACTTATGCGGTGACGTTTGCTCTAAGAGAGTGCCTTTATGGTGGAGAGTCTTGTCTTGAACCAGATTATGGCCAGTTCATCGTGGGAGAGCCAGAGAAGGAAGATGGACAGAAGCATAGATGTAGGGTACTAACATCAGAAATTTGAGAGCTGAGACAATAGGAGACAAACCATTGTTTGTATTCAGGCCATGACTTGGCAGGTGCTTTATCACTTCCTGTCATTGATGCGATAGTTAGAGACTGTGATTTCATTGAAAGTCAGGAGTCATTGCAATTGAATTATAACATTTTTTATGAGGCACCATGTGTAAATAAATTATTTAACAAAATTATTTATATATAATTCATTATTTATTATATAATTCAGTTTCCCGGACAATTATATGTAAATAATTGTTTGGCAGTTTGCATTGTATGTAAATAAATTTATTTGCTACTACATTATTTATATATGATTTTTTTTGCAACCTAATTATTTACATATAACTTGGGCAAACTAGAATTATTTATTGTTAGATCCGAGAGCCTAAACTTAGATATTGAGAGAGAGAATCACACACTGTTTTGTGGCTGTCATGACTTCTGACTGAGGGGTGACCTTTGGCTTTTATTGTAGATCAGTATGGAGCGCCTTAGGTGACAACTTGGATTAATGGATTTTACATCCCTTTCCACCTTGAATAAAAGTTATGCTCGTGTGAAAATGGAATTTGGCGAATTTAAAGATGATGATTGAATAAAACAATGTCCAAATAAATTCTGAACTGTTTGAGTGTCCTCATTTTGACGTCTCTAGCGTATGCCTTATTTTCAGAATTAATGTTAACCAGATTACACTTTTAGCAGCCATTTTTTTTTTACTTTAGTTTACAACAATAAACAAGAAACAACATTGTGAGTACATGTATACATTTTCTCAACTTTGGTACAAAACATGCAGGTGTCTATTTACAGTCTCTATTTGACAAAGTCCTTGAGGTGTTCAGGTGGACGGCGGTTTCGTGGGGGATTCCTGCGTAGTGCTGGTGCATGGATGGGTGTATGTGTGGTGGTGACCATGTCGTCGATGTCAGAATCTTCCTGCTGGGGTGGTGCTCTGGTTTGGATGCGTTTGTATCTCGAGATGTTGCGTGTGACTGTATGAGAGCCGTGCTGAGCTGTCACCATCGATCCCTTCCTAGCGGTGAGTGTGTAGGGGTGTCTGTGGTATGGGGTTTGGTGTTTCGCGACTAGTCCATCGCGTCGTATAAGAACGGTATCACCTGTGACGAAAATGCCACTCTAGTCATTTTCTTAGACTTTTTATTAGGTTCTATCCACTTTTATAACTGTTTGATGACTTATTTTATCGCTAGTATTCACAAACCGTCAGCTGTTTTCATGCACTGACACTGCCATGTGTTTGTGTGTGCTAAAAATAGAGTTAGGGTAAATCCAACATGGCCGCCTCCTTGTTTCTAAAATCTGTTCGGATTGGCCTAAAGTTTTCAAAGAATATTTCCGATTTTAGATTATAAAACCGAGATTTGTAAGAGCAAAAAGTTGTATTTCCTTTATCTTTACCTATTTCACCACTTAGATTAAGTTTTTGGCCGAAAATATTTCAGTAGGCAATTATTTATAGAAATTTGTAATGATTTCGTCTGCCAAGGCCTGAAATGCTTCATGAATATTCATGAGTATGACATCACTGGATTTTTGTCAATGAAATTAGGTCATGTTTACGTTCAGTCACCAACTTTGGTTTTGCCTTATTGTGAAAAATCTGGGGAAATCTGTTGTTCTTTTTTCAGTGTAAATGAAAGCTTAGGATTTAATGAATATTTGTATACTTTGAGTGATGAATGTACAGTATAAATTATTGATTTTTCAGATGAATGAATACTTTGTTGTGTACAGTAATTTTTTGCTAGTTTACAACTTGTGGGCGTGGCTTATTTACTACGCGTACGCGCAGGCTGTGTGTAAGGCGCGCGATCCAAAGAGTATAAATAGGGCAGATTTTTGTGAATTCGGGGTTCGGGTGATTTAGTTAACTGAGTTTGCATTTGTCGAGTTGTTGTACTGCTGATCTCTGAGACGTTGAGGAGCTGAGGAGCTAAGGAGCAGAGGAGCTAGTGATTATAATTTATAGTCATTATAAATTAAGTTAGGGAGGTTTGCAATTAAGAAGTTGAGGAGTAATTGAGGAGCTGAGGAGCCAGTTAAGGAGCTCTTGGGCGCAAACGGAGCCAGGTTGTTATTCGCCTATTCGCTAGGGGAAAGTGGTTTAATTAAATCTTAATTTAAATTAGGGAGGGTTGGAATTAAGAAACTGGGGAGTAATTGAAGAGCTGAGGAGCCAGCTGAGGAGCAGAAGAGCCAGTTAAGGAGTTGAGGAGCAGAGGAGATAATTGAGGAGCCGAATTTGGAGGACACTTTGTAAGTCACTTATTATTGGAATGGAGGAGCTGTATAAACTAATCTAAGGTCATCTAAGTTATCTCAGGAGCTAAGCAGATTCAAGAAACTACTGGCAGACCCGTCAGAGGCCTTGACTTAGCGAGCCAATGGGACTGGCAGACGGAATTGCCTAGTCGTGTTTATATTTGGGAAGCTACCGGCAGACGGAATTGCCTAACGTAGTGATATTTGTTTTTGAACTGGCAGACGTAATTGCCTATAGTCGTATTATGTTTTTATAAGGGCATCGGATTTGCCCGTTAAGTTTATAGTAAAGTTTAGGGAATAACTTAGAGACCGATTGTTTCGCCTCCCAGTGCAGAGAGCACTATCCTTTAAAGGTATCCTCTCCCCCTCGGTAAATAAATTCCAGAGATTAGGCCCCTAGACTCGTTCCTCACCAGTGCAAAGTGCACTGCCATTTACTGTATTTTCTCAGCTTTGAATCAGTTGAAGTTGTAGCTCATCCTTGGCATTGTTCTTTTGATTGTTGTTCAGTTTTGAATTAAATTGCTAGTTTTCGAGTTGTGCTGAAGATTTGCCTGAGGTGTATCTTTCTTGAGTCAGTCCTCAGGAACTAGTAAGACTGTTTGTTGCTTCACTTATTACTTCTTCACTGGGTCATATATTTTGACTACGAACTTTAGACGCAGATTAAGAAATACTAAACCGGTGAGGCGGAACTCCGGGGGTTTAGGGCCTATAAATTGTCCGCCTGATGGCAGCGCTATCGTCCTGGTAACATGTCTTTGAGGTGAGCGTGTTCTTTGTAGTCGGCATATTGTTTCATTGCCGCCTTTTTGCGTGCGTCTCGGGATCGTACGGCTTTTGCCTGGGACTTATGTGGGGTTTCAGGGAGACGGGTGCGGAGTGGCCTGCCAAAGAGAAGTGTAGTTGTAGCATGGGGTGTTGCGCGGTAGTTTCGCAAGAACTTGTACAGACCTTGCTTCCATGGCATTCCATCGGCGATTGCGATGCGATAGGTCTTTTTGACTGTTTTCATGAAGCGTTCCACCTCCCCATTGGCGCGGGGCCAACGTGGGGTGACTTTCTGATGATGGAACCCAAGGTAGTCTTCGAAGGATGAAAACTCTGCACTGTTAAAGGGTGGTCCGTTGTCAGTGCGGACAACCTTCGGTATGCCGAATTTGGCAAAGACAAGATCGAGTTTGGGAATCACCGAGCGCGCTGTGGTGGAAAACACGATCTCGATTTCAGGGAAGCGACTGTAGTCGTCGATGCTGACTTCTAGCCATGGGCTGTCTGGGAGTGAAGACATGTTAAAGCGGAGTCCTGGTGTCATCACGCGTTGCAGTCGCGAATTTTTTTTTTTTTCATTTTTTTTCCGACGAGGGTGTCCATGCTGGGAAACCAAACTTTCTCGCGAAGTAACTGTTTAGTCTCTGTCATGCCTTGGTGTCCCTCATGGGCAATGTCGACGATGCGTTGTGCGAGTGCCTGTGGAATTACGATGCGGTTTCCATGGAGCAGCAGATCGCGATCGGTTGTGGCTGTGAGTTCACCGCGTACCTTGTGTAGGCTCTTGAGTGTGGCAGGAGTCTGTTGGTTGTGGGGGGTTCTTCAGGAGCGTGTCCCAGCTATGGGTGGTGAGTCAATGGCTGACTGAAGAACTTGGTGTTCTCGAGTGGCGGTGTGGATTGTGTCGAGAGTGACAGACTTGGGAACAGCGTTTGCGAATATGAAGCTGACGTGTTCGTCCGCAAGGCGTTGTTCTCTGCTGGTGGTTCGCAGATGTTCGTGGGGGTGTCGCGACCTATAGTCTGCAGGGTCCAACTTTCCCTGCTGATACTCGATGGTGAAATTGTACTCTTGCAACTTTAGCAACCAGCGTTCAATGCGGGTTCAGTTTTCAGTTCAGTTTTCTTGCTGGGATCGTAGTATGCCATTGTACAACAATGTGCGACTCGTTTGCGGATTTGGCGGAGTGCTTGCTGGTGTTCGGGTCCCCATTGCCAGGGTGTGTCTTTTTTTTGTCAACTCGCGCAAGGGTGCGGAAACCGTATGAACCGGCTACAGTACGTGACCATTCCAAGGAAGCTGCGTACTTCGCTTGCTTTGGTAGGGTCAGACACATTTTGGATTGCATCTACTTTCTTCTTGTCAGGGGAGATGCCAGTGGAGCTGAATACATGTCCGAAGTATTCAACGCGTGATTTGCCAAAGCGACACTTGACCTTGTTCAAAGTCGGTTACATTCGCGAAGGCGTTGCGGACAGGCTGCGAGGTGTGCGTCGTGTTCCTGTTGTGTGCGGCCAAACACTAAGATGTCGTCGCTGATGTTGAGTGTGCCTGCGAGGCCGCGGAGCGCAGAGGAGATTGCGTTCTGGAAAACTTCGGCTGCAGAGCAAACACCGAAGTTTAAACGCTTGTAACGGAACAGGCCTCTGTAACTCTTGAGTTGGGCAGAATGATACCATCACTAGAGTCTTTGAATGCTGACATCTGCATCAAGAAAATGTCACCGTATGTGTCGGCAATTATGAACTACCCATTCTACAAGAAGGCTGATGAAAGCTTCCTTCGGCTGATCCAGACAAAGATATTTTCTTCTGAAGCAGACACCGAGAAGGAATGTAAGGATTGTTGGGAGTCCGTATATTGTCAACTAATTAGATACACTTCGATCACAGTTTGACAATTCATGGCAGGAGCAGTTCAACAAACTTTCAAATTTCAGCGTGCCCATAGCACTCCAATACAGTCTTCCTCCTGCACCATGCTGATCATACAGCTAGTGTAGCCTTGCTTGAATGTTGAAATTGCACTTGATGCATGTATATAAAATGTTGTTGTTCTGTTCCGAGTTGTTAAACTTGCCAGTCTGCAACGAGAGTGTAGTTTCAGGTCAAATGCTAATGTTTCACGTATGCACAAAGACAAAAGTGGGGTTTTTGATTGATCAAGACAAGCAAGTGCAGATCACACAACCTACTTTCAGTATTGAGAAGGCAGTTGTAGCCTTGGGCCATGGAACTTTGGAGGACGGGTTGTAGGCGTGAATACATTTGACAGGTGGTAACTGATGTTGCCTGGCGTGATGGGGTCCATTCCTCCATGGTGCTTAACTGTAGCTGATCAAGCTGATGTTCATCCAAGTGAAGTACAAATTGTGAATTGTTGTGCATTAAACTAATGAACCAATTATAATTGTAGTTCCCTGCAAATTTAAAGACTGCTGGAGCAATTATAATGCTGCTATCTTTCTTTGTTGGCGAAAACCGCACTCATCTCATCACTGACCAAAAGGTAGGGTTTCTCTTGTTTGTTTACTTACCCTTAAAATATTAGCTGTGTGTGTGCACATAAGTGATCAGTAAGACTAATGTAAAATGTAGAACTAGTTTCAAAGCATCCCTTAAAATTTTGCTTTGAAACGTTTTTGTCTTTCAAATGCACCAGGAAATTGATATAATTGTTGTTAATGATGGTTAATTATAATGTGGAGTGCTGTGGCCTATTGGTTAAAGGGCATTGAATTTGTGGTCTGCGGGTAAAGCTGCAGGTTGTGGGTTCGAGTCCAGCCTGACTCCAAACGGAGACCAGTACTATTTATGTTAGATACTCGACGAACATCATGAGTTTCTCCATAGTGTAACAGTTACTTAGAGTGCAAATAGTCATTTGCTTCGAAGATAATATTAATAGGGTTCTTGATCCGAATCTGAAGCATAATGTTACATGATTAAGCCCTAATACTACTACTAGCCAACTGTCATGACTGTATACTATCAGAACCGCTAACCACAAAGACCATGCAAAGACCAACGCAAAAAGTCATGCTCATCATGAGCACAGATCATGCATCACGAGATCAAAACAAATTCGTTTCTAAATTCCAGGCCTAATTGAGCATGTTGAAAAGTTGCAAAACGTAAACGCTAAATTACGACACACGTTGAAATCTAAAAGGTATAGTCCATCATTTGTAGTTATCCAAAAAGTGACTGACGTAATTAGTGATGGAAAACATACTTGGTTGAAAGATAGTAAGGGGACTAAACTCCCTGTGAAATTATTCGTTCTGGCTGGCAGTCATTTTGAAGAAATCAACGAAAGAAGGACTTTCCAACGGTGATTCTTAGGAATCACCGTAGAAAATGTTCGTGAACACTGCCCCCATGTGTTTTATAAAATGTAGTTTGTTTGTAATCGGGCGAATCCGTGAATGGGTGCAGGCCTTGCAAGTGGCGCACAAACAAAGTGTCCGCCCCCGTACCACATGAAGAAGAAATGAACAGAACGAAACGCCGAAGCTGCGGGGGGAGAGCTCCCCTAACCCCCAGCAGCAAACGCAAATGCCGACTAGCTGCTGCTGTCAAATACCGCACCAGCAACAAACATGACAAACGAGACCGCGTGCAGTCACCGCTAGTGTATTTGTCAGCCGCAGTGAGCCGGCGATGGCTGGCATTACAAGCCCGCCTGGGCTGGATAAAAATGTGATGGCAGCACGACTGATGGACCACTATGAGTCTGAACATGATTGGAGGTAAGATAAGCCCACCCCTTTCACACTTATGATTAAGGCAAATTCATGTAGACCTATAAATCTTTCGTTTAATGGACAACTGGCATGACTGGGAAGGCAATCGTGGCGACTCACAGTGAATGAGTGATGAGTGGTGTGGCAGACAGTTTTTATGTTTGTTTGAGGAAACCAAAACACTACGACTCAGTACGAGCGCTTACAAACATGACAAGTTACAGCATACAACCTTAAGAAAAACCTCAAAATTTCATAGCCCTCATAAAAAGATACAATGATACAGGAACATATTCTGAGAATTATTTTGGGGAAATCTTTCTTCTGCATCATGTGCATCGATGTTTGCTTGGCGTTTTTGCACTGTCAAATTTGACGCCACTTTTTTCTTCATAAAATCATCTCAATGAAGCCCAAGTTCATTCATTTCAAAAATGATGATAAGGCCGTGAAGGGAAAAACCTATTTTGATTAACATATTAGTTAAAATGTCTAGATAGTTTAGTTAGGTCAAGTGGGCCTTTAATTAATTTGCCAGGTTCGTGCATTGTGGCTGGAATTCTCAATGATTCCGATCATCAGAAACCAGGCATATTCCTGTTGAGTAGAAACACTAATGTGCCTGTTGTGCCCATTCTTGAAAATCACGCATTGTCGAGAATGGGCGCGCATTCTTAAGAATGAGCGCCCATTCTTAAGAACGAGCATGCGTTCTTAAGAATGAGCGCTCATTCTTAAGATTGGGTGGGAATATCACGTGCACAATTTATGAATTTTGACCAATCTTAACAAACATTGCACGACATAATTATGTTAAATGAATTGTATAGCGGTTAAAAGGGAAACAATTCATATAGAGAGGAAAGAAAATGTACCACGCTTCTGTACTCGTACTCTCTTAATTCTGACGATTGAAAATTTCAATCTTTGAAGCGATTGATTTTTTCCCCAATCTAATAGATTGAATTTAAACTGAAAACGATCGAGGATACGGCCTTGCGCGGAATTTGCGTGTCAATCGTGAAAAGGATTGCAAGCTGTTTCAATCTAATATGTTAATTGCAAACTTGAACCAATCAAAAAGGGCATTAATGAATTAGATTGAGAAATCGAACCAATGAAACACCAAACTTATTATCACGTGACTGCGATTTTCCGGTTCGGCGCGCGCTAGCTAGCTAGCTACGCGTCGCGTCCATTTTTCCTGCGCCGGCTAGCTAGACGTACGTACGTACGTAGCAGCGCAGCAGGCCTTCACTACTACTGCGGCCGCCATGGCTCTCCGGCTCCGTGAGCATCTGGAACTTTCGAAGTTCGAAGAGGACACCATTGGTGTTTTGGAAAGTGAGTAGGCTACATCAGTGTTTGTTTGGTCCAAGTTTATACTAGGCCTATAGGTCCATAAGCCTAGCAAAAAGTGTACGTAGGCACTCTAAGTCTGAGACGATGGTAGGCCTAGCTAGCCCAGCATGCCCAGCATGCACAGGGGCTAGGCCTTTACTTTAGGCTACATTATTACATATTGCAATAAAGTTGCATTCCATAAAAATTGTGGTTTTATCGTATCTAAACATGTTAAACGGCAAGACCTAAACATGCTAAACTTCCATATGTTCCAAGACCTGAATCCTACCAAAAAAGTGTAGGCCTAGGCCTAACTATGCCCGTGCATGAACGCGTCAACGTCAGACTGGCGTCACTGTAGCCTAGGCATTGATAGGCCTAAGCCAAGGACTAGAGTATACCAACAACGCGAACGCCAGGCTAATTACGCACGAAATGTCCTGTTTGGAAATGATCATGATGATAATAATTAATATTCTTAGGCCTAAAAACGCGACATTGTTTAAACTTTAAATGTAGGCCTAATGATAGCCCTGGTCATGCTGGTGGACTTTCCTCCCTACGTTAGTCGTATTTCACTATTTGGTATTGCAATGAAGACTTCGTCCAACCTGCATGACCTGGGCTAGCCTAATGGTAAATTTTCTGCCCCAAACTTGGCTTTGACAACCAATTGCATAATTAATTTTCGGCATTCGGATTCGGATCGATACTAATTCATCACGTAGGCCCAGCCCCTACCGTCATGACCGTACCCGGACCCGGACCCTACGTTGATTTCATCATTGCAAACAAAACCGAGATGTCCAAAAACTTGGCTAACTAAACTAGGCGCGGCATAATGTAGCTGGCAGGCATACAGTAGTACAGCCTAGCCGGCCGGCGTCGCGCCGCGCCCGGCCATCGTCCCGACGGACGCGCACTCCAGAGAATCTAATTGGTTAAAAGTTTTCCTAGCGCAATTTGCATGCCGGTGAACTTTAGCACTTTGCATAATTATCCCTTATAAGGCGAAGACCTGGCCGCGCCTAAGCGCGCGCGCCACAGCTATTGGTTAGTCCCTCTCACGTGTCGTGACTATTATTTTTGCCAACCTTGATCTTCGCCAAACTATGGAAGGTCCAGCACTGCAAAAATGCAGACTAGTTATTGAAAATTATCAAACTATTGTTTGAATGTTAAAAATACAACATTGTCGACAAAGCTACAAAATATTTCCGAAGCATTCCCTTTTCCTACGTATTGAGGGCGTTATGATGACTTTTCTGGGGAAAAAAAACATGTTGCCAACCACGGCTTCAATCTATGGCTATGCGCGTGCGGCAGCGCATATAATATTGCGCCAATGTTTACAAACTTAAGGAAAGGTCTATCTTGCTGACGTGCATGCAAGCTGTGCGCAAGATCGATATAGGCCTAGGCCCGGTGCCTATAGGCCTACATGTACATGTAGGCTAGTACTATACATGTCGGCGCGTCGGGATATAAAATAGCCGAGTAGGGCACCAGCCAGTTTGTAGATTATAAAATTGTAGGGCCTATGTAAAACAAAAATTGTGACTGGGAACCAGCGTGCTATTCCTTCCTCCATGGTGTCACGCACTCGCTTTTCCGTGGCACCCAAAACATTGACGTGACTGTGATGAGTACGACACGACTACGAGTGCACCTTCGGCTTCGTGGAGCTGAATATTGAAAACGTTTCGTGAGAAGTACAGTACAAATTACAATACGAACATGACGAAAACTACTTGACGCCACTTCAGCGGTTGTGTACAAAGTCCATGGAGTGTCAAGAAAATTGTCTAAGTATACTACTTACAATGATTTACTAATATCGCAGTGGCTATTATTACGGCAGCCGTATAACGCATTTCCCATTTTCTATCGTTACGGTAGACTGCAACTTTTATAAAAACATGAGAAGAAAATATAAAATTAGAAGGAAAAAAGTGAATTTGAACGTTATAAAATTCGGAATTTATTTCCCTTTTATTTTTAAAACAAATCCTCCAAAGCCTCAGGTTAGAAAAGGAAAAAAATTGGCAGTGGATATTTTGCCGGAGACGGCAAACCTTTAGTAAACGTTAGTTTGCCGGATATGCACTGAACATGCGCAGTTACTGTTTTTTTGTACTTAAACATTTTCCGCTGACAAATTTTAGTCTGGCTCCATGCCAATATTATCGTTGTAACCTCGTATTCACAAGATGGGATTCAGACCATTTTCTAATTTCGGACTTTATTTCCCTTTAAAAAAAATTCTCCAGAGCCACAAATCTGAAAAAAAAAATGTAATACCCTGCAATAAAATGTTTGAGACATATTAAAATAAGATAGTGGATAATTTGCCGGAGGTAATGACGGCAAACTAACGTTTACTAAAGATTTGCCGGCGGCAATCCATATCAACAGAGGGCGCTGTACTTTAAGATAGGGCTGAATTATAAGATGTATTAAATTCCCATCAAAAGTTGTGTAGCACGTTTGGTGTACTGGTTAAGCAAAAGCTCTAGTGAGCGGGATGACTCGAGTTCGAATCCGATCGCCGCCACATTTTTTAGTTTTTTTTTTCCCATCCCCAAATATCCACTATCAAAAAAATTCGAGTGCAAAACTGAGATGCGAACCGTAACCTCACTGTGCAAAATCCAACCCTCTATCGACTGAGCTGTCGCACTGCTCGCTAAAACGTGGGGAAACAAATAATTATATACCTGCGTGCGTATCAAAAAAGTATCGTAGAGGGCGCTAAACAATGGCTGCCGTAACGATAGCCACTTTGTACTAATATACTACTAGCCTATAGGGCCTAGGCCTTTTTTCCTAACAAAAAAATTGGAAATGTTTCTCAGTCCCAGAAAGATGCATCCAGATTCATGCCTATCGACATTTTTGCATGTTCATCCCTGTGTAGAAAAAAGTGGCGTTGGGTTGCAACCGTTGTTTTTTGAATGTTTTTCGAACTTTATCATGTTTATGTGACATCATCATTTGAAATTAAATTTGGAAGTTAAAATGAAATCCAATGACGTATAAAATGCAGCTCAGTCAGATCATGGTCAGATAAACTGATAAATAGTATAGTTATTAATTTTTTTGGCAATCGTGTAGTGTAGGGCCCGGTTCCTATAGAACACTGTCAATTTTCGTCTGGTGCGTTGTCTTGCTTTCCACGACTGCTTTTCATGACAACGCAACATACATCGCGCAATTTTTTTTTCCAATAATCATCACATGATGCAGCATTTGCATAATTAAGTAAACAAGATGGACGACAGCCGTTGGAACTGGACGTTTTTATGGACAAGCCACCAAAATCTTCAAAAAAATTCACTTTTTCTTTTCTTTTTTCTGTTTCAAGTCGATCATTAGCTTCGGGAATGACTGCTGAATGGTGTGAGATATGTCCATGGAATCTAGGGTGGGATTATCATGATTATAGAGGTGAAAATGGACCATTTTTGTAGAGGCCCCTTTTTTTTAGGGTCACTTGCTACCGCACTCTCACGAAAAGGTTATGTCTCCAGTGCTACATGTGAATGAATATGAGCATGTCAGCTGGAGTTACTTAAGCTAATATAAAGGGAACAAAATCCACTTAAATATTATCAGACTGACCAAACTAGTTGGGGACATTCTCAATAAACAGGTAGGCCTGTCATACTTGACAAGTTGACAGAGGGCAGGGTTTTGATTTTTTGAGGGAAATTTGGACGATGACAGCACGGTGACAACACGCAGCCCAAAAATAAAGATGGCGATCACTGCACGATGAACCGTGAACAAGCACGGCGCACTGAATCGCAACTAAGCCAAGGCACAAACCGCGTAAGAAAATCATGATTCTGCCATGTCTACCCCAAGAAACTGTTCAAAATTGCAAAACGGGTGTCATTAGAATTGAGAAAAGTTTACTTTTGATTGTTAAGGTGATTTTTGAGCAACAGGAACCATTTTTGACTCTTAATTTGATCGAAATGAAACAGGGGCAAATTTTTTAGGTTTAACTATTCTTGGCTATGCGCCCTATACTAAGTTCTAGAATTGGACTTCCTCAGTAGAAAAATATTACTGTCATGATTGTCAAATTTTGATTTTCACATTTAGCCTTTATTTGTAGTATATTTACGCTTTAGAAATCACTCGCCCTCTTTAATTTAAAGTGATGGTAAAGAAGTCCTGCCTGTTCAGATGTCTATTTTTCATATAATTTCCAGGTTCGTTTGCACACGTCTGCATAAATTCCAACATTGAAAAGGTCATGCGCAATGCTGGATCGTTTCCGCTGTCAGTAATGAAGACTTGAGTCAAGGCGCACGTGATAATCCGGACACGAAAAAAGACCAGAAAAAAATGTTGCAACCTGACGCCACTTTTTTCTTCACATCATCTCAATGCAAAAATGATAAAACGCAAATCTGGGACTGAGAAACATTTCCCATTTTGTTAGGAAGTACTCAAAAAAAAACTTCTTGACTCTCCATAGACTTTGTACACAACCGCTGAAGTAGCATCAGGTAGCAACATTTTTAACTTCATATTAAACATATTTAATTCCTAAAAGATTTAATGACTTCTTTAATATTTTATTTGTCTGACTATTAGCTGCTTTATCATTTTATTTTTTTATTTCCCATTTTGTTAGGAAATACTAAAAAAAAACCTTCTTGACTCTCCATAGACTTTGTACACAACCGCTGAAGTAGCATCAGGTAGCAACATTTTTAAATTCATATTAAACATATTTAATTCCTAAAAGATTTAATGACTTCTTTAATATTTTATTTGTCTGACTATTAGCTGCTTTATCATTTTTTTTTCCAACGCTTTAAAGAGGGATAGTGATTATGTGCATCGACAGCGTAAATGTACTGTACATGCACATGTACTACAAATAAAGTCTAAATATGAAAATCAGAATTTGACAAAGTTAAAATACATGTCCTAAGTGGCCTTATTTACGGAGGTACAAAGTAGTCCAGTAAGTTTGCCTCATTTTGGGAGCGAACAAATTCTTTTATGGTGATTGTGAAGTTTAGGACACCATAAGCATTAGCATTCCTAGTGCTATCATCAACAAATACTGGCTGAACTCTTCCGAACCAACATTTGGGTTCGATTCGTGTAGGGTTCGGTTCGGAAGGCCATCAATTTAGGCTATTTTTGGTACTGTTCGGCTGTAGCACAAAATTCTTGTAGTGTTTTATCATTCCAAAACGTTTTTTTGTTATTGAAGCCTATTTTTTTCATAATTGTCAATATAAAATTTGACTTTTAAACTGATTTTGTTGACTTGCTTATCTGGACATGGTCCACCTGCATCATCACATCGAACAAAGACTTCATCGCACACTGACATGCAGCTGGCATTGAACATGTCAGACCCCCCCCCCCCAAAAAAAAAATAGTCAGACCCCCCCAAAAAAACTTCCGAATGTCGCACACCAAAAAATATGTCGTTGCAAGGGTTGTATACATGTAGCAGAGGATCCATGCGAAATGAGAAAAGAATCAAGTTGAACAAGATAATAAAATGCCATGTTGAGGGATGTACTCATTCCCTAGCAAGCACGACTCAGTTGCACTTTGGATATAGTGATGATGACTACCAAAAAAGCTCTTTAATGCCAGGCACGTTGTGCTTTAACACATGCCAAATTTAATAGTGCTTTATTACAAAAAAAATACATGTACATGTACCTGTACATGTGTCGGTTTACCAGGAATTTGGTGCACTATAGATGTGTACAATATGAAATCGTTAGCAATTTCCATTTCTTCTCAAAATGTCTTTAAAGTTGCTCTCATAAATTGAAATGTGTAGCTCTGCTTTTTTATTACCAAATACTCACATACTACAAAACATATGTGATTAAAAACATTCTTGCCAGGGGGTCACAGAGTTTTTGCTTTGTCCAAATCAAGACATTGGGAAAAAAAATTGTGCACTAAGCTTGGCTGCATCTCATTATGTGGGAGCTTCAGCAGAGTTTCAGCAAAATGTGGGACATGCAAAAATTACAACTTTTTCCTGAAATTTGTTGATTTGACATAGATTGGTGCGTTTGTCTTTTTTCAGAAATTTGAAACCATGGAGTTGGCCATTGCTGTATAAGCTATGGGCTCCGTGCACCGACGAAAGAGGGCGCCCCTTTATCTAGCAACGACGTCCCATGGGCGGGACATCTCGCTGGTTGACGCGCACTGATCCTTGTGTGTGACGCACGTACACCAGGGGATTTGTACTATGTACATGCAGTGGCCGCACTTTGCGGCAAATTTTGCAGTCAGGCCAGATGGCGTCGGTCGGTAACCCCCAAATGTACTCTCTTTGCCGGTGAGGGGTACTTGTGAACGGAGCAGATAGCCATGAATCTAACAACGTTAAAATGGAGTTGACATGCTTCAAGTGCAACAGACGTATCCGTGTGAATGAAGGCACGAAAGAACTGGCCGTACATTTACGCTGGGTGCATGGGATCTGGGGCTCTACGGAGGAAAGGCTCATATGTTGTCAGAATGGTTGTATGAAGACTTTTACCCTAATGAATTCCTTCTTGAAGCATATAAGATTATTTCACATGGTTGCACCTATTGTTAGAAACCCCAATGGTCAAGAAATTGAAAATCACGAGCTGGAGAATGATGAACACAATGCAGGTTCAGACTCTGAACCCGAAGAAGAAGATCAAGATGCAGATGACCCAGAGCAGGCCGATATCGAATACTTGAATAATTTTGATGAAGATTTAGTAAAGCAAGTTGCTGCCTTACTGATTGTGAAACTAAGATCTTCTGCATCAGTGACTTTTTCAACAATAGACAAGGTTATCAATGGAACCAAGGTGATTTTTAGTAGTACTCTTCAGGCACTCAGACAACATACATTGTCTGTAATGCAGAATCATGGGATTGATCCAAATGCTGATGATGTGCAGGAGTTGTTTGGAAAGTTTTCTTCTTTAGAAAATCCATTTTCTGGCCTAGAGACACCACATCAACAGATGAACTATATGCTGGATAGATTATTGTTAGTACCACCAGTTGAAACAGCTTTGGGAACTAGGATTGATCAGGCTGTTGATCGAAAAACCGGTCAGACAATACAAAAACTTGTAACAGAAACATTCCAGTACATTCCTGTGTTGGAAGTACTAAAACATGTCTTGAATGAACAGGTAAGGCAACTTATTGACAGTGAAAAAAAGTCCCCTCAAGGATACTTCATTGGATATCAGGATGGGTACTCTGCTGGTCAGCATGGATTTTTGATTGATCATCCAAAAGCACTTAGATTCCAGCTGTATTACGATGACGTGGAAGTCGTTAACCCCCTTGGTAGTAAAACAGGAATACACAAACTTGGCCTGTTTTATTATTCAATTCAAAATCTCCCACACCACTACAATTCTTCAATGAACAGTATATTTCTATTGGTTGTATGTTACTCAGCTGACTTGAAAAAATATGGATTCGCACCAATTTTGAAACCGTTCATTGAGGAAATGAAGCAGTTAGAAAGCGATACTGGTGTACAACTTCATGTCAATGGTAACATATTGAATGTCCATGGTGCCTTGGTTTCGTTCAGTGCAGACTCACTAGCAGCACATGAGTTATTGGGTTTCATGAGCCCATCAGCAAACATGCTTTGCAGATTATGTAAAGCGACACGTGATGATATTCAAGTTAATTTCCTTGAGGACGAGTTTGAACCACGAATGATAGAAGATCACGATGCTGCTGCTGAAGTTGCCTCCAGAAGACGACAGGGAGATCCAGCGACTGGTCTAAGAAATAACTGCCCTTTGAATACCTTGCGATGCTTTCACTGCACTACAAACTACAATTTGGACGTCATGCATGACTTGTTGGAAGGAGTCTGCCCGTATGAAGTGAAATTGGTACTCAACCATTTAATCTTCATTGATCACATCATATCATTCAACGAGTTGAATCAGCGATTAAAGGCCTTCCAATACGGATTCTCTGACAAGAAAAATAAGCCATCTCTGTTGCTACGTGATCGTCTGCTGAATCTAGAGGATCACAAACTGGGGCTAAAGGCAGCGCAAATGTGGTGTTTGATCCGTATGCTTCCTCTCATCATTGGTGATCGTGTTCCTCATGGCAATGCCTGCTATGAAGTGCTACTCCTCCTGCTTCAGTGCATGGATATTATATATGCACCTGTTATTCATGTATCCCAAACTGTCTACCTGAAGCATTTGATTCATGACCATCATTCACACTTCAAGCGGACATTCCCTTATGAGAGGATGATTAACAAGCACCATCATATGGTACATTATCCGACCTGTATTAGAATGTCTGGGCCTTTGATAACCATGCAGTGTTTAAAGTATGAACTAAAACATGGTTTCGGTAAGAGAATGGCGTCTGTCAACTGTAACTTCAAAAACATCTGCAAATCTGTGGCCTGCAAGCATCAAGTGTTGCAATGTGCTCAGTGGTCATGTGGCAAAGATGGCTTAAGGATGGACTATGAATGCCGTGGTGGTGGTGTGGTTCAAATTTCATCTCTGGAAGGAAGTGCGACAGTTGCAGAAATGCTCCATTGTGATGATGAGATGGAAGTATTCCTTGCAAGTGAAGTGACACTGTATGGAACTATCTACAAGCCAAAGTTGTATTTGGCGCTGTCGAGATCCATTGATGGTGAGCCTCAGTTTGGAAGAATTGCATCTGTGTTAGTCTTTGGGAAGACCCCGGAAAGTGTCAAATTTGTTGTCTGCAAGTGCCAAACAGTTGACTTCATCACCCATTTCCATGCATACAAAGTGTCGGAACTGACTGAATCAGAATTTTCTGTTGTTGTGCTGGAAGATCTGCTAGATTTCCAACCACTTAGTGGACTAAGTTCCTACGAGGAAAATTCATCCGTCTACATTTGTCCTCGATATGCCCTGCAGCAATTACCCAGGTACATTGCCCAGTATTTCAATATTACCATTGGGGAAAATTCATGTACCAGAAGTGTACATTTGTTAAATGGGTTATTCTATAAATTAGGCGTCTAAAGTGAGGGACATTGTATTAAAAGGGTACGAAAGCCTTTTCACAAGATAGGAGATCCTTAACAACTTCATGTCATCTAGAATATTAAAAATACTAGGTTTTACACGTAACTGGGACACCACACAATACCATGTCAACGTGTGACAAGGATAAGGCCAGTGACAAGGGGACACCAAATGTTACATGTGAAACCATAATATTGGGGAGCACCATATCACATCTTCACACATTTAATTCTTTAAAAATTGTATCGCATGTTGAAACTGAGGTAGTGCATTCATCATTTTGATCTACATGTAAAAAATGACAGTTTTTAAGGAGGCAAAAATATGAATATTTTGAAACTAATTTTTGTCCCACTTTATATCTAAAAATATGATAATTTTCGGCTTATTTTCACCAAAACAAGAACTAAATGGGATCAAGATGACAAATTTGTGGGTTTTTTTTTTCAATGCAACTTATTGGAATTTGTTAAACAAAGTATCATTAAGTTTAATTCATTTCTTGTTTACTTAAATTAAAGGGAAAAAACACTATTTAATATTGGACCCATAATTTTTTAGAATGACCCAATTGCATGAACCACAAAGCTTTATTTGTAGTAACCTAACAGTTTTGGACCGAGGCTGGTGGCCTAATTGTGTTAAAATTGTTGCTTGTATTCAATAGATGTTGATTTTTATTTCCTCAGGGAATGATGTCAATATGGAGGTCTTCAGGACAATGACAGAAGAGGATCTTCGGGAAGTTGGCATCACTAGTTTTGGTGTGCGAAGACAGTTGAAGTTGGCAATAGGAAAGCTAAACATGCCGGAGCCAGTGGAACAGAAACATGCAGATGATGAGCCTGATGTACATGTACCGGTGTGTGTTTGTTTACACTTTGGAATATGTCGATTTGAATGATGACTTAAATCATAGACACCTTGTTACTTTGTTGATACTGACTACAGACAATGAGTATTTAAACTAGACTAAAATCTTAAATATTTAATGTGCCGACTTCTTTCCAAGCAAATATTCTGACCTACATTTCAGTATTTTTATACCATGTTTCAAGATACACTGTACCATTTGATAGTATTCCTGTATGTCTTCAAGTGTGATGGTTTGTTTCTGTTTGGCTAACATGTAATTATTTTGCTCTTTTCGAATAGCAAGCTAGGCATATTTCTGAAGGTGAGAGTAATACCAGCAGAGATTCTGCTCCAGGTACATTGCACATAGATAAGACAGTGGGATACAATCATGTATTTTTAAAATTGTACCTTTCCAGGATTTTTCTTCGTTCAGCACCTCCAGCAATGGCGAGACAAGTGCTTCATCGGACACTTCAGGTGACCATGCTGCAGTTGCTACTAAGAAGATGCGTACATCGGTGAAGAGTTCATTCTCAACTCAGGTAAGATTGTGCTTACCAAAATTATTTCACCAAAAAAAACGTAAACAACCCCCTCTGTCAAACTAGTACATTGATAGCTTCACACAGACACACATGCTCGTCTTTAGCCTATACATATATGTACCAGTAGCAGTCCTTCTGATTTGAAAATCACAGGCGTGTGGTAAAAGGCACACCTCGATTTTCTAGGCGTGTGGTTTTTCTATGTGTGTGTTTCTTTAGATGTGTGATTCTGTGGCTCAGGAAAATTCAGGGTGATATTGTTCGCACTTCTCAGGAAGCTTTTAGGCGTGTGATGGCGTGGGGGTGTGATCACACGCCTCAAATCAGAAGGACTGCAGTAGTGTCCTCAACTGAGCATGTTTTTGATAAAAATGTTGAGCCAAGGTGTCTTGGGACTTAAAATGCACACACACTTTGCAGCTTTCTACATTGTACATGTACATCCAGAGCTCTGTTTCTTTGACTATCACAGAAAATAAACCTTGAGGAAGAACTTTCTGCCATTTCTGATGGAAGAGATGTAGTGAAGCATTTGCGAGCAGGTGGAAGACCTTCAACTTCACAGAGGCAGTTATTGGTTCGAGTTGCTGTGGGAACCTTGGTGGAGAAGGGTGGCAATGGGCTGTGAGTTTTGTGTTTTCATATTTATACCAGATATATTTATGGCCAGAGGCATATTTTGTCCATATGGGGTTAAATATAGTAACAGATGACTTGACATTGTCTGTGCTATGTTGCGTGAACATGATCTGTATATAGTCAAATTTAACTTGCGATGGTCTCCCAGACTTATCCCCGCCCTTAATAACTTTGTATCATTCGAAATACGCAGTGGATGAATCAGGAACCAGTCTAGGTCTCCCCCAACTCCTCGGTACTCCTCAAACTTTTCTGGTCATTGAAGGAATACTTGTGCACAGAGCCCATTATGATTGAGCATTATAATATAATTTAGTATTTTGGGAGCCGAAAGGGCTGTTCGCTATAGCTAAATATTTGTTGCAGCAGTGTTCGTTATAGCATTGTTTTACTGTGACGGTGTTTCACATGTATTCATATAAATGTCAGAATACACATGGTTTTGGTTTTGAAATCAACTTTGCCTTATTATGGATGTTTGTTTTGTCCAATTTTTGTCTTAGATGGCCAACTTCAATGCAAAAGACTGAAATGGCCAAACTTATCACGAAGACATACCCTTCGACACAGGACACTACGGAAGGGTTACAAGGTCATGTAAGTATATATCTTATCAATAATTTTGGAATATAGGTCGTGCAGGGAATATGCCACAGTGCACCCAAAACTTTAAAAAAATACTCGGTGTTCTCAGAATCTCAGAAAGTTGACTAGATGTCGTCGGTAGGCATCATCATCCAGTTTGACTTCACGCCGGTGCCGTGCAAGCGTGTTGTGTAACCACTGCACCAGAAGCACAGAAATCATACAGGTGTTGTATACTCCCTGAACTGATATTCCATGTGGAAACTTGAGGGCCAGTTCCTAGACTATAAGACAGGGACATTCCCTTTCACAATATCACTTCACACTGCCAGGCACGTGGGGTTGCAGCCAGACTGGTTTTTTCCCCCTGTTTTAGATAACCACAAGCCTTTCTTAAAACACTTCCAAACCAGATGTCCAACAGACAGTAAACTGATTTTTCATTTTAATCAATGAATGCTGCACCCAATATAATTCACAATGTTTATATATAGCTATGCCCTCAAAATAGAAAAACTAATTCCCTAATTTCCTTCATTTCTTCAGGAACACTATTACCACAATGGGGCAGGATTCATAGAGTACCAGTTGAAGACCATTCGGACGAAACTTAAGCCAGAAGAAATGCAGAGACGCCGCCGCTCATCAAGTACAGCCATTCAGCCAGTACAGCCAGGAGCTGATCATAGTGAAGAGCAGCTTACATCTGCAGAGGCCGTGATGAGCCCCAAAGACGAAGAGATGGTAGGTCTTTACATGTAATCAGTGTGTTACCTCCCGAGTGAAAGTTGAAAAAAATCACTCGGGTGGGACCCGAACCCACGACCTCCTGCCTTCCAGTGCAGACGTCTCACCACTAGACCACCGAGCTAACGGGATCGGTTGGCTGGTTCGAATCTGATGTACATAGCAGCGGGTACTGCATAAACTATTATAAGATGGAATTTTTGCGCCGGGTGATATAAATCAAATTAGGTTTTTGCCCTTCACCGACGTTTTTAAACACTGTATACTCAGTGTGTTACCTCCCGAGTGAAATTGGGAAAAAACATATGTAGTCTTTACATGTAGTTTGCACACTTTTCCACTTTGTTCTTTCACAAAGTAAATATCTCAGGATTGTCGCGTTTTGTAGACGTTGAAAAATAGAATCAAAACAGAAATCATCTTATTTCGTTGTGAAAAATTAGGGAAAAAAATCAAACAATGTTACTGTATTATGGGATTTTTATTTGATAGACCCAGGTTTCAGTCCTTACAGACACCAATTCTGCAACCTTTTACATTGCAAAGGCTTTCCTACTTTTATGAATGGAGGAACCTTGATTAAAAACCATGCAGTATTTTTGTCTTTATACTTCTATTTCATAGAGAGAGCCAAAATTGTTGGTTTGGTTTGGTACTTCTACAGGTTAACTGGATGAGATACACCCCACCAAATAAGGAGAACAAATTGAAGCACGTTCAGTACTTAAAGGAAACCCACGAGTATCGTAGGCAGTTCATCGAAGGAGGGCATGATCAAAGGACAGCAACAGACATATTGAATATGTTTCCCCGATTCCAAGACTATCCAGAGTTGGTAAGATAATGAGCACCTCTCTTCTCTATTTTCTCCCTCAACTTTTAAATGAAAATAATTTTCAAACTGAAAAATAATCAGGGAATAAAAGTGTACAAGCATTACATTCAATGTGTGGACTTCCGAACAAAAGCAGTCCACATAAACCAGGCAGTAGCGACGTCCACACAGTGTTTCCCCCTTCTCTGGAAAACAGGTTTAGAGGCATTTTACCTGTGGCAAAATTAAGCAAAACACAAAACATATTTTCAGAAAAAGAAATGGGTTGAAAGAGTTTTCACAGTGTGAGTTATATTATTTTTTTCAGAGGTTTTTCTTAACTACACGAAAACAAAGGAATGCCACACTACTTATGTTATGTAAATATGGGTGTGCTGGGGCATGTATAACTTGTAGTTTATGACTGGTGAAGAACCTGGTTGCCGATAATGGCCCAAGCAATGACTTTCTGTGTAAATCTATTCCTTGTTTGATTTTCTAGAAAAATAGTGAATATCCTAAATCCTACAAATTGAAATATTTTGTAAAAAAATGCCTTACAATTTATTCGTCCAACAGGTCAACATGGAATTTGGAATAATGTACAAGGACGCACAGGATAACTTCATTACCAAATGGAGAGCTTATCGAGATGCCATTATCGCAATCGCAAACAAAGAGTACCTTGCAGTGCGTGAGCTTATCGCCTCTTTTGAGGATGGAAACAGTAAGTTACAAAATGACCTAATCCAATCCATAAAGTTGATGCAGACATTTACATGTACAATGTATGTGCCTTAATTCCAAAAAGGAAAATGTGTGCATTGTCAATCCCAAATGTACAATGTAAATTAATATCCTTGGTACATGCGTGTATTTTTCAAAATCACAAGTACATTGAGTTGATGCATTCATTGTGTGTTAACGATTTAAGATGATTGAGAAAGAACAGAGGCAAATGAAATGTATCCCCAAAACACACACCCAAGTGTGTCTTTGCCTGCAATTGAGGGCCCCCTATTGTCCCTCTTTTGTTTGAAGTCTAATTTTTTTAGCAGGACCAGCCGTATGTTTTGTACACGATCATAAATTGGTGACCTTTTGCGGACCCTATTGTCCTCTATTGTGCAACTTCCCTTAATTGAATGCAGAAACAAACTCACACCCCCCCCCACCCTTAAATAATCCACGTCAGACCCTTAAAAAAATCCAAAATTCTTTAATTAGTGCTTAAAGGGGCAAAAGCCCAGTGAAAACCATAAAGTCAACGGATTTACCTTGACGCAAACTAGAGGAGAATGACAACAGACCGAGTATACTCTCCAATTGTTGAGTTTCCGGTTCATTTCAGAACCAACAATCATTCACAAAAGAGATTGATTTTACATGGTGCTACCACAAAGACTGTATGTTATTGTCAACTCACATAATGCAAACCTTCAAAAGTCATGTCTTATTGTATTGTATTAATTAGCATTTTTCTTATATTTATATCAGAGGACCTGTGTGGACTCAGCTCCCTTGTGTACATGCTTCATCGATCGGTGAACAAGACCAAGTCCAAATATGGATCTTGCAGCAGCAGCAGCAGATCAGGAGCCTTGTTGCACCTCATACAACATAAACCAGTAAGCACATGCACACCTGTAAATAAGCCTAAACCCATCCGCCGAGCTCATGAGTAAAAGTTATACCCTCAAATTATTCTAAATTAGAGAGTTCTGAGAGCCATAAAATTGGGGAATTGAGGAGATATATCAATGAACCTATGGCCCGGACTCGGGGCTTCCAATTCTGAACATTTTGGATGCATTTGGGCTCAAAAGTGGCGCTATTTTGCCATGTTGTGGAGGGATCCTTTTTCAAGATGGCTACTTTTCCGCTTTGGGAAAATAGAGGTCATCTTCTTTGAGTGAGAATTCCTCAACCCACCAAAAAATGAAAAGAAAATGAAAGATGACATGTTGATAATCATTTTTCTGTGAGAATTCCGAGTATTTTCAAAAGAATTCTGAAGTATGGGCTTTTAGAACTACTGTCTATGGGAATGTTATTACACTGTTGCACCCGTAAGTACTTGCAGTAATGTCTGCATGTGTGCACTTTATCTGATAATCTTTAAGTCAGGACACATTTTTGTTGAAACAAAAAATGAAAATAAAAAAACTGCTGACATGCACTCTCTGAGGCGATGCATGTGCTGATTGGAAACACTGATCTTTTTGGTGGGACTAATAAAAAAATGTATGTATTTGGTAATACAAAAGTATTCAACTTTGGACAGTTCAAAACTGGGTGGAAATTTTGCACTGAAATGGAATTAATAAGATATATGCATGGTCAAATGGAGCAAAATTGTTAATGCAATCAACCCTCTAGATATTTTTATTTATTGATTGAAATATGTTTTGCATTGATAAATATAAATGTAACCAGTCCCATGTAAAAGTGCACGATTTATTGATGAATGAAATATGACTATGGAACTTAGTTATTTAAAGTTGCACATTTAGTATACTTTAAATGCTGCATCAATATTTTCACTCCTTACTTCACAGCTAGGAACAGATGTTGCTGGTGCTGTTGAGGGAAAGGAGGACGAGTACCGACAGCCATACCTGTTAGCGCTGGGACAGAGCTCCATCAACCCTACCCAGTTCTTCATCGTCCTTGACCGTATGGTCATTCCAGCTGGATTGGACCTTGTACCTGCTTTTGACAGACTGTTCAAGATCCATTATGTTTTTAACATAAGCTACTCCCCAAACCTGCAAAAGTTTTGGGAGTTTGTGGATTCAGTGATCTACAAGGTCATGGCCCCAACTAAAGCCAAGTCCCAAGTGCGGGAGTTGGGTTCTGCCGTTAGGGCAATGATGGACAGCAAATAATTTCTGAGGTGATCCACATTGGCCATTGTAGTTTTTAAAGGGAAAATACAACATTTGCAAGCATTGAAAAATAAAACTACCACGTTGTTACGAAATACCATACAGTCTAAAGCATCCTGTAAAATTATGGCACCTGGTGTGAAGTCATTTTCAAGTAAATGGTATCTTTGTATACATTTCCAATGGTGGTCGGCCTAACTTTTTTTAACTGCTGCTCCAAATTTACCATTAATTTTTTTCAGTCCAAATTTTGGTTGCTATTGGTTGCATGTTTATGAATGGGGGCACGCCAGCTAGACTGGTTCCCTTACTGTACAATTTTCCAGTATCTGTAAATTGATCCATTTCATTTTCAGTGGAGTCAGAGAACCAGACTACTTGAACATTTCTGGTTTTCTTGGTTTTTCCAGCATTTTCGAACACAAAACTAAAAACATGTCAGTGCAACATTTTTTTTTATCTATTATACTAACCCCTCAAATAGTTCATTTCTGAAAATTAAAGCAAAAGCCAATGATGTACATTCCCTTTAGTGCATTCCTTGAACTTAATGAAGTCCTTGAATGTGATGTTTTATTGATCTGAATGCATTCTTTGAATTTAAAGCATTACTTGAATTTAATGCATTACTTAAGTTTAATGCATTCCTTGAATTTAATGTATTAATTGATCTTAATGTATTCCTTGAACTTATTGCATTCCTTGAACTTGATGCATTCTTTGAACTTAATGCATTCCTTAATATACCTTTATCGGGGTACGCCATCTTGAAAATCAAAACATGGCGACATAATAGCATGTGTAGTGAACGAGTAACTGTCCCAAAGTTACAACAGATTGACAACCTTATAAATGCATGGATAGCAATATCTATGTGTATTCTAGGTTGGTCATGTCTTGTTGCATTTTGAAGAAGGATCGTTGAATATAAAGTCTCCATCTAGTACTACTCGCTACAGTCAACTCTTTCTATTTTCACTTTTCCATCCGAGGTGTTTTCTGAGCTGACACTGCAATTAGTTGGTGGGTACTACTCATCCATGAACTGTCATTTGCACTGGACCTGTCATTTCCTAGAAATAAGAGGAACTAGAGCGTGGGAAGTTGTCAGTCTTACACTGTACCCTGACTTGTTTACATGCGAAACGATATGTCCGTCTGATCTATATACTAATAGATGGGTGTCTCAAAGGCTTGTATCGTTTTTCATGTAAAGGAGTTGTGAAATGTCTTCATGTCAAGAAAAATGTTCATGTTTGTATCGGGCTCCAATTAATCCTCTTATTTCTGGGAAACAACAGGTCCTGTGCGAATGACAATTCACAGATGTGAGTATTTCGTACTGAATTAATGCAATTTTAGCTCAGAAAATGCCACAGATGGAAAGTGAAAATTGATGTCTGATGTTCATTGGCTGTGCTGCAGCATTAACTAAGTAGCGAGTATTGCACAGAAACTTCAGTTCGGCCACTGGTTAAGGCTTTATATTCTAAGATCCTTCTTCAAAATGCAAAGAGACATGACCTACCTGGAATACACATCGATATTTCGGGAGAATTTGAGCTATTCGTCCATTTATAAGATTGTCGATCTGCTGTAACTTTGCGAGAGTCACTCGCTCACCACTCCATTTACGCTGCAATGTCATGCTTGCTTGCGTGTTTTGCCTCGCTTTGATTTTCAAAATGGCGTACCCTGATAAAGGTCTATTTAATGCATTACTTGAACCTAATGCATTTCTTGAAATGAATGTATTCCTTGAATTTATGCATTCCTTGAATTTTAATGCATTCCTTGAAGACGTTATTGCAGTCAAAGAAGAGTTCACCACCCCACCACCAAGAAAAGGATGTTCGTCTACTGATATGGAAGATGTTCTGAATGGTGTAATGATGGCTCACGATAAAGAAATGCCTTCCACAGTAACAGAAGGAATCCACTTATTTCAGTGGCTGTGCGACAAACTAGGAAATGAATAAAACTA
Source organism: Patiria pectinifera (assembly GCA_029964075.1). Lineage (NCBI taxonomy): Eukaryota > Metazoa > Echinodermata > Asteroidea > Valvatida > Asterinidae > Patiria > Patiria pectinifera. The sequence goes on from CM057135.1 coordinate 20,953,215, forward strand.
ATTCTTGAAAACAATATTTTCTTGACCAACAGCCCATCATAAGTCTCCGAAAAGAGCGACATAAATGTACAAATCTACCGGGGAAAAAATGGTGTAAAACTATAATTCCAAAGAACGATTCAGTAAAAATGATTTCACTGCTAACTAGCCGAACAAAAGTATGAACTCTCGATTTAATTAGCTTTTATCACCTGAAGCTGTGTTTTATTGATTGTCCAGAAACGTAAACACTACCAAAGTTCTCTCTCTGTTATGTGGTAAAAATTTGTTACCAACTGTATAAACACTTGATTAAACAACATGTGATAAATACAGACTTCTGTATATTGTGACATCAGTATGGAAATAAAACTGTGAGAAGTATGACTTCGGTGATTGATTTTGATTGGGTCACACTTAACAATAAGATATATACTTAATAGGGAAGTAACGGAGAAACAACACAGTTCTCAACTTGGCAAACCAAGGATTTCTCTTTTGAAGTGGCTGAATTTTGTTTCCATAGTCAAGTCCAAATTTCCTTTCAGCGGGGTTGGTGGTTTGGACGTTCATGAGCACGGTGTTTGGGGACTGTAGGTAGACACTGACTGACATTCTCACACCAAATCCCTCGGTAAATATCACTCCAGGAGCAATTTAGTTTCTTGATTATTTTTTTAAAAAGTATATTCCCAAAAATATGGGAAATGAAAATGCGTGGCTCGATTCTCCATGTGCCACTGAAACATAAAAACGTTATCACTAGTCCACTTTTCGAGTGTCACTAATTTGACAGCAAGTTACAAAATCTTACAGGAAGTTACCAAATCTTGTAAAAAATATGCTGCTGAAACCTACTCTTCTTAAGTAAAAGAGTGAAAAAGTCACACTCCAAAAGAGTGAATCCCAAAACCACTCCGAAAGGGCGAAACCCACTCCAAAAAGAGTGAAAATCAAAAGGATAAAAAAATTCACTTTTTCGAGGAGCCATTATAAGAAACAAATCTAAAATTAGTTCTCTCTTATAATATGGCTCCTCAAAAAAGAGTGGAAATGTCACTCTTTGGATTTTTTTTTTGAGTTATTTTCACTCCATTGGAGTGGTTTTAGTAGAGTTTCACTGTTTTGGAAAGTGGCTTTTTCGCTCTTACATTTAGAGAGTACAGTTTCACCGATAAACTGAAAAGAAAACAAGATTATAACAACTTCTGAACCATTACCACATACTACGGTGACACATGCCGATATTGCAGCACACTTTGGCCACTGTTGTTGAATATAACGTCATGCAGTTTTGGGGGCATGTTTGTTTTTTAATTGAATGGGCCTGCAGAGATGATGCCTCAAACTCGTCTTTGTATTCGCCATTTCTTTTTGGCTTCAGTGTCGTCAAAATTAGATCAAATCGACCTGGGCCCAATATCTTGGCTCTGCTTGCCGTTAGCAAAAAATTCCCTGCTTACCATAGCAGGAATTTTGGCAGCATTTACTCACAATGGTGTTATGCAGTTAGCATAAATGAAACTTGAAATTGTGTTAATTTTACAAGGTGACTCTTTTTGTCACCATAAAAAAACAAACCTCATGCTGAAAACAAACTTAGCTTTTGCTTAAATTTCACAAGGTGACACCTTTTGTCACTATAAAGAAACAAACCTCATGCTCAAAACAAACTTAGCTTTTGTTTCAATTTCACAAGGTGACTCTTTTTGTCACTATAAAGAAACAGACCTCAATGCTTAACACACACATTTTAGCTTTGGTTTCAATTTCACAAGTTGACTCCTTTTGTCACCATAAAGAAACAAACCTCAATGCTTAACACAAATTTAGCTTTTGTTTCAATTTCACAAGTTGACTCCTTTTGTCAAAATTAAGAAACAAACCTCATGCTCAAAACAAACTTAGCTTTTGCTTAAATTTCACAAGTTGACTCCTTTTGTCACCATAAAGAAACAAACCTCAATGCTTAACACAAATTTAGCTTTTGTTTCAATTTCACAAGTTGACTCCTTTTGTCAACATTAAGAAACAAACCTCATGCTCAACACAAACTTAGCTTTTGCTTAACTTTCACAAGTTGACTCCTTTTGTCACCATAAAGAAACAAACCTCAATGCTGAACACAAACTTAGCTTTTGCTTAAATTTCACAAGTTGACTCCTTTTGTCACCATAAAGAAACAAACCTCAATGCTTAACACAAATTTAGCTTTTGTTTCAATTTCACAAGTTGACTCCTTTTGTCAACATTAAGAAACAAACCTCAGGCTCAAAACAAACTTAGCTTTTGCTTAAATTTCACAAGTTGACTCCTTTTGTCACCATAAAAAAACAAACCTCATGCTGAAAACAAACTTAGCTTTTGCTTAAATTTCACAAGGTGACTCCTTTTGTCACCATAGAGAAACAAACCTCATGCTCAACACAAACTTAGCTATTGTTTTAATTTCACAAGGTGACTCTTTTTGTCAATATAAAGAAACAAACCTCAATGCTTAACACCAATTTGAGGTTGCTCATGCTGACGTGAAGAGGTAACCTATATTTTACCAAAACCTTGACAGTTGGTCAGGGCTTGTACCATCAGCTGTTCGAACTCCTCTGGCTCACCTATTCCCCTTGGAAGCCACAGAATAGGGCCGCAGGTGTGACAACTTGGTAGACGCCGTATACCTGTGATTGGTGTATAAAAATCAACAATGAGGGGTTTTGAAAACCCGCAAGGGGGGACCCTGTCTGCTGCTGTCCAGAATTCCAACAAGTCACTCAGAGAAACGTCCACAGATTTCTCTACAATATTGAAGAACAAAAACAAAGATTTGTCATTGGTGAGCATCATTTATACAATTGGCTTCGAAATAAATGTTTTGTCGACGTGAAAGCAGTTAACTTGTTAAACTTTTAATGTTCAAAAATTCAGAGTTTATAACTTTCTGAAAAGGGTCACGTGCTGCCCAGGATGATGATCCCTATTGGCCTTTAGAGGTAATGTTGCAACAAGTTGAAGGTAAACAGTCTGGAGTAGGGCCTTTCAATTAGGAGAGGTTTAATGTTAGTGTGGTAGCATTCAGTAAATTTGAAGATACTTATGTCTACCCTTAAGTATGCTGACAGCTCTAATAGGACGATAGTTTGGTACTAAATTTTCTCTAGATCAATAGTACATGTCAGGATCATTAAGGTCACAAACATCTGCTAAAAATTACCGGCACAACTCTGCAGGAAGAGTTCAAAAGAGTACACAGTGTCCTCCTCATGAAGGCGATTGTTTGACCCGTCGGGAGAGTACTGAATGGTATACAGCTTCTTCATATCTTGCACTGTCAGTCGGACATCTTGGTACACCAAAAGTGGAGCTGTTGCAGCAGGATTTCTCTGGATCTCCTCCCAAAGGGGTCCTAACCCTTCAATGAACTGAGTGATGGCCGGTTGTACCCTTACAAATGGTAAATGGATAACAAGTCAAGTAACAACATCAGACCCACCACCATCCATGTTTCTGAAAAGTTGCAATGCTTCCATCGAACGTTGTTTTCACCATTAAACTGATATTAAATGTACGCCATTTTCTACTTTTCTTTCATGTCTTTCAAAGTTTGAGTTAGAATTTCTTACTGATATTAGCACAGGAGGTTTCTCCGCAAAATCAACACTTTGTGTCGAGGACCATATTCCTGTCCGGAATTTGGCTACTGCCGTAAGCTTTATTCAGGGTTCGACCTTAACTTTTTGTTCACTGACCAGCCGGGCTACTAAAACAGACTCTTAACTAGCCCGCGGGCAGTTTCACTAGCCCCCATATTTTTGTATAGCTCAAATACAAAATGGCGTATCTTCAGGCTTAATTCTGATGCAATTTTGTCAGTATTTGGATTAAACAGATCTAATGATTTAACCCCTTAAAACAGTTGATAAAATTACACACAACTGGATCAAGCTTGCTTTCTGAATTTAATGATTCATTTTTTCCTGTCCGTTCATCTTTGCCGTATCCCAATAATTGTTTTCACTCGCCAGCCGGGCTACTTAAGGAATATAGTTTGACTATGCCGCCGCTGTTTTGACTAGCATTTTGGTAGCAGGCTACCGCTAATTTCAAACCCTGCTTTACATCTACGTTGTAACAATGTCTTCGCTATTTGATCGAATATGCCCAAGATCGACAACACATTTGCTGCAAAATAATTGATTGAACAATGAATTGGGCAAATTCAAAATAGCATTTTCGACATTCTTTTGATATTTCCGTTGGTCGACCTGTGGTACAATTTCGAACAATCAATACAAGCAATCTCCAAAATAGTTATTAGATTTTTTTTTTTTACAATTTCCGTTTATGAAATGTAGTATACAGTTCCTTTATTTAATTACACTGAAAAAGAGACGAATGTTTCAGAAAGCAGTATGGTCGTCTGAACAGAAAGTGTTCTATTTCTTTCTTTTTTGGAGGGGGTGGGGGGGGGGCAACCCTTTAATATCATACCTGTAGTACAATTCATGCATCAGAAGATCGTTCAGAAGCTCGTCACGCTGCTTCAACTGCAGTCCAAAGACTCTGGACACTCCTTGCTGGATTAGCCAGTCAGTGATATCGGAAACTGTTTCTTCGAATTCTTGTTGAGTTTGGCAGTTCTTTAACTAGGAAGAACCATATAATACTTTAAACTATAATCATATTGAATCAATGGCGTTATCTCCATGTGGAGAAAGTAAAGGCATTTCTTACGGCATGGGGTTGGGAATTCAAGCCATGCATAATAAATCACTTAGAAAATAACGCAAAAGTTTTATGAATATTTTCGTGTTGCTGATTTTTTTTGCTTTCAAGATAACATGAGCTGACATGATTTTTCAGAAAAGCCTGTCCTGTAACTTCCTAAAACAATCCTTCCATAATGTAACTGTGTTATTCATTGGGGGGGGGGGTGTTTCTAATATTTGAGCATTACTTATGTATGCCTATTTATATATTTCCATAATGAACTAACCTTGATCAAATTTGTTCTGGATTCAGCTTCGGCTATGTGTTGGATGTCATCGTGATCAACTGCCTTGTCAGTCATGGCGGAAAAAACAGACGAGCACAAGGCACTAAGACCGGGTCCACCATTGAGAAAACTCCATGTCACAAAGTGCCCGGCCCTCTTATACGCCTTTTCTTTTAAAAGCGTTAAATTGTATGTGAAGGTGATCCCCTTCGCACCATGGAAACATCCCCCTGTCAACACTTCGCGCATCAACAACCTGTATCGAAAACAAAAAATAACAATTCATTCATGGATGGAGGGAGGAATGGTTGGATGGAGGGAGGGATGGAGGGAGGGATGGATGGATGGAGGGAGGAATGGTTTGAGGGAGGGAGGGATGGAGGGAGGGATGGATGGATGGATGGAGGGAGGAATGGTTTGAGGGAGGGAGGGATGGAGGGAGGGATGGATGGAGGGAGGAATGGTTGGAGGGATGGAGGGATGGATGGAGGGAGGAATGGTTGGAGGGAGGGAGGGAGGGAGGGAGGGAGGGATACAGTCAATGGGTATAAAAATAACATAAGTAAATAAATACATGTAGTACTAATAACATATGTACTTGAAAAAAATCTCGTCGGGGTCCGCCGTCGTCTTCTGCCTCTTCCCCTGAGAACGTTACATGCGGCGTTTTCCAAAAGCTAAAGTCTTTAGACTTCATGGCCCTCATCGTCGATGACATGATCCTTCGCCTTTGCACAATGATGTTAAAAGGCATGCCTGACATGAAAGTAGATAGTCGTTGGTATATTTCAGGCAAGTCTTCGGTGGTATTTCTACACAGATAAGATAAAGTTTGAATTATTGTTTATTAATATGCTTTATATGAGGTTTCGGCATCATATATGAAATGGGTCTTTTCCATACTGAAGAGGTACAAAAGTATGACATGGGATTGAGAAATGAAGTAGGATTATAATATCTATAGTTGTTTGTTATCTCTTCTCTTGTACATTCCCACCCCATTTGTATTTTATTAAGTATAGAGAAAGTACTATATATGTTTTTGTACACATTAGGGGACATTTTTAAATGAATTCTTTAAGATTTTGAGGTTATCTTTGCAAGTAACGAGTATGTGACGTTTTTGCACGAATAATGGCAATTTGTTTTTCGCTGACATGAAGTTTAGAATTTCTTCTTCTATTACAGTAACAGTATAACTTATCATTTCAATCATACGGAGCCTTGTTTTGGGGGGTTGCATGAATTTCACTACTCTGATGGTAGCGTCCCAGTTCGTAATCTGATTAACACTGATAACGACAGTGACAAGAATTTCACAACTCCTAAATTGTAGATACCACTAGTGAACGAGCATTAAACACAAAATCTGTTACATTTTTCATGTAACCTACTCGGTAGTTACTGGATCAATGACAATTATGGGTTCAGTGTCTTCATCCTGCTCCTCGTCGTCATCCAGTATGTGGACATACTTGTCATAAAGCTCATGACTGTCACGTCTACCGCCCTAGTATGTAAAGAATGGAAACAAATGAAGTTTTACAAACAATCTTTACTTCAACTAATTTTGTAAAATACAGTTATAAGCAATGTTATTTTTTTCAACCGTGACTTTTTGACCGAATTAAAAATAATATAATCTATCCAATGCCACGACCATTGCAACATATAAAGACTGCCATGTGACCCTTACTTCCGGTTTTGCCGGAAGTGTTAATTTTAGACTCCAATGATCGTATCTCATAACAAATTATGAATCTCATGGTGTTGATACTTAATAATATAGAAGCAACATTCAAATATTTATATATTGCTTATTTATCTGCATGCAGTTTATTGTTCTTATGTTATGTCTTCATGATGATTAACGAGGCAAGTTTGTGGAGGCCATCTTCCAACAATACGATAAGTTATTATTCCAGTTTTTTCAACGTCCTCATAGTGTCTTCACAATAAATGTACACATTTTACTGCTGGAAAAATTTAATTCACCGATCCAAAGTGAACCAAATCTAACCAAAGAAACTCAACCTTTATTAGCAGTAACTTTCCGTAAAACCCGATAACCCTTCATAAATTGTGAACATTATAACAGTGACTATATACCTCTCCGTGATGAGGAAAAGTTACTGTTGGAGTGTCTGGTTGTTCTACTCGTACACAATCCGCTGCTGCAGTGGATTCCATTGGGCAGGTGGATCTGGGTCTGACCTGTGAATTGTTATTTAAAATGTTCTTTTAAAATCACGTGAAAAGTAATAATGTTCAGATGATAAATCTGCACAACCATTTCCTTACGCTTGCACTTTATTAAATGTAGTTCCCCATGCATCTTTTTCTTTTTTGCAATAAAGACCCGTGTGCAGTTTCTTTTGCGTTGGCTAATTTGGCAAGACAGACACCGTTGTATTTAAGAGTGGTTCATCCTGGGAACGAATAAATACCAAGACATGTCTCAACCCAGATGTATGGTGCACACCGGTATATACTTTGTTGAGAAGATGGGGAGTATATAGTTGGCCAGACCTAGGGAAAATAGTTGGGGGAATTGTTCACTTTGATTATAAAAGTATGGCATTTGACAGATAGTCAGAGTATGTTTCTAGAAAGATATTTGGCTAAAGGGCTACAACAGATTTGTCCTAGAAAAAAACTATAGGCAGAATAACGGTCAGAAATTTCAAAAGACCTGCCATTGCTTGTTTTTTTCTGCCTAAATATGTTTTGCTAAAAGGAAAAATAAAGTCGGCGACGGCCCTGGAGCAAAATATGCTTCTCATGACATTCTGTCACTGTGTGCCAAATTCCATGCTATTCTCATCATATGAAAATCCCATCACCAACTGCTGTACTAAAAAGCAGGCCAAATTACCCCAACCCAACCTGCCTATTCATGCACATGGCATTTATGCAAACGGATGGAGAATCAAAAACAGGTGTGTAAAATGTATTTTAATACAAACCTTAGAATTCGAGAATTCGACAACACCGACGTTGATGTCAGGTAAGTCATCCCCATCATTGTCCTCATCCTCTGAAGACAGTTCCTGCAAAAATACCAACGTGTATTATAACAAATAACACATTCTGGAAAATTGTCAAAGGTCGAAAGTCCATGTCGAAATACAGTACATAAAAAAGTTTGATACTTGAAGATTTTAAATATATATATATATATATATATTTACATGTATAACCATAAAAGGAGGGAATAGAAATACGCTCCAAAATATCATTTAAGTGCATATGATGAAGTAATGGTAGTTGAAAGCGCTGAATCAAATTGTACCCAAGTGTGGCAAAATGTATCTAGTTGCAATGACTGGCTACACATACTGAGGACAATTAAGGCAGATTTCAGATGAACGTAAATTACAGGTAAAATAAATTGAGACAGGCTGACATGTTTTTGAACCAGGTTGTCTTCTTGCCTACATACAATTTTATTAAGGTCCCTCACTGCCTTGAAATTGTTATATTTCTGTATGCTAGGTCATAACACTCAGTTAAGAAGTTTGCACACTTGACTAATTTTTCAGGAATTGCAACTGTGTCTTTTGATCAAAACACATACAGGCCTATATTATTTGGAAAGAGATTTTACTGTTGTGTGGATGAATTTTAAGTAAGTTAGATGATACATCATTTAAAAACAAAATACATGTATACTTACATCCTTTTTCAAGGAAGTGACGAGGTACAGGCGAGCTGGGCGCGTTTTTAGCTCTTCGCACAAACGCCAAAGCGTGAAGTCCTTTCCAACACAGAACGTGTCCAGAGGCTTACCATTAAAGGTTGTTACATTGTAATGCACATCTTTCAAATGTAACAACTTAGCCTCATTTCTTCCTTCGGGAAAAAATAACTCTGTGTACCGTTTCATGATTTCTTCCATGGAAGAATTTCTTGGAAGGTCGATGGAATGTGTGCCTCCTCCATTGGCCACTGTCACTTGCTTTAGTGGTGCACCTTTGTGGTCACGGTGCTTCCACCCGGCCCATAATTTCAGGGTTTGTACTTCACTGCTGGAGGATTTGGTTGAGGTTTTTGGCTTGAGTTTCCGGTTTTTTACCATGTTCCTTAGCTTTAGAACTACCGGTGAAGTAGCTGAAACACCTACAAAATGCAAACAAATATTGAAGTTAAAATGACAATCATAAGTTTCTTTAACCGGCGACCTGTGCTTAATATGTTCGGTATGAGTCCTAACAACACCCATTTAGGAGAAAATTCCATACTGGGCCACCACTCAGAGGTCCTGCACAAAGTCTATGGGCCATGACAGAACATTTTTAAGTATTATCAAAGAATGTTTGCACTCCTTAAACAGTGTTTCTTCATCAGATTTACAACTTTTGGCACTCTTTAGGGCATATTAAGGAATATGAGTGGTGGCCAAGTGTGGATTTTTTTCCCCAAATGGACATCCCTACAAGAACATCATTAGAAATACTTACTATCCATGTGTTCTTTACATTTTTGACGTAGTTTTATGCGGTCACCGATACTGGTAACACCCAGCAGTTGAAATTCTGTCTCATTTGCGCAAAGCACCTCTTTTGGCCCAACCTGTAAAAAAAAAACATAATAACTATCTCTTTTAATAAAAGTTGTAGTACTATTGTAGGCCTCTATATCTGTTCTGACTTAGTTCATAAAGCTGGCAATGGTGTAACATGGGGGCAATAAAAGGGCTCAGTGAAGCTAGTGTCTCTAATCCCTATAGAAAAAAAACAATCTTGTAATATCCCTCTTTCAGAAAACTCGGTTAGGCAGAGAAACACTTACACCATTTTCTCGGAATGTTTTTATCACCTCATCAGAGAGACCTAAAGAGGCCAGGATCTCATCCATTACGTCCATCCTATAGTATGAAATAATGAGAATAAACAAGACACATGAAGAAAAATATAACAAGCAACTGTTTCAGCTCGGCTCAGCTTACTTCAACAAAACTAATGAAAGTAGACAAAATAATACTGAAGCTTTCAAAAAGTATTACTGTAATTGTTGCTTTACAGAAAATAGCCTGCTGAGCTAAATGTTGCAGTATTCTAATGGAAAGTGATTGTACACAGGGGCAGGTACATAAATAGTTTACATAGTGCCGGCTGGTTTTGAATAGCGCCCCTATTTTGAAAGATGGTACCAGCCTCCCCCTCCACACACACACACACTCTCCAAACACTTTGTACACACTAACTGCTGAAGTAGCGTCACTGCAGGTTGCAGCAGTCTTTCCCATTGCGCGAGTCTGCGGTTCTGCGCGATCAGTCGATAGACGCGATATTATCAGTGGATTCATCGCATCACCGGCTGTCGATTGATCATGATGTATCAGTCGAACCCGCTGCCTCAAGCCGAATACAACAATTTTCTTTCTCATCCTACTACTGTGGACTGGACGCGATCGACCGATCGCGCAGATCTACCGATCCCGCTAGTCCCTACATAACATGAATTACACTTTACAGATCCGGGAGGGAGTATATTTCAGCAGATATAAAAACTAAACACTTATTCCACAGCACTTGTGCCCAACAGACTATGAATATATCGTTTTTCCTAATCATTATATTTAAGTCGGATCACAAACAAACCTAAATATCTGCAGGATCTAGGGCACTGGCGTACGGTCCCACCGCTGTGGCTGCAGTGTCAGTAGTACCGGGGCACGCCGTATTCCTTGGTATTCCCAGACATCACATGGGCATCATGTGACAGGCACGTGGACACGCACGTGACGCCCCAAAAAATGCGACGCCCCCCAAAAAATGCGCCGCCAAAAAAAAAATGCGCCGCCCAAAAAAAAATGCGACCCAAAAAGAAAAATGCGACCCCCCCAAAAAAATGCGACCCAAAAAAAAACATGCGCTGCCAAAAAAAAAAGGCGCCGCCAAAAAAAAAAGGCGCCGCCCAAAAAAAACATGCGCCGCCCCAAAAAAAATGCGACCCAAAAAAAAACAGGCGACCAAAAAAAAAAAATGCGCCGCCCCAAAAAAAATGCGACCCAAAAAAAAAAATGCGACCCAAAAAAAAAAATGCGCCGCCCAAAAAAAAATGCGACCCAAAAAAAAAAATGCGACCCAAAAAAAAAAATGCGACCCAAAAAAAAATGCGACCCAAAAAAACAAATGCGACCAAAAAAAAAAAATGCGCCGCCAAAAAAAAGATGCGCCGCCAAAAAAAAAAGGCGCCGCCCAAAAAAAACATGCGCCGCCCCCAAAAAAATGCGACCCAAAAAAAAACAGGCGACCAAAAAAAAAAATGCGCCGCCCCAAAAAAAATGCGACCCAAAAAAAAAATGCGACCCAAAAAAAAAAATGCGCCGCCCCAAAAAAAATGCGACCCCCAAAAAAAAATGCGACCAAAAAAAAAAAAATGCGCCGCCAAAAAAAAAATGCGCCGCCAAAAACAAAATGCGACGCCGTTGGCACATATGGAACACCATATATGTGAGAACTCCCAAAACTGTACAAGCTTGGCCTTAACAGTCTTATAATAAGTTGATATCTCATGTTTGCTTGCTAGCAATTGACTACGATTTGGCTGGGGAGGGGGCTCACAGATGTTTTTTTTTTTTTTAATTTTTGTAGAAGTTGGAGTTTTTTCCAAGATTGTTGTTTAAATCATTAACTAACATATACTACTCGAGTACTTTTTTTCGGAGTATCTGTACTTTTTTCTGTGCACACCGGGACAAACACATGTAATAGCTAGCTGTGAGTGGATTTGTGTATCGGTCTGACTAGGCCAGGGCCAATTACACACAATGAACCATTTACTGTATGGCCGTATTTAGAAATGCAAGTACTGGTACTTGTACTCGGAAACCTGAACTTGTACTCAGAAGTACTAGTTCTCGGTAGCCCAAGTATTCGGCAGAAACTCACACGGCAGTTTCACTGATAAAAAAGTACGCCCTCTTTTGGCGAGTTATAGTTAGTGGTAAAGTCACGTGACGACGCTTCACAACAGCGGGTGATGCATAATGCATGCCCGCGCGAAGATCCTTTCTTTGCGTTGGTGGATTTAAATACCCCGCGGATAATGTAAAATATGATTGGTTTGAGGACATGAATATGCAAAAGCTACCAAATAAGGCTTCGATAAGCATCAATGAAGCTATGTGCAATCGACTCTCCCCATCCTTTGTGCACAATTTCTGACTAGCATGCTTTTACGTACGCGACATGAGCTCGTGTTATTCGCGTTCGGTATGATTTTGTAGTTTCATGTTGTCATTTCAGCTACGAATAAAGCATCATATTTCAAATTGAAAAGCAGTTTTGTGAAGTTATTTTGGTCAATATATGAATTAATGAGTAATCGTTGTTCACATTAATGTGGACGACAGCACTGGGACAAGTCGCTTTCGTGAAATTTCAGCCAAACTTTAGGGTACATAAACAGGAGTCCGTCGAGAACCGCCGCCATGACCGCCATGTCTGCATGCGCGTCACGGCCGAGACAGTATTTGGGTGGCGGTGTTTGGCACGATTTGAGGGTTTCCGACGGGAATCTCTAAGTTGAGTACACAGGTTATGTATCTTTTGTACTAGGAAGCAATTTTTGTAATCTTACGTTTTGAAATGCCATGGAGGAAGGCAAGCATAGGCGACCCACTCAAGTTTTTTCAACGCATGTACACGGACATATTATTGTACAGAAAACAGTCGTAGGGTTGGCGCATTGACTGATCCCCGAATGCACGTATTTTGAAACTACACAACGACTCGTGCATGTATGAACATGTCACAGTTATACATAATACTGCCCAGAAAAAAAAATCGTAACCAACTGAAACATTTGCTATCAAAGAGTCAATGCAAATATATTCAATACAATCACTAGTCTGATTTTTCAAAAGTAACTGCACAATTTTGCATGTGGTGATTTACTAAAAGTGGTACATTTTATTTAGGCCTTGCCATATAGTCAGGTGGCTTAGTGAAATTACCGTTACTCGGCGGATAAAAGCACCATATTTGGCACAAGGGTCCCTTGGGACCTATTTATTAATGTTAGCCTAGGAGCCCTCCGGAATTAAAAAAAAAAATAATGTAAAACACAATTTCAAAATTGCCTACATCCATGACAAAATATCGCTTTTCTCGAGTCCTGGGAGTTATAAATAGCACAGGGTGGTTGCCAAATTTCTGATTTTTAGGCAGTTGAAGGTTACTTTGGACATTGTAATAGTACCAGTATATTTTAAAAATATTTTTAATATCAGTATTCCAATAACATGAAAATTTTCAATAAACGTCTACCTTTATCTGGTTCGAAGGGAAATGTTATCACCCCCCCCCCCCCAAAAGTGAAAAATCGTGAATCATGCGTTTCAGTAACTAGACAACACTCTTTTTTGAAGCAACTAACACCTCTGCTTTATTTGTAGGCCACCAAGTAGTTTTCAATTTTCTTTACTACATGCATCTCACATCACAGAGACTAGGCCATTGCAGGCATTTGAGTTGAAATGCAATGTATACAAAATTCTTACAGTTTCTTACAATGTATGTGGCATTGTTCTGTAATGTCTAACACACACTTTACAATGTTACAACTTGCAAAGTGGTGAGCAATCCAGATTTGCTTTGCCGCATTTGCAAAAGCAGTCTCCTTTGCAGGAGCGTATTTGATAAGCTCTCTGCACGAGCTGGACATTTCTGAAATGTTCATCTTTACTGGTACCCATGACTGATATCTTGGGCCAGTCAAACTCCTGCGGTGATGGAACCAATAGCTGTGTTTGTGAGCTATTCGTCCAGATTCCTGATTGATACACTACCCGTCTGACATGCTGGAGTACCCCATCCTTGGTGGGTGGCAGTTTGTTCATTGCTCGATTCTTATGGCAGAAGAGTTCCCTTCTTATCCCATTGACAGAGCTCAGGGGACTGGTTTTGTCAAATAGGATTACAGTCAGTCTCTCGATCCTTAGAAAATGGTCATCGTTGAGATCCAGCATCTGGAAAGGATGACCAGCCAGATACATGTCTCTGTGACGTCTTCATTGTCCTGCCACTGAGGCCTGCCCAACCGACATCTTATACCCTTGAAGTTAAAAGCAAAGGTAGTGTCGCAACCTGAAAATGTGTGGAACACAGGTAATGCTTACGATTGAGGCTCCCCCAGGTTTGCGCAGATGGCCTTGATGTGGTAAAACTTGTAATGTTTACCCATGCCAAAGACCACCAAGATGTCGGCCAAAGGTTGAGTCGCAATCAGACTTGGAATGTGCCAACAAGGATGACTACAGCATCTGTGTCCCCCATACGCACATGGTCTTCCCCCTGTTTCAGTGCATGTAGCACATGAACCACAACACTGGTGTCCTCATGATTACAGTTTTGCATGGGGGATGCTGTCACCGTGACCAATGGATGACACAGCGTGTTCTGATGTGACATGTACAGCTTTGGCCGGTGGCCAGTTCAACTCTTCAACCTTGGAAGTCAAAAAGCAAACAGCTCCTTCTAGTTGATTGGGTCACGGAGGAAGTCCATCCAATTGCCTAGCACTGAGTTTGGTCAAACCCGACACTTTCCTGCCTACACCCTTACATCTTTTCCCCCGGATTGACTCCATCAAACTGTCTGGGATGTATGTGTCCCACACAACATCCATGCATCCTGCAGCTGCTTCCCCAGGTAAGGGACGAAGACCCTGTCTGCATACTCATTGAAGGTGCTGACGCCGATAGTGGGCAGGCAGTGTACGATGACGGCACCATCCAGGACTTTGCAGTCATAGGTTGAAAGTGGCTCTGATTGACGTGGCTGCTCAAGACATTTCAGCAGGTCAGACTTCGTACTTGGCAAATGAAGCTTGTCAAAGTCTGATAGGTAAGGAGGGAAGGACTGTATCTCATGTGCAAATAATTCGGCCAAGTCACCATCGCAGTTTTGCGTAGAATAATATATAGCTGACCAAAGAGTGCCAGATTGTACTGAAGCACTTTGATCTTCTTCACCTGCTAAGATGTTGCCTTGCGTTTAGGTTCCCTGAATAGTGCTATAGAGAATTACTCTTGACTGGATTATGGATAGAGTGGCTGCGCACATCAAGCACATTCTTGACGAAGCCTTGAACTGCTTCTTGCCTTTGTCCTCCATGGTTCGCAATGCAGCCACCACTGATTCATCCGTGCAGTTGCGACTGTCCAGAGTTACAAGAAGGGATTGATCATTTATCTGATGGTATCAGCGAGGCTGGCAACCTGTCTCTGGAAACTCATCTGTGTTGAGAGACCCTGCTCATGGTGCTGGAAGTGCTGTGTCATCATTGGGAAGCAGCCTAGCCATCTCTGGTCCCGAGATCATCCATCTTCGAAAAGCAACAGGATTTTCTGTGAGCCCAACAGCACCACCCAAAACTTTCACAATCTTGTTCTCAAACTCATCCTTGATAGTGTCGGGAAAGGACTTCATAACCTTGATGTGGATAAGCATCCGCATCAATGGACCCTGATGAAGATGAGAATGAGGGTTTCATATCTCATGATCAGGTCCCAGAACATGGAAGTACGACTCTTCTTCTGCATGTCGTTGCTCCAAGCCGTGGCCGACTCTTCATCTTTGGCGCCCTTGCTGCGCATGAAGGCCTCCATATGTTCCTCGGCTCCGGCCTCAGTTAAGCACATCTCAACTGTAAATTCGTCACATTCTGGCACCGCAACAGCAGTAGTCTTCAAAGCTAGGGCTGGTACACAGGTGTAGCTGTCAGGAAGAGTGTGCTTTTCATTTCCAGAAGATGGTATCGTAATAGGTGGTCAGCTCTCACCAGTTTGGTCTTGGTAGGCAACTGGAAAAGGCTGATTCCAGTCCCGTGGAATGAGGTTAATGATTATACATCTCCTCCTCTTTTTGACATCCCCCCATTTGTTCAGGTATTTTTTTTTAACTATAACCAAAATGTATTCAATAGCACTGAAAAATTGAGATAAACAGAGGCGGATCTAGGAGTTTTTTGCAAGGGGGGGGGGGTTAATCAGCAAATCAGTGCAGAACCTTAGACAGGTTGTTTTTGTTCGAACACTTTGCTCCGTTATATCAATAGGTGGGTGTGCGGGTTGGGGGGGGGGGCTCGCTCGTGCCGGTACCATACTTTCAACAAAGCGCTTACCATCCGACGATTATTAAGACTATATTACAGAATAGTGCACAAATACCCCCTAAGCAAGCTGGCTCTGTCCGTTATTTTGTGCACAGGCGGACATAGTACCAGTATAATTTGTTTCGGGTGTCAGAATGGTTTTTTACCTCCCCCGGATCCGCGACTGATGTACAAAAGTTAAAAATGCGCCGTTTTGATGTAAGCGCAAGTATACGGGTACATTCAGATGTATAATGAATAGTACCAATAGTGCAATGTGAAGCCCCCCCCCCCCCCCCCGCTTCAGTTTCGGATTCCTCAGCCGGGCGATTTTGGTCATCCCCAAACCCCCCACACGCTCGTCACAGATTTACGCCACGGAAAATCAATGTTTTACCATCTCTCTGAACTTCTTATGATTCCCAGGACTTAAAAAAAGTGATATTTTGTCATAGATGTTGGCCATCTGGAAATTTAGTGTTTTACATGAGTTTTTTTTAAACCTCCGGAGGGCTCCTAGGCTAACATTAACTAATAGGCCCTAAGGGAGCTTCATGCCAAATTTGGTGCTTTTATCCGCCAAGTAACGGTAATGTCAAAATATGACACTAAGCCACCTGACTAATAGGCCAACATTAAAATACATCATACTACTAGACCCTATTTTAGATAGACCTGGACTCAGACTCGACGTAAAGACTCAGACTTTGAGTGTAAAGATTTCAACTCGGAGACTTGACCTGCATAAAGCCCAAGTGGGACTTAATTCACATAACAAATCACTTATTAAATATCTCTTTCAACAATATCATTACATACATTGTGTAGCGATTTTGAAAATCAATATTAAAAACATGAACCCCATCGTCTTCACTCAATATTGGGTAAATCATTCAAGCTTGATAGTGTTCGGTACGATATTCATTTCCAAACACTGGCTTGCCTACATGTACATGTACATGTATTTATTAGAGAGTGGCTGTGAAAATATTGGAAGCATTTGTATACTGTGAGATTTACTAGTACAGTAGTAGGCCTACCTCCAAATTTATTTTCAATATTAAACATGACTTGGACGCGGCTCTGACTCGGACTCAGATTCGCCCCACATGACTTGGCACTCAGACTCGGGAGCAATGACTCTGACTCGATTCTTGATGATTTAAATACAAGTCTGATTTGACATGACAATTTTTGACATGCACACTTGGCGTACAACGCCATACGTGCTGAAATACATCTACATGTATGTACAAAATAAAACACATGTTAACATATATACAGTACCGGTAGTAGATGTGTGGAGCCTACATTTCTTCTGATGTGTTATGTCATGTCGCGTGTACATTTTGTACATGCACATGTATGGATGCATACATGTTTTGATGCATATACATTTACATGTTATGTACATTTACATGCACATAATACATTAAGATGTGGCAAATTATAACATTATGGCAAATCCCCCCGCCTTGCGCAAAGGTAATAGTTTTAATAACACTAAACCAGTTCATGTAAAAATAAACCCCCCCCCCCCCCCCCAGTTACACAGTAATTACTTTTGGCAAGGTCAGGCGTTAACTGTAATAAATTAACTAACTTTGTTGGCATAGACGATGGTTGGACTACTCTAGTAACTACTTCTATTTATAGTTTCCTTGCTGTGCTTTCATATTTTGGTACATGTAGCTTTCTTCCTATTTCTGGCGTGGTGGCGACATGATGGCGGCGCATGATGGCAATGAGTTTGGCAAGTTCTCCCGCATTCCCTGGACTACCCTGCCGGTACGGTTGAACTCCGAATGTATTAGTTCCCCGCCTTGTTCGTTCAACAGACCAAAACCCACTCTGAATCTTTGTAACTGTTCTACGGCATGGTCCTCCAGCAGGTGCAGTTTGGGTGTTATTTGGGCTGGGATCAGTCGCCTGTATGCTGCCATCAAGTCCCGGATGCATGTTTCTGTTGAAACAGGGTCGACATAAAATATTTGTACTGTTATAATTGGGGGGGGGGGGTCTGCAGTGGGAAAGGGTTCACTATAGTTACAACATTAAGATATGTTGAATGCTGCATATCTTTGTATGTGTTTTTATTTTTCTATTTCAAGTCAAAACAATTTTGTTTGAATTATGTACATACCAGTGCGATGAATTTGATCTTGTGTCACTGCAGATGTGTGCTTTATACCCTTGTGAACATCGGCAAACTTGAAGAAAAGCTCCTGGAAGTTAACTCCAATTTGAGCAGCTTCACGTCGCAGTCTGTCATGTGCTGCCAAGGGGATGTCGTCAGTCAGGCTTTTGTCGACCATCTCAAGGGGAACTGCAGTGCTTTTACAATGGAGGGCTGTTAAACAAAACAAAAAAGGAAATGGTGATTTACTATTTCCTTGCATTTTTTTTCCAGCCGTGACATGCCTGCGTAGCATATGTTGCTCTTGTATTTTGTTTACAAAAATGTTGTGTACCAAGTTTAAGAATATGCAACTTTATGTTTACCTCGCAGCACTTGTGGACATGATTTCCAACAAAAGCCTTGCCATGATAAGCCTGTCTCTGCACTCGATGTTGCTGAAGGACGATCTCCAGAGAGCTTGCAACAGGTCCAGTGGCAAATGGAAGTTGCACTGTTTCAGCTTCTCTCTCCTGTTGAAAATGACACGGCATGGTAATGTAAAAACTAGACATTTCCGTTAAATATAATTAAGTGAAGGGTATGATTTCTATAATGCTGTTATAAATGTAATTACCAATTTTGATATTTCATCGCGGAGTTCGAAGGCCTCGTTTGCTATTTCGAGGAACGCGTCGTCCATATTTGCCGCAGCAGTACGTAGAACGTGCAAAGGGAGCTCATCCTCTACATCACTGAGCTCGGCACGCTTCTCCTCCAAGTCTTTCTGGACCTGCTGTTGGCGCCTGCTTTCGTTGTTGATGCGGGATTCAAAGTTGTTCCCCTGCTCCGTGTCATCCGCAGCGACACGGAGCTGGAACAACTGCACGTCAATCCCGTGACATGCACTTTCGAAGGCTTCGAATAACTTCTTGTATACGCCAAGCGATATGTGAAGTGTTGGCAGGACGACCTATATGTGATTAGAAAAAAAGGTTGATTATTCATCAAACAGTTCAATGTTCTAAGTATATTCTCTTACAAAAATCCTATTTAGCTATGCAAGAACTTACATGGCTGATCTCAACAGGCATAAGTGGTCGATGGACGATGCTGTTTGAGACATCCTTTGCTCTTTGCTGGAGCCCTCCATCTTGTACAAAGCGTTGGTAATTGTCCTTGATGGTTTGCATTGTACGTGAGGGATATGCCCCTCTCTCGGATCGAGGCTCCTGCATTTTGGCTTTTGTAGCTGTGCAATACAAGCAGCAGTAGCGAGCTGCAAGATATAAATGTTGGCGTTATAATTTCTAATAATGTGAAGTTTTTGTATTCCACAGATTTGCTTCTGACAAGCAATGCAAATGAACAACCACATCACACCTCAAATCTGGAAGTGATAAATGCCTTCAACATTCAAGCATCTGGTGAGTTCATCATACAATTTATATCTTTGGTAATAAAATATGGGCTATATTACATCTTGATGTCTCTTGTGAAACCTTACCATTGCATCCACATATGCCATATAACTTGGTCAGTAACTCGTAGTCGCCGAAGCAAAACAAACGAATCGACTTCTCTCTAGATATTGGGAAAAAAATCGAAAATTTTAAAAAAGTTATTGTTATATGTACATGTATGTGTGGCGTATGTTGGCACTTGGCAGGGACCAAAACCTGAATATGATGCGGCTGTGTATGTTTCTATAACTCTTATCTCCTTTTTTTAATGCCACCATTTATATAGAAAGTAAAACCTGCTTACTGCCACTTCGCAGATCCCAGCTTCGCGATTTGTTGGAAGATTGGTGGAAGGACCCGTAGGATGTTTGCAAGAGAATCCTTCGCTTCGAAGCATGCAAACACCACCGTGTTACACAGGGAGTTTGGATGTTCGATGTTTGCAATCTGGAAGGCCATCTTGAACGAAGAACCGCCCTTGTCCCCTCCCACCTTCACCCATACCTCATCTTCAGGAATAACTCCTTGATGCCAAGTCAAGGTGTCATGTCTTTGGAAAGAGAAGTTAAAAGTATTACTCGGATACACGTACATGTAATATTTTATCATGAAAGACTAAAGTGTCCGGCATAAATGTGCAGAGTTATTTGTAAACTCTCACCTTTGGTGTCGATTTAAGTAATCTAATACCATCTCTGTGAGGTCTCCAACAAATGCAAATGGCACAGATCTAGTTATGAAACCCTTAATCCCCTCAGCTTTTTCGCTGTTGAAAACAAGGTCAGTCATCTCGCCTTGAAGGTAATCCTTGAGCAGCAGTTTCTTCTGTTGCGTCCTCAATGCTCGCTCAGATGGGATGTTGTTCTTGTCGTTCATGTATCTGTCATTGTTAAAGCAAACTTCCAATATTTGAATTGCAATCACCACAACTGAATTTAAAGTGGTCAATTGAAAAGCAGCACCATCCCTAATTTATATTTTTGATTATATTGAACAACAAGACTTAAGTTCACCTTCTTAACTTCCTCAGCTGATTCCATGCAAGTTTGCAGTCTCGCATCATTATGAGCGACTCTTCTGTTGTCAATTGACGGCTGTGTTTGCCTGCTTCAGGAGATGTAATAGATGGTTTCTCAGACATAACTTGTCGCTGAATGTATGCAGGCTGTTAACAAAGAAATGAACCTGAATTACGATATGTTCTGAAATGCACTTAAATTATGCATTCCATAGCCATAATTTTAGAGCTGCTTGTGATTTTAACATGTTTATGTATATAAAGACAGTAATATATTTTTTTAATGTACAGTTTTAGAAATTTAAAGTATTCCCGATTTCCAGAGAAATGCCATTTTCTTGTTTAAAAATAAATGATAGTGAGAAATGGTTGTTGTGAGTTTTACTATCCATTGTATAAAAGTATTTTAATTGGTAGCCATTAATGTAAACACCTGATTTGTTGTCAAAACAAAGTCTTACCCGACCACCAGTTTTGATAGCTGCTACATTATTGTCGCGTTTCAGCTTCAGCCAAATCCACTTGTCAGCTACATCCTCCACAATAGGGGGTATAGGGTCTCCATGGTGATACTGATTAGCCAAGTCTTGGAGAATTTTGGCTGCTGAACTTATTTTTCGCCTCTCTGTGTCTGCTTCTTGTGTTGATGGCGATTTCGCAGCCCGAACTATTTTGAATTTGGGAGTTTGTTGATGGGTTGGCTCACATGCGTGACTGATGATCCGTTCCAATTTCCCATTTGTTTGACACTTGCAGCAAGTGACCAGCACGTTGTCTAGCTGTACAGTTAATACACGTGGACTTCTTGTGATTTGCCCATAACTGATCATGTTATTACATACTGGGCACTTCACAGATGGGCTCTTCGAATGTTGGAAATATTCTGTGAGACAGACTGCACAAAAATTGTGCTCGCAAGGTGTTTGCACACTGGGTTAGCTTAAGATGCACTGGCATATTGCACAGACAAAAATACTCCCCTCTCCCCTGTCATTTAGCAAGTCCAAACTTGTGGGCACTTGTACGCTAGGCCTACTTGATACCCCGTCCAAATGCTCAAAAATGTTGGCATCTGTGTAGCTGAATGGGGATAGCGTCGCTTGCACCGTTTCACAAGAAGCTCCTGAAGTATACAACCGTCTTATTTTGCGACCTCTGGCTCTACCCCCTTTCCCCCGTTTAGTAGCAAGCTCACACACAAAGCATTCACCTGTTCGTTTGTGGGGAGGCCACTCGGATTGTATTTTCTGGTTCACGAGCAATTTGTCGACATCGATATCCCGGGTGCCTCCAGTAAAGTGTCTGATGTTTCTTGAACACCTCTCACACAGGAAGGCTGGATGCTGGTCGGGTCTATCGTTCCACGTACTGACTCCAAATACATGCGCTATTTCCTTGCGAGCACTGCTGCAGAAAAGTGGTTTTCGTTTCTGTTTTACTACTCTCGGATGAAGCCTTTCGGTACAAATTCTACAGATTTTCCCCAGCGATATTTCATGAAATCGGAAACTTATAATGAAGTAAATGACAAATGAGGGTTAACTGTTTTATTTTTCATAAACCGAACCCTCCAATACATATGTACATGTATGTCAACAAATTTGAGTATCGCGCGAAAGTTGCTAGGCCACCTGGTACCCGCGCGCAAGTTTGTATGTACAAGTGGCATGCTAAACCGTGAACCAGCGATCCAGCAGTCCAAATTCTCCGCGAAGTGCGGGAAATGAAGCGTAACTTTCAGCGTCTGTATTTCAATTAAAACTGTCGACCAAACAAAGAACAAGTATGTATTGTTTAGTTTATTTATATATTTATCAAATAAGCATTAAGATTTTTTTTGTGAAAATGTGTTTTTACTTTTCTGTAAGGATTTTTGAAAGTCCTCGCAGCTCGAACAAAATTCACCGCGCACGGCAAAAACTTTAGCGAAAATTCCCCGAAATGAACAATTGGATGTAAATTATAGCCCTTTTTTCATTCATTTCTTAAAGAAAACATCACTCCAAGTTGGTGTCTGTCATTAATTTTTGTAAAGGGTATCCTTAAAGTGTCTTATTTTGACAATTATTGGGACGAAACATATACACCTTTTCTCGGTACATGTAAGGCGCCATGTTGTGTGACGTCATGGGCATCATAATCCATCATTGGAGTTAACAAAACCCGAACCAACACATTACAGACCCTTTTTTACGTGCGCGCTATGCAATGTGGAACTGCCGTGCTCAGTACTTGGGAAAAAAGTACTTAACTGGAGTTTTGATTGTTTTGGGGATCAAAAGGTCAAAGGTCAAGGTCAGTTAGTAAGTTAATGGTTTCCGGATGTTAACTGTTATTAGGGTTAGACTGTTCTATGAGTGACTGAGTATTTCATTGTCCTAAATGCACACTACACTGGCACAGATGCTCGCCAATCTCCATGTAAGGAGTTTCATGAGAGCGGGACATACCATAATTTAGCTATGGAGGGGTGTTTCGTAAAACATGGTTATGCAAAATTTTTGAAAATTAACATCTTTGGACTTGTTTTGATTTCATGGACCGAAAAAGATTGATTTTTTTTACCGAAAAAACAATATTCGGTCTCTGGTCAGACTGAAGTTCGGGAATTGACGCGGGGACGCGGGTTTTTTTTTCCGTTTTTTTTTCCTTCAAGCTTTGATTGTACAGACAAAGTGGGGTACTATTTTGCTTTTTTTGGGGTGTCTTCATGTACATTGGTGTCCTCCACACTTTGCCTTGGTGCTCTTGATCATTTGCCTTGGTGCAATTCCCCATTCCTTGGTACTCTTTGTTAAAAATTGAGGAGGTGCAGCAATAGAGGGCGCTGTTGGAGCTACCGTGGAACATTTTGAAAAAAAATTGACGCGCATGATTAAAATCGACGCGCACGCTGACCAGAGACCAACATATTTTTTTGGGCCTAAATACGGTACTAAACACCATGCTTAAGACCAGTAGGAGTCTGGATGCTGATAATTACCCTCACCTTCGGCTCAGTTAATTATCAGCATCCAGACTCCAACCGGGCTAAAACGGTCTTTCAAACCGGCTAGTTGGCGCTGTTTCTTGGAGACAATGAGAAAAGTTGTCATGCACACATTTCTTTCCTTATTAACTTTACTTCATTGCTTTCATTACTAAGCCAATCTATGAGGAAGGTACCCAGTGTACTGTCCAAAGGGGTCAGGGTATGTCGCTCTAATTTTCATTACAACACAACTTGCGATCACCCGCCTTTGGCCTGCTCCTAAGCGATTGTATTGCCACAGTATAAAACTGCGATAGGCAGTGTGGCGACTGGCTCTGTTTTCAGCACCGGGGTTGTTGTTGTCTGCCTCCGCATTGAGGAGCTCTCTCCATAGGGCACGTTGAAGGGCAATACTCATGGGATCCAAGATGTTCGACATTGTCTGTAGGGAATAAATTGTTTACTGGCGAGTGTGAGTACATTGCTCTCGGTGGAAAATGTGAATTGGATCATCCATGCTTATATATTGCATTTGCACATGAGCGCTGTTACTGCAATGTCATTTTAGGAAGACACTGAGAAAATAGAAACCAGAAGGCACCCAAAGTACAAAAATGGAAAAACAAATATGAAAATAAGGTTACACTCATCTCTCATTAATACAAACTCAGCCGGAACTACAGGAAGCCAAAATGTTTATGTTAAGTGGAGTGCCAATCCCATTCCTTGTAACGGTAAATGCACAATTCTTAAATTCCATTAGTCATAACCAAAATATGTATGAACAGTGTTTGTATTAACGAGAGTCAACTATAAATGGGACACAAAGGTGCATTTTCAAGGATTACAATAACAGAAAAAGGATTTTCATGGGCCCTTAAATTATGATGTTGCAATCACTCAGTGGCACACCTAAGAAGGGGGGCCTCGGGGGTTGAGGCCCCCAAAGAGGTTGTCAATTTTGTTTTTAGGAAAAAATGTCCACAGATTTGACCTTGGTGATATGTATGTGGCCTACTTTCGAGGAGTATTACAGGGGTGTAAATGGTGTAATACGGGGGTAAGTGGCACCACCAACGTCAAAATAGTCTACCCCTTTAAAAAAAAAAAAAAAATTGGGGGGGGGGGAGGGGGGTTGTGGAATCGTCAGGCCCCCCACCCACCCAAATCCTGGGTGTGTCACTGAAATCTCTCACTGGTTCATTTGATAGGCAATTTTTAGGGGACAGACCGCAGCAGCCACACTCTTGATCTGTTGGCATCTGTTGACAGTTGCTGCAGACACACCAAGGCAAGCCGTTCTGAGGTGCTGCTTGTGATGGTTGTGCCTGCTGCTGTGCATGCAGTATGTCTATAATGAGACCTGGGCTTCTTTCTGCTGGTTGGAGGAGCAGGCACCATACTTCGGCCTCTCCCAGTTTGCCTATATCATCCTGTGTAAATGCAATGTAACGGTATAATGACTTAGTTTCAGTAGTTGACCAGAAGGGGGGGGGGGGGACGGCAAGTGATAATTATCCAATTTTTTTTAACATATCTTCAAATCAGTTCTTGCTACATCATGTGCAGAAGAATTGTAAAAAGCCACTTTATCATCATCATGTACATTGTACTCTCAAGAAATTTCAAAATCTCCAAAACCTCCATGGGCAACTTTTATACTGTCCAGCTTAATGCAAAAATCTGTCATTACCCGGGCTTACAACTGGCTCTCCTTTTCCTTGTGCAGTTTCCAAGTAGACTTCCCACAAAGGTTGTATTTTGTTTGACATTAAAAACAGTCAGGTGTGTTTACAAACACAAATGCCCCGCAACCGTGACTGTTCCAATGACATAACACCACTCTTTTAACATTAACTTACATGTACAGTGTACCTTGGTAACGGGGAACATTCAATGACAGCATTAGTGTCTTCAGTAGGTTTTATATGAATTAATCCCTATGATCTCAGAACAAATACAAGATTTCTATTGTTTTAGCCACTGTGACTTTGACCTTTTGACCCCCCAATGCAATAGGCTTCTTCGGATTACCAAGAACAATCCACAAACCAAATTTAAAATTCACATGTACATTTTGTAAAGTATTTCTCAAGTTATCGCGCTGACAAAACTTCTATTGTTTTAGCCACTGTGACCTTGACCCTTGACCTTTCGGCCCCAAATGCAATAAAAATAAATTCATTCTGTAGTAATGTGAACCTACATGGTCCTGAATGTTTGTTTTTCTAAATTACACTCAGTTTCAGTCTCCTTTGTTCTTTAAGGTTAACAACCATTTTGTTGGGAAACGGGTTTCAGGGCCGGCTGTTTTGCCTTTTTCTTTCTGCCCTTTTTATGTTCTCCACGTTTGGGAGCTCTGGGAGGTGTATCATCAGTCGCTCCCCTCTTTCGTTTGGTAGGCTGGCCCTGAAGGCCAACATTGTGGGCATTAGGATACACCTACAACTGATAAAATTTTAAAAAAACTGGACTTTGTTCTTTGTATTAGCCACTCAGAGGTGGGGGTATCATCAGGAACCAACCTGACTCATTGTTGCCTTCTTTCATGACACATGTGTCATGCTTGAGCATAACAAAGTGGAAAACAGGAAATATAATAATGGGACACAATGACAGCAGGGGAAAATTTGGCCACACGTCTGGTTTCCCAACCTACTGAGGAGTTAAAGTCAAAAGCCTGGCGCATATGGACTCCAGCATTGTCCAGAAAGATGATACATTTCTCACAAATTTGAAGAACGATTCTATGAGTATGAGAAATCATAGAATACAACTACATACACTGGTATGTAAAAAATGCCAAAAAAAGTGCGCCAGTGTTTGGAATAAACTCCTCATTACTACTTACTAGGCTAGTCCGAGTAACTTGGACCCAACTTATCGCCTTTTTTAACATTTGGACATGGTCTGGCGATACTTGGACCCAACTTATCGCCTTTTTTAACATTTGGACATGGTCTGGCGATAGTCGCCAGATAGTCGCCAGACCATGTCCAAATGTTAAAAAAGGCGATAAGTTGGGTCCAAGTTACTCGGACTATTACTAGGCCTACTGGAGAACCTGGCGTGCGTGAGGCCAAGGATTACAGCGCAGGAATTGCGACCTCATTAATCGGGCTACATAAATTTGTACATGGAATTATTTTCGCCTCAGCTAACTTTATAATTATTGTATAAAAAAAGTCAACTTGTCACTCTTTTAAAATGCCCAGCATGTACAGGAATATTATTAACACTAGTCACCAAGTTGCGTTTGTTTAGGCCTGTGAAGTGTGACGAATGATTTTCATGATTATGCGTCAAGACTTACTGCAGTACCGGTCATGCCGGTGGCGGTGCCCTCGCAACCTCTCGAACTGGATCCTGCCAGTGCTAGTGAGGCCGACGGCGAGGCTGAAGTTGGCGAAGCCATAGCCTATAGGCTGCGCGCGGCACGGCGAAATCTCAGTAGTCTGGTAGTTGTCAACAAGAGATAGTTGTCAACAAAAGGTAGTTGTCAACAAGAGATTTGCAATACTGTTTGGCTAGCTGGAAGTGGAACAAAGTACACAAAGATATGCGACATGCAGGCCTCGGGGCTAGTCGTACGTATTTTAGTCATCAACAGGGTGACCGTAAGGTCATGACTAAATTCTGCTCAATGCACTTCAAAAATCTGTCAGATTTACCAAAAATCTACTCCCAGTAGTCCCAGAATTACTCGAAATACACTATGAAATCTATAAAAACTTTAAATCACATGCAGATGTCGTAAAAATGCCTTAATCAATGTTCAAATTACATTATAAACAATCTATGTCCATATAAAGATTATATGGAAATTGCGTAAAAAAATCCATTCTGTCAAATTTTCTGTCAAACTCATTTATCAAAAAAAAATCTGTAAAAAATAGCCGAAAATCGGCTAAAACGGTCACTGTGGTCACCAACACGTATCCGCCCGCGCAGACGGTTCGTTGCTAAGCGCAAGCCGACTGAATGAGAATCGTGTCCCAAATACCGATTTTAGGCATTTTGTCACGGGAGGGCGGAGTTCCAAATACATGCTGCAAGTTTCGAAGTAAAATCGAGATCAAGAATATTGTGTTATATTTGTTCTGTTTTCTCGGAATATACAGCATTAACAAAGCCAGAATTTCACAAGGTTAGTTATTTAGTATTCTTCAATAGATTTTGAACACTTTTGTGGCTTCAAACATACATAATGCACTAATTACAAATGATGGACTATACCTTTAACATGGGGAGAGAGAGAGAACTAAATAAACCCTTACCTACGAATGATGGCAGGCGCAGGCTATAATTTAGCAAAGCTTGCTCAGTCCGATCCGGCAGTAGGTCGATTGCGATGGTACCGTACACCCGCGTCACTGTAGCTAGCTATCATATCTGTGATCGATGTCTGAAAACTAGTGCATATTGCATGCATATGCAGCATGCATTGCATCCGCGCCCGCAGGACGACCACGTGACTATACAACAAAGAACTGTAGTCTCCTTTCAAGGAAACTTCATGCGTGTTGACCTTGCACTTGCACACGATACCCGAGTCCGCACGTTGACTCCTAACATTTTACATCTTTACGTGAGACTATCACACCAAACTTTACGCGGGAATAGTCTTGACGCACTTGCATCGTCAGCCTAGCCTACGCTAAACCTAGGTGTGAGTTATTTGACAACGCTTAATGCATAAGTCTGACACACATTTCAGTCAACCTAGTTGGGCCAACCAACGTTAAACCCAGGCGTGAGTCATTTAACAACGTAAGTGCATAAGTCTGACACACTTGGTAGGTAAGGAAAATGTACACAATATGCATCCGCTATCTTACATTGCAAGTGCGTCGGACTTACTATCATAATGCATTCAAGTACTCAGACAGAAAAGTATATCATTGTCATACTCTTCTTGCGTTTTAAGAGGAATTACGCACGATGAGTGAAGTTACACACACTACCAGGTAAGTAGATATGTTACTAAGCAAATGTGGGTTTTTTTGATGCACTTGGCAAATAACACTGACGCACTTGACAAATAACACTGACGCACTCGCTGCTTGAACGATACTTCGTTACCACCAAGATATCAAAATACACACAAGGGCGAGTCAGATATCAACATGTGATGTGTTTTAATCTGATATACACACCTCTTTCTGCGTTTTAAGCTAAAATACACACTTCAAGCCTGCCAGCGTTTTTGTGTGACATGTAGTGTAGTGGATAGTGGGATGGGCTATGGATTCAAAGGTCCCTAGTTCGATTCCACCTGTAGGCGTTCTCATTTTCCTAGTCAATATTGATATCTTTGGGATATTTTTAATTTAAAGGAAACATTAGAAACCGAGAACATAAGTGTTGTGTACTGACCAATGCAAATTTACTGAGATATTCATGGAAACTGCTTCACCCACCCCTATGGAAAACAAATGTGCGTCCAAGCCCATTAGCCGGTTTTAAATATTCCCATTCAAAATACCTTTCGGTAAAACTAAGACACTCACCATCTGGAGTGACTGATTTTGTTGACTTCAGTGTAGAATCATCCAGGCCCGTACATGTACAGTTATAAACAAAAAGAAAGTTTCATTAAGTTCAATAAATACTTTAAACAAGTATTTATGTTCAAGTTATTATTGAGATCATCAGCCCCTAGATAGTGTACATTGTATGGCGATGTTTTTTTTTTTGGGGGGGTCATTTTACGGAAAAGTGACTGGCTTGTTAGGTTAAAACTTAACTAAAAAATTAAAATTAAAAAAAATTAAAAGTAGGGGTTTTAGCCATATCATAGGCATCAGACCAGTTGTTTTGAACCACTTCAATTTTAAGCCGCACTGCATGTACACTTGTAAATATTGTTTATACATCCCTCTGATGTAAAAAAAAAAAAAATATACGATACGCTGAAATGCCGCTATAACAAATATCGCAGGATCCACAGTTTTTACATTGCTCGTAATAACGATTGATTGGAATAGCAATTTGGGCCACTGGTACTTAAAATGTCAACGGGAGGCTTTTCCCTTGGTTTTTCTTGGGGTCATTTCACGTTCGGGAATATAAATGTTTTGTTACCTAGTTGACTGTTTTCAACAACAATATTGTTGGGTACGTTTTGCACATAAAAACCGGGAGCCAAGGATTGTGTTCGGTATAGTTAAATGTTCGGTAAAGCAGCGTTCCCTTCTATTACATGCTGTAATGATTCAGAAATATTGAGAGTATTTGTAAATCAGCTGAATCAATTTACAGCAAGTTTCTTCCCACTTTGAGAACTTCGGCAACTGCAGGAGGAATTTGGTAGATATTTTCATTGATTTGGCTGGAGTGCCCCATGTGCTTGAAGAACAGGGATCGCTCACTAAGAGACAACTTTGGCAAAAATCAATATATTTTCAAAATTCTTTTTTTGGGCCGAAATCGATTAAGTGTATTGCAACGGACATCTTGGCAAATTTGTATTTTGTCAAAATCAGATGAAATCATTGAGATCATGAGAATCAATAAAGGTAAAATTTCATCCGAGTCGTATTTTCAGTTTTCACGAAAAGACAATTGTAGCTAAAATGCACGTTGTTCTATTGGTACAAAATAACGCACGTGTGCGATTTTGAGTTTTCACGAAGAGACAACTTTCGAGCACGCGCGAGCAAAACGAAGCGCGTGTGGGATTTTGAGTTTTCACGAAGAGATAATTTGTGCGTGTTTGGATAGCGGAGAGTTTGAGTTTTCACACAGAGACAATTGGATCATTCCCATTTTTCCCGGCAAAACCAATCGCCTGTTGAATGTTGAGTTTTCACGAAGAGACAAATGACTATGGACGTTAATTGCTCTGCAATTAATTGGTCTATTGACTCGCAATTGGTACAATGTGTAAGTGTCAGATTTCAGCTTACAATCGGTATAAAAAATAATCAACATGTTCTCTAAAAGTAGGCGAAATCTTCAGTTTAAAAAGGGTTCAACTTAAAAGTTGATTTTCTCAAAACTATGTTTCAACGCCCCGTGGCCACAATTCTCTATTCGTGAAAACTCTGACGATATAGTGTGCTGATTCTGTGCCTGTTTTTTTTTTTAGCAGTGATGCGTTCTTTGCTACCGATGCCGGCTTCCGAAGCAATGAAGCTGAGGGCATGCCATCCTGTTACATGTTTCTTCGAGGCTTGAAGCTTGAATTAAAAAAAATTCTTCATGGCAATGACCGTATCTGGTGGAAAGAGTATTTGGACAAGGTGGTTGTTGCCCTTCCCAATTTGATAGGTGACTTTTAGTTTGTTCAGGAGACCTTTGGCAAGGGGATCCTGAAGCTGCTCTACCCTCTGTTGATCGATCCACGTCTGATCTTCTGCTTCTTTCCATTCATCTATCCTCAAGCTCACCACCCCTCCTTGCATTGAACAAGGTAAGTGTAGACACAGGTAGGTCCCTCAATTCTTTGAAGCTGTGGGAATCCCAGACCAGGTTTTCATCTTCCACCATCTCTCTCACCTTTTCCATAGTGTGATCTCTTATTTCCTTGATGTCATCCTCGAGGGGGAGTTATTCCGGTTTCCCCTAGGTCCTTCCGTCGATTCTTGTTAATCTGATAAACAGCATCCCTGTAGTAACACTATGGCGGGGGGTAGCTGATTGGGTTTGATTTGGTCGTGATTGCTACCAACAAGCCCGGCTAGACGCTTGCGAGGACAGGTAGGATGATGTTGGTGTGGATTGCGGGGGGATGTTACTTCTGGCTGATAGTACTCAAGTCAAGGGAATAAATCTGACAGTCCAGTCCACACAAGTTGTGCTCTCACAAACTTTATTCTGGTGTTCTGCCTTAACTGGGATTGTTAAGGTTCATGTGTTTGTCCAGTTTCTTTCCCTTGTTGAATATTTTATACTGTAAATAAACAAGTAGCACATATTGATCAGTTGAAAAGTTACACATCATTAACACCAGTCATCAGAAATACAGGATATATAATAATGTATGGCCCCAGATTTCCAACTTATGAAACTAAACAGCATTATGGAAGAATGATGGGTGAAAAACACTATAATTATTTGCTATTCCCACATGCAAACCCCATGACAAGCAATGAATCTTTCTATAAAAGGGACAAATGATAAACGGTTTAAATTACACACGCATGAATCTCCTGGACCTGAACCCTTTATTATATGATTCTGAGAAAAGTTACAGCAAACTTACCCAGTTTAGCAACAATTTTCCGTTTTAAAAACCCTTTTCCAACTGACAAAGATGGCGACTCACAAGGCATGCAAGGCGCGAGAGAAAAGCGTGTGAAGCGCGCCCTCTGTTGACGGCGGATACTTGCTTATCGCACTATGGAACGCCAGTTTCAACAATCCCCAAACAAAAACTCATGGTTTAACTGGAGGACGGAGACAAATCTGTCTACTTCAGAGGCCGCTTCATCATTTCCATGCACAACGTGGGTGGCTTTAATGATCTTGCAAGACTTCTTCAGCAGATAGTATAACGCCGTTTTCAGGCAACTTTTAAGTTGTGCGTTCTCTGCATGAGTTGTGTACACTTGGATTGCTTCACTCAGAACATCAAAGTTCTTCCTCTGCCTGCATCGCTGCTCTCGTCAGTTGCTGACAATGAGTGAATCTTCAGCTGATCCTTGAATATTACATAAAGTGAAGCCAGCCTTCGCATGTCTGACATGACAGCTTTGCAAACCTCCGTTACTTTGTCCGTTTTGCTGTGTCCCTTTTGCCAAAGCCGTTTGCAAACAGTTACTATGACAGGGTCGGTTCTGGCTGCGTCCCCGACTTATGTTGTTCTAAACTAACAAAGTATCTCATTTCGGACTTCATCAGAGGTATCACCGACTTGGGTGTGTTCCAGCAGCACGAGAGGTACAGAACAAGCTTCTGCATGTGCATCGCCCTGGCAACGGTTTTTACGTTTTTTGTAGAATTTCTTTGCATAGCAGCCATTACAGAGACCACAAATGACTTATGGCTGATCATTTGCTACTTTTCTTTCTCTCTCATACTGTGGTGAATCTTCTGTCATATGTTGCTTGTTTGCCTGAAAAATTCCTTCTTTCCGGAACATGTCAAAGACATTATCTTTTTCCTGTTTTGGGGGTTTCGTGGCAGCCGATACTCGTGGGTGTTTCTTGTGCTCTGTTTCGATGTCTCTTGTTAATTTCTCTTGGAAGTATTTAGAGCAGAAGGGGCACATCTTTTTTGGTTTGGTATAGTTGGATGTGGGAGCAACAGACACAGGTTTACCGATTAGTGGAAAGACTTCTGACTCCTCAGATTCATGACTGCTGCTGTCTGAACAGACATAGGGTGGATCATCATGTGGTTCTGATTCAGCTTCACTCGGCATCACACAATCTGCATTACCTCGACTTGCCTCAGATTCAAGACCCAGCATGCTGACCTTGTGACGTACAAAGTATGGATCCTCCTCTGATTCTGATTCAGCTTCACTCGGCATTACACAATCTGTATCATCTCAACTTACCCCAGACTCCTCAGATTCAAGACTGCTGCTGTCAGAATAGACATAGGGTGGATCATCATCTGATTCTGATTCAGCTTCACTCGGCATCACATCTGTATCACAATGGACCTGCCTCAGATTCAAGACTATGCATGCTGCCCTTGTGACGTACCAAGCATGTCAACTCCTCTGGTTTTGATTCAGTTTCACTTGGCATTACATAATCCATATGAATTCTTCCCGTCAAGCTAACGTTTAAACCAGCGCAGCGCTCTAAATGTTGATAAAAAAATGCAAATTGTGTTGGAAAATGGGATATTTTGTCACATAACTCAAAAACCTGAACTCGCATTTTTTTCGTTCAAATGGCAAACTAACAACTAGATATCTAACGTTTGTCTGTGGAAATTTCAATTTGTGTATACCTCTGTCATTTTGTTTAAATGAAACTCAATTTTCTCAGAAGTTGTGTGGAGAACGCCGTCCAAAACCCGACGTTTGGGGCTCGCCGCAATCTTTCAAACACCATAACTCCAATATTCTGCGCTGCACAGTCTTCGTTCAACAAACGACAGAGGGGGTAGAATACCAGCTAAATGGCTATGTATAGCTTGATGCTATTGGTCCATATTTCCCCGTCTATTTACTGATAGAACTTGAAACGCTGCTTATGATTCGTCAACTAGTTGTGCACAAAACAATGCTACAGATCGACGACGGATGGACCTTGTCCATGGGCAACGCAAACATACGCCTAACTACACGTAAGTTTGACTCCCTTTTCTCTTGAATTTTTACACAATAGAGGTACCATTCTAAAGGTAATACCCTGTAGCTCAATCTGTGTCATTAAAGTTTTAATTTGTTGAAGAGAACATGAAAAATAGCCGTTTGAAAGCCGCATAAATTCTTGTTAGCCAGCCATGATGCTGCAGGTTCGCGCGGGTCGTTGGACCAGTTCATTCCATGTGTGGGGTTCATGATTGTGTACGCACGGTGTTCACGCTGTCGTTCATGACAACCTTAACCATATCGCACTTAAATCTTAAATTTAATTGGGGAAGACATTGAATACACACGTTTTGTTTACATACATATAATTTTAGTATATTATATATTTTGTTTACACAGGATATGACAGAAACAAGAAATAGGAAGAAAGTTGATTACAAGACACTTCACAATGGACCCAGACTGAAAGTGATCAGATGCCAAGAAAACAAATGGTCGAAAAATGAGTTGTTTAAACTAGTTGTTCTCGATGAGCGTGTAGTAAATGATGGGAGCAGAGAGTACAAGGAGGTTTTGGTCCACTATAGAGGTTGGCCCAGCAGATACGATGAATGGCGGTTGGAGGAATATATTGTCAACCTGGATCACGAAGATGATGATGTTTACAAATTCTTCAAAAGGGACTTGCGGTTAAAGATTAAAGAACATCTAAACTTTTCAAGGGTGGAGAACTGTGAGATCACTCTTCGCATATCGATACAAAGATCTAGTTTCAGATCCTTTGTCCAGGACATCAAAGCCGTTGCTAATGAAAAGAAATATCGAGCAAAAAAGGAAAACATTTCTTCTATTCTTGAACCAAACTGGTGGTATAGAATCAGGAGATTTCAGCTATATTGATGGTTCAACCATAAGACTCTGGTTGACTGAACGACGCTGCCTTGAGGAAACTGACTAAAACTCTCAAGCACAGAGGATACATGTTTGTTTTCAGGTTTGTGAAGTTAATGGGCAATAAGGGTCAGCTGAATATTTTGGAGTAACTAATTGGACTGATGTCTCCATATTTTACATTTTACGTTTTAATTATTTTTTGTACCATTTACTTTACCCCTAAGCATAAGGTTGATTGCCATCCACTCAATTTTGACGACTCTGTTGATTGGGTTTTGGAGATAAATCTACTTGTCTTGCATAAGCTGGTTAGAGAAAGTGATTCGGTATACCATTCAATCGAGTGTGCCCAAGATGTGTTGGATAAGATTTGCAAATTAAATGGAATTGATTCAAAATTTGTTGAATTGCAAAAAACATCAACAAGACTACTCAGTAAAATAAAACACATGCAAGCAAACCTAACAGCAGCATTGAAAAAAGGAGGTAGGCAAGTTTCTAGTCTTCTTAAGTTTTGGGAAAATGAGAAGTACAGGCTTAAGTTAGGAGGTACTAAAAGGAAAGCACTTGAAGAGCTTCAGAATGAAAAAAAGAAACGAAAGATTGCAGAGGGAAAAACAAAAGCAGCTTTGTTGAAGGCTAAAAATGCTAAAAGGGAAGCAAAAAGGAAGCCAAACAGACCAAACAAATCGTGAACCGTTTGATAAAGCGTAGATTAAGACCCACCATGAAAGTTGCTTCAAAAGCTAAATACAGTCGGCAGTGGGTATCGAAGAACAAAATCAAGACAACAGAAAGTGCTGACCTCATTTGCAGCTTACTGCGTACAGGAGGACTTGAACCCCACAAACTTGTTTACAGTGACCAATATGGCAATGTTGTGAACTGCGACTTTACACACGCTCCGCAAAATCATCAGCCAAGTGTAGAGCAGATGTTATATCTTAAGGACATGAGTTGTACTTCTGATAAAACATATCAAGAGTTTGCATTGACAAGCAATGGCCTATGGCTATCTTTGTATAGCATAAAGAGAAAGGCTGCTGAACTGAACTCAATGTTTAATTTGAACTCAGGGTTGTGACTCAACGTTTGGAAGATAAACTAATTCAAAGTGTATCACGAATGAATGATGCAGAGTTAATAGATGGAGGTTCAATTCAAATCAAAATCTAAGGGGATGGTACATCGATAGGCTCCAGAATTCCAGTGACCAATATTGCCTTCAGTATAATAACAAAATTCAATCAGAGTCAAAACTTCTTGTTAATCATTGCTAAGCAGCCTGAGAAGTATGATTCCTTAAAGCCAATTTTGGAGGCGGCCGGTCTTCTAGATGATGTTCAGAATTTGAAAGAACTTCACATCCGCGGTAAGGTAATCAAACCTGCATTCTACATGTGTGCCGACCTTAAATTTCTGAATGAGATGTACGGACTTGGTGCTTGCTCAAGCATTCACAGTTGTGTGTTTTGCAAGTGCCCCTCAGATTGCTTTTATGATATGTCTAAAGAATGGTCAATGCTTGACACGATTAAAGGGGTCCGCATAGTTCATGAGATAAATGAAATGGCACAGTGGTCAGGCAGTAGGAAAAAGAAGTTCAATTGTCTTCGTTCACTGCTTGCGCGTTGTTCAGGCAAGTCAAAAGATCTATCCTTCTTTGGGTTTTTTTTAATCCTTTTTCCATGGAAAGTGAATTTCGATTTTCAATTATTTAGCTTGACCCACCCACCCACAATTTGGAAAAAAGATCGAAATTTTAAAACATTGAAAATTCTGAATGGCCCCTAAGGCAAATGATCGAGAGCACCAAGGCAAATTATGGAGGACACCAATGTACATGAGGACACCAAAAAAGCAAAATAGTACCCCACCTTGTCTGTACAATCCAAGCTTGAAGAAAAAAAGGAAAAAAAGCCACAAAAAAAAAAAAAGACGCGTCGCCATGTCAATTCCGGGACTTTGGTCTGACCAGAGACCGAATATATATATTTTTTTGCCTTAAGTTTATAGTTCCCGATCTTCTTCACCTGTACCTGAGAATTTCTGATCAGCTAATAAGAAAGCTTTTACAAGAGCTAAGAACGAGGGATAACCAAATAAAAAACACAAAATCTCACAAAAATGAAACACCCAAAATCGAAAACTTTGAAAAGTTTGTTCGTTTTATAGGAATCGAATGGCATTTCTCCACAGATGCAAAAGATGTCATGAACTACCGAAGTTTTATTAAGCCAGAACACAATAAAATACGGAAAGAATTTCTCTTGGTGATATGATGCCCTGGCTAACCACACTACAAGATGTGATTAAGATATGGAATGACTTTGGAATTCCAATGAACATGACAAAAGATAACATTCAGGGTGAAAAGCTAATAAAATTCAAAGAATTGGCAAAATCATGGGTTACTTTCTATGTCTCTACATACCAGACCAAAGATGTTACTTTGTACATGTACATCTTAGCGATGGAGGATGCATAAACCACTTCTCACAGCGGTCGTTTGAAAAGATGAATGATCAAGTGAAAGAAAGTTTTTTCAAAGCATCCAACCATAATGGATTAATAGCCTTTAAACAGATAATGCAGAAACAGAATAGGATAGAAATGCTGTCCCCAACCTGTAGTAGAGAAATCCAAATGCAGTCATGTTCATGTTGTGGAGCTAGCGGGCATAATATTAAAACATGCTCAATGGTCAGTAAAGGTTCTATCCCAGATTAAAGATAATGGAGCGCTTGTTGTGGCATAACTTCTGCTCTAAAACTTTGAAGTTTTAGCTTAAACTAATTGATGTGAGATCCGATAAATGGACTGAGTACTTGTATTACTTGTAAATATTGCATTACAAGAGAGATCTGGTCAATACTTCAAACGGATCCCTTGTTGTTGTCGCAGTTTGTGAATAATTATTACAATGTTCCCTACACAAGTTAACAAATAGTCAATGTTTACATAAAAATTTACTCATCTTGATTTCATTAAAAGCCAATCCTATGGCATTTGTTTAATTGTTTATGCAGAGGTTTATTGTACAGCCAGTTAATCCTTTGATTTTGTTACAAGGTACAAATAATGTTTACTTGATCTTTCAAAATAATGTTTGTTATTGTAAAAGAGAGAAAAAATCTTGCTCTTTGTGTTTATAGAAGGATTTTTTGAAACTCTTCAACTAACTGTCCAATAAAAAGTTTTATCCGATTCTCATAATCTTTAATCAGTTTGATGTTAATAAATGTTCATATGATGTATTGATTTTATTAAAAAAATGACTAGTTTTGTTTCCAATCCTTTAAGTTTGCCCTTCATTAAAACTACGGGACATTAAATTGATGAAACCGCGGCTTCTGCTGTACATCATGTACACATACATAGTTAAATCCAAGAACACCCCTATTACAAAATGGTTGGCCCCACCAATGTTGACAGCAACGCGCGCGCCCTCCAACGACCTGGTCCTAGGGCAGCTTTGGACTATTATGTTCTTTCCGTGGTGAAGCTCTTGAGCAACGGCACCGATGGTTGATGGGCAGCTTTTCAATTAACTACCGGATTTCCGTGTGTGCGCCCTCTATAGTTGGTAGTATTGCATCAATACATGTATGCTTGGCCCAGGCTACGTTACAAAATGTGCAGGAAATCGAGGGCCATATTTGGCATTTTTGTTCAGGCACTGGTAAGTAAGAAAAACAGATAAAAACGCTTATGCATATGTAACTTTTCCCTACTTTAGAAATTATTTTTTTTAATCGAAATAAAATATTATGATCGTTATTTTCATCGCGTTTTACTTTTAGTCAATTTAGTTACTACGTGGTGATTTAGCCCAGTTTTCGGACACTATGAAGACACTATTTTATTATACCTGTACAATTATACAACTTACAAGCCTAGTATTTATAACATTAAATGCAAGGTATCTCACTATTTTGGGCTGGTTTCCAAAGTAGGGAGGTCTTTTTAAATATCTTTTCTACCTTTGTTTTCTTGTGGTTTTGTAGAAATAAACGGAGACATTTTATTTTTAATAGGCCTACAGTTTGGATTTTGTTGGAATATCTGCAAGTGCAAGTGCAAAATAAAGAAAAATGGATTTAACGAATGATTTTTTGACACACTGAAAGTAAAATATGAACGTTTAATGCTAAGTGAAGTAGGCCTAGTGTGGTTATTTTACAAAGTTGGCCTAAATTGTAATTTTACATGAAGGTAGTGGATATTTTGCCGGAGGTAACGCCGGCAAACTAACGTTTACTAAAGGTTTGCCGGCGGCAATCCATATCAACAGAGGGCGCTGTACTCTTTAAGATAGGGCTGAATTATAACATGTATTAAATTCCCACCAAAGTTGTGTAGCACAGTCGGTGCAGTGGTTAAGCAATGGCTCTAGTGAGTGGGATGTCCTGAGTTCGAATCCTGATCCCCGCCACAATTTTAAGGTTTTTTTTCCCATCCCCAAATAAATAAGAATATTCTTCTTTTATTATTTTAATATGTCTCAAAACATTTTATTGCAGAGTATTACCTTTTCTTTTTCAGATTTGTGGCTCTGGAGGATTTTTTTAAAGGGAAATAAAGTCCGAAATTATGAAATGGTCTGATTCCCATCTTGTAAATACAAAAATACAACGATAATATTGGCATGGAGCCAGACTAAAATTTGTCACCGGAAAATGTTTTTAAGTACAAAAAAAACAGTAACTGCGCATGTTCAGTGCATATCCGGCAAACTAACATTTACTGAAGGTTTGCCATCTCCGGCAAAATATACACTGCCTTACATGAAACATCTCCAGAAATGTTTTTTTTTGGTAAGGTGTCCAACTCGCACGTTGATAAGTTTGCAGTGTTTTGTATAGAAAACCATGGCAGCAAAAAATTGATCAAATTTCTACTTGGTAAATAAGTGAGGTGTGAATTTTTTAATTGTTTGTACTCCACACTCTACAGTTGTTTTATTGCAATGTCTGTCTGTTGAATCATAAGTTGAATATTTAAATATTTGGTGACTGAACTTGTTTTTTTAACAGTTCCGAATCATGTGTTTATGGTCCTACATTTGCTGTAATAATCACAACGACATTAATTATTCAGAAATTAAAACAGCTTAAATTTAAAATTATATTTTTTTCAGTATGCTCTTACTCAAGAATAAAGTATTGAACCCATTGAACTTGAATATGTAGATAAGTTGAGCCAAAAGCAGATTGTTTGATGTTTCCTATCCAATTGAACACTTTTTTTCGCCTGATTCTCTCAGATCGAAATGACATTTGGTGTGATGATTGGTCTATATGAGGAACCCTCAACAGCCATTTTCACTAAAGAGTGGGTAACGTATGCTATGCGTAGGACTTATGAAAAAGAAATAATTGCTCAGCTGTGCAATAAACATACATCTCATTGGTTTCTTTTTCATTTTGTTAATCATAGTTAATTAGCAAGACTTTCAAACGTTCAGTACTTTAACTACATCTCCAAAAGTATAGCAACTACAAAGGCGAGTTGTACATCATGTTACAGCTCCTTGAAGCAACAATCTTAGAAAATGATGTTGTGGGCACCCTGAAAGTGTTTAAAGGGACACTGGGTCCTGGACCAGCCCAATTGGGCTACAAAACGCGCTTTGAACGAAATTATGTTAATCGGAAAGGACATTTAAAACTAGGATACAAACATCCACACAACTATCCTTTAAAAACTGGGCGTTTTTGTGCTATTCCTGTATTATGCATGCGAGAACGAATTTCGGGGTCCACTTTTGCAATCCCATAAATTCGAGCCGTTTGGACGCTAGTTGTGATTTCATTCGTACGCGTACAGTGTTTGCCTTTTGCGGACGTTGAAGAAAACACTTTTTTTTTGCATTGGTGATTGGTCACCACTGTTCCAGAGACACACAGAACGACACGAAAAACGTATTCCTACTCCGTCGTGTCCGATGTAAACAACGGGGTTTTTTCCGTATTTTCTCGGAAACAGTAAGACATTAGGTTGGTTTCCTTTCAACCACATATTTGAAATAGAATACGTAAACAATCCAAAACATGAAAGTTTCGGGGATTTCAGGACCTAGTGCCCCTTTAAGTTTTTTATCTTTTTGAAATACAATGTATTAAATATAGCACATAAAAAAATACATAATTTAAATTTTAGCATAGACTTTAGAAAAGTAAGGTAGCATTTGAAATCCCTAACAAGAATAAAATGTTTAGCTTTCATTGCTAAAATGTATGCAATGAAGATGTGCAGCATCATGCGTGCATTTCAGGTATGTGTTCTGTCCAAACAGAAGGTGGTAGTGGCTGTTGTGCAGGATCCCTAAAGCCTCCTTCAAGTCGTGAAGTGGGGCACTAGGGTGTCTTGTTGGCTTTATTTCTGTCCAGTGGTTTGTAATGTTTAGGCACAAACTTAGCCTTTCTAGGGGCTAAGAAAAATCTTAAATTTTGAATGTATTCCGTTGACATTCTAATTGATACCTTTGATTGATTTGATGTTTATAAATGGGCATTGCAAAGGTGAATGATGACATGTAACCTAATTGTATGTTTGGCATTCACTGTAATTACCACAATTATCGTTGACTATAACATGAAAAACCACTTACCCTACCTTCCAGCATGTATGAAGTAATGTGACTATATCACCATCACAATGTGTTTCACACTCAAGAAATGTTTAAATTTGTTATCGTTGTTGATTATCTGTGCACTAATACGGTTGAGAAGTTTGTCTCAAAATATTCATGCACAATATTCTCTGTTCAGGAAACGCACATACATTTCTTTTGTCCCCAAAAATGGAACTGATGTGCAGAAACCATTTTTTAAGACACAATTGTCTCATTAAACTGGTTCATTACTGCACTAATGAAGTAAAGCAGGCCTGTTTTAAATCCCCAGTGAATTTAGTGTCTGTGTTAACATTTTTAAATTAACGTTATATTGAATTGCAATGTCTATACAAACAACACCCCAAATTAGATGGACCTGTCCCAGAACAACCTATGGAAAGTGTTACTGGATCCCTTATAAGGCCTCATTCAAGTCCCATTTTTTCTAGAGAACTAACATAAATTGTATGTCTATTTCTTTGACAGAAACACATTTTGACAGGTTGCAGCTTCAGAAGATCCAGATAAATCAAGTGCAGTTGTAGCCTGTGGTGCCCTTCTCTTGATTCATTGTTGTCATTTCATGAATCATTGAAGGGTTCAGCTGGCTTCATTTGTTATCAGCATGTGGAGATCTGGCATGCCATCAATCATGTGACAATTTGATCACACTTTGCTGTTTCAACTTAATTTACTTAGTATTAATACAGTTATTGTATGCGTGAGTTACATCTCAGGTGACCCTTATCATTTGTTCACTAATTGGCAAGTACACTAATTGTCAAGTACAAAAACAATTCCAGAGAAACTTTTCAAAATTCACCCATGTGACTCATGGCTAAGTTATGAAACCAAATATAACAATATGTTTTTCAGTTTGTTGACTGTTTCATTTAGTCACACTCTTTAGTCCAGATATCATTTATGTGCACTCACTGCACTGTATTGTGACAGTTGTTCAAGTACAAATGCACAATAAGGACAACTGGGTCATCTTCATGAGATTTGTATAGGGGTCTTTATTTTTTTTAAAGAATGTTCCTCACACTTGCCAAGCCCAAAATATTTTCTGCTATTTGATTTCCTATGTTTTTGAGATATTTCATGGTCGTTATCCTTGTGAAGGCCGGTTGGTGGAGTCCATGAAGGAGCTAGTTCGGAATAAAGACTATTACTGTTTGATTTAATATTATCTCCTGAATTGCATTATTGATTGTGCCCGATAAATGACCTTTTTTGTAAACATAACCTGTCATATATTGGAAGACAGCCATTTCATCTTTACTTTCTGCTTTCATAAAGTAATCTGTGACATAATGAGCTCAATACCAGAGTTTCAAGGCGCTTCACAAAAGTGAAAAGAAATAACAATCATTGAAAAAGTTCTCTTTGCCTCAAACAAAATCTGGCAATAACTGGGCACATTTTTTTTTGATGGGGGGGGGGGGTCGTGGAGAATTGAATTCCAGCTTAGAATTGTCTTTGTTTGTTAAGCTCTTCCCCCTGCTACCCATTTTCAAAACTATTGTCCTTGAACTGGTGGGATTACTGACATCCAGTGTTGTAACATTTTTGCTGCATCATGACTTGCAAAGATTGTACATGTACATTTTTGTACCTCGAAAAATGGCACATGGGTTTCCAACAGCTCATTGACTCACTGCCATTTCAACAGACAAGGCTCATTCTGAATGAAGTCATGCTACTGTTAATGTTGTGCTTACTTATTTTGGTCGACAAGAAGGGAATTCCCCAACTGTACAATATGGATTTATTTGACGTCATAATCACTGCGTCTTTCTTTTTTCGTCACAATGAAAGGCACCGTATTGCGTGGCGCGCACAATGTAAACATTAAACGGGTCATTGCACTGTTGGGGATTTTATTGTACTTGACTTGTACAAACATAGTACATCAGCGATCAAAGTGCAGCCACGGTTCACATTAACCAACCGGTATAATTACACCCACTATTAAGAGGGTGGATGTTCTAGGCATGCTGTTTTATTTACCATTCAAAGTTGCGGTTATTTAAAACATACTTAATTTAGAGAGGGGGGGGGGTATTTTAGTGGGCAAAAACTGCCATGAAATATCAAAACAAGACTTTTTCAAACTTTTACAGAAATCGTGGCGTCAATGCGTCATGTTGCAGTGTTTGACGAAAGTGCCTTAAAATGGCCGTTTATGAAGAGCGTTTCAACCACATGTTATTTTAATACTTCACCGTTTAATCCCGTCACCTTCAATTTTTCTTCAACTTAAGTGGACTTGCTCCTTTAAATGTTTTAACCTGAGAATTATAATGAAGAGATGTAAAACCTTGATTTTATTTATTGTCGACGCT
Organism: Patiria pectinifera; assembly: GCA_029964075.1. NCBI lineage: Eukaryota > Metazoa > Echinodermata > Asteroidea > Valvatida > Asterinidae > Patiria > Patiria pectinifera. The sequence goes on from CM057135.1 coordinate 20,996,932, forward strand.
TCGAAAGCGGCGAGATCATATTAACTATCAAGCCTCAATGACGAATCCAAGGGTTTCCCAATGTGGTAACACCGAGGATATTTGCTTTGGTTAAGGGACTTTGAAACAGTTAACTTCTAAATTCACGATATAACGCGTGAAGAGATGAACTATGACTAAAGTAATTTTTAAGAGTGAAGATTGTTTCTATCATGTAAAAAAAGTCAAGATTTTGTCATATGGGGGGGGGGGGACTATCCCTTGAATCATCTCTTACATTTTCATTCAACCAGTGGCTCCTAACCCTAATTTGGTGGCATTAGATCTAAAAGTGATTAACAGTGATGCCTTTCTATCACAATGATCGTCCGCGCTTGAGCTATATGGTCTAAAATGAACCCCCTTGCATCATAGTTGTATAGACCCACGCAGCATGTTCCCAACCAACCGAACACGTGTAACAAGAACGGCTTATTGACACCTTGCAAAGTATATCCAGGTTAATACATCGCACAGAGGGGTCTCAATATTATTACATACAATTTATCTAGGGGAAAAATTGCCACCCAATATTTCGTAATTTCACAAGACGCTCGTGAAAGAGGAAAATTGTCGCCCCAAAAGGACGCTCGTATTAAAAAAAAAAGCCCAGTGCATCCCTGAAAAAAAAATGAAAAAAGGCATTCTTAAAAAAGGCATCGTGAATAATTGGCACTTCGTTGACAAGAAAATGGCATTCTGAAGAAAGGCAGCTCGTACTGTCAAAAAGGCACTCGTGAAAAAGGGCACTCGGGTGAAAACAGGATGTAATGTCACCCCCCCCCCCTTATTTTACGCCAGTTTTGCAATTTTCAGGGGCAAGTATACCAAATGTAGACAGAGATAATACATGTACAATGTGGCGTTTCATAGCCTTAATTATGTCAACCGAAGTATACTACTGACGAAAACCCGGAGATCCGATTTCGAAACTGGTTTAATGTTCAATATTATGCACCTGTTCAACTTGTGAACGGCTCAAAGCTGCCCTTCAACCAAGTCCTCAAGTTGTTGTCATTGGTCCAAGGGCAGCTTATTCTCTATTATTCCGTTCTGATTAAATGTTTGGCAAATTGATTTTTATCGAGCATAGAATGGGCTATTCTTTAATATTCGTCAAACAATTTCTTTGAATTTCGACTCTGTCCGGCATAAAATTGGTCCAAAAAGACCAGGTGTACCACCCTACCCTGCACCTGCGTCTCTTCGGTCAGATTTGGGGAAAAAAATAAAAGACATATTTTGACTTCATGAATTCATATTTTTTGACTCACACTCCACAACTTCAAGAAAATATTTTAAAAATATTTTTGGACTCTCTAATGAACACTTTTTCAATATTATCGGGGGAAAAAATCGTTAAAAACTTTTAAAATTTACGTTTTTTATGAAGTTCGAGCATCCTCTTAGCACAACTTAATTTTGGTTGAAGGGCAGCCTTCCATTTACAAAAAGGTCTGCAAATCTTGGAATCTGGCCCTTTTGAGGCGCCCGATTTTTTTCTGACTTGCAAAAATGTTTCTTGTGTCGTCTGGCGAATTTCAACCCATTTTGAGAAGAGAAAAACACTTTTTTAAACAAAAACGTCCCCGTTATTGGTTGAAGGGCAGCCGGATCTATCAGATTTAAAACATTTATATAATGTTAATCTGCAAGTTTTAAGCTTGACAAAAATGACTATTGACCCAAAACTACTTATTTATACATAATCGCTCAAGTGAAGTCCATGAAATTGGATAGTCATCGTCAAATAACCCACTTCATTGATCTCATTCTGCTATTGCCCACGGAGTAACTCAAATCTGTACCTGGTCAATTTTCAACCTAAGAGGGCCTCTCTTTGGTCCAAGGGAAACAGCTCGTAAATGCACAATGCTCGTTACTAGGGACACATGTCCAATAACAATAAAAAACCAGCTTTCAATTATGTCCTACAAAACTCAGAAATAATATTACACTCCCACCAGTACAGACATGGTGAAGAGTATTTTTTGGGACCTTGTTAATTTATATATTTATGTAAATGAGGCGTAATGTCAATTTTTTAATTCTGACGGTTACATTGCCCTGTACTTAATTTCAAAATATTTTTGGTCCAAGGGCAACAAAACTCACTCTCCCTTTCTCTTGCGCCTCTGATTGGCCCTTGCTATTAAATACCCAAATTTAAATCACAATCCGTTTCAAATTCTGTGAGGTAAGTCTTCTCGAATTAAGCATGCTTAAGTTTTATTTTCAAAAATGCAGTCAAAGGGACAATTTTATTGAGGCAAAGTTTTGACCAGTAGTATAAAGCTCAGCTTTCAACGCAATGTACTAAACAGTGTGTGAACGACGTTCTGTGTAAAAAAAATGATACTTTTCCCCAGGGTCTTGCGGTTAAGAATAGAACAAAGAGGTCACGCGTATGTCATAAAATGACACGCGCCTCATTGTGCGTAATGTATACACCCGATGTATTTATGACCGCCTTTCGCTATAATTAACTGGATTACATACATGTAGACTGCAATAAATAGATAAGAAACCATCAATGGTTTAGCATACTGACGCTGCACTTGGTAGCGGTTCAAAAAAGGGGGTGGGGGCACATCATTGTTGAATTTTGATGAGCGAGATATCCACAATAATTTAGGGCCTATGCTGTAACAATAACATGCCACAGGCCTAGTCTTTTTACTGTAACTAACATCGAGTCATAAAATTAAATCATAAACACGTAAACAAACATAGGGTTTGAATGATGTCATCCTGAGTGACTTTTATTAAAAATTAATACACATAGAACCACCTGTATGTAAAATACGGTACATGGACTAAAATTGTATTCGTACCCACGAATTTTATGCTTAATCCATGCTAATTACTACACTAAATTACTACTGTACCAGGGGCGGATTCATTTTCGCAGGGTGGGGTTTTTATCGCCAACAAAAAAAAATCTGAAATGTAGACATGTATTTTCCTCTGGACACTTGGCCTCTGTAAAATCAAAGGGGGATTTTCCTCTGGACACTTGGCCTCTGTAAAATCAAAGGGGGAGGGGGCCCTCGTACCATACTTTCAATGGGGGCGGGGGGGGGGGGCTTGCATTTTTGTTCAGGAATTTCTATGGGACTTGGGTTTTTTTTGACAGAGCTAATCCCCTCCCCCGATCCGCGCCTGTGTACTCCCGAAAACACAGAAACTTAAAAAAAATAAATACATATTACGCAGTTCTCCAATGTTCCCGTAAATTAAAAACTGCATGGTGACTGACATGTTGCTTTTTTAATTGACAAGTGTTTCATGGGCAGGGTGATGGCAAATATTTACAATGTTCAATAGGTCTACGTATTCAATCTTGCATAACAATACACAATTTACAATGCCCCTAAATCATCATTAAACTATTGTGAGACACTTTACATTGTTCAATTGGGAAAACTGCTAATAATATGAAAAATATGGGATGCTTTCGTTGGCAATTATAAGACAATACAAACATAAATTATAACCTGTTAATGAGGAATGGGATGTTCAATTGCTTGGCAAGTTGCATGGTCATTCTCGAAAACAGTAGCAATAATACTTACAACCAATGACAACTCATTTGGAAAAATTCAAAACTAATGACATATCAAAACATAAATCAAATACTAAATATGTTTACTACCTATTACAGACACATGTACAATGTACATAAACACCAACTGTTTTAGCAACAGAATAACTTTTTTAATTAAAAGAGGTTAATATCCTCAAAGGTAAGGAAATTCACATTGTAGTTTTCACAAATGAGTGGATTTTTGGTTGTATATTCTATAAAAAAAATACAGTTGTTTAAATTGTTATGCCTGTAGATGCTGGAAAAGACAAGAAAACAACCATGTTCATGAAGTCTGGTTCTCTGACCCTACTTGAATTGAAATGGATTAATTCATAGACATCTGGGAATTGTGAGGTCAGGGCACTCTAGCTGGCTTACACCCGTTCATAGTGTGTAATTGATTGCAAATAAATTCAGATTAAAATAGGTTTGAAAAAGCCAGTATTTGATACAAAATTGATACAATTAATACAATTGATACAAAATACCACTTTTCTTGAAAATGTCAGCACAAGGGGTGTCATGATTGTACAAGATGCTTTAGACTGTATTTTTTCACTAACAGTCCAAAGTATTTCATGGCAAAATAAAAAAAAACACCAAAATTGGAGGCCGCCTCCTTTAAAAAAAAACATGATAAATTTTAAACAGTAACATCATTTTTGCTCCTTTGTCTTTTGCATTTAGCTCATATATAGCTGATTTGTCATTTCCTGAGTCAAATGGCGGCCTTATTAAAAAAAAACAGTGGCGGCCATCTTGAAAAATAACCCGGTCGGGCGGCCATTCTGGAGGGGAAAAAAGGGCCTTCTCCTTCCTTTTTTTCAAAAATGCAGGACGCTAAACATATCATTTTTTTTTACTTCGCCTAATAATTTGGTAGTTTTGTTTTTGATGTGTGCAAGTGTTGTACATAGCTTTTTACCATCATGACACGCAACATGACACGCAACATTTGAAAATGGACTTTCTTATTCAAATTTTTGTGAACTGCATGTACGTACTCTGTTTTTACTACTTTAAGGGCCCATGAAATGAATTTTTTTAAATGCACCATTATGTCCCATTAAACATTATTTTCAATTTTCATTTTGCCCTTTTCAAGTGAATTTTGGTGCCTCTTAAATTGTCTATGTTAAATGCAAATTTCCATATTCATGAGCAGACATGTGATATCATATTGGAAATAAACCTAAATGTTGCAATTGGCTTACAAGTGCACAAAAAGTTTACAAAATTTTGAAAATTTGACAACCGCAAAATTTCTTTTCTTTAGTGATTCGTTGTGTCATTTCATGGCAGTAAGCCAAAGAGCAAACTTTTCTCACAAATGTTTTCAATTAGCACATTTTTGGGTTCACAATTTCAATAGAAACACATAAAATATGAATAGTGTCTTACTGAAATGACATCATGGTAAAAGCGCCCTCAATTATCTTGAAATGAATGGACAATTTTTGAAATTTAAAGAAGCGCACATTTCAGTAAAATTAAGTGAAAAAGGATGTAAATGAGTTTGTATGCACTTAAAGAGGATATGAAAGCACAAAATAAATTCCTAAGAATATATGCAAGTCATGGAACTTTAAAATGTCTGCCATGCACATCAATTATCTTGAAATGAATGAACAGTTTTGTAAATTTAACAAAGCGCACATTTCAGTAAAATTAAGTGAAAAAGGATGTAAATGAGTTTGTATGCACTTAAAGAGGATATGAAAGCACAAAATAAATTCCTAAGAATATATGCAAGTCATGGAACTTTAAAATGTCTGCCATGCACATCAATTATCTTGAAATGAATGGACAATTTTTGAAATTTAAAGAAGCGCACATTTCAGTAAAATTAAGTGAAAAAGGATGTAAATGAGTTTGTATGCACTTAAAGAGGATATGAAAGCACAAAATAAATTCCTAAGAATATATGCAAGTCATGGAACTTTAAAATGTCTGCCATGCACATTACATGAAATCCCTGAAGAATGGGACCACCTTACATCATACAATCTATTTATTCTTGATTATTTGTGCAAACCTCTTTGTTGTAGGTGTTAATTTTTTTACAATAAATTTAGTTCAGTTGGACTTACACCATATCCACAAAAACTTCTGCACACAAAAGGAAATGTGTGTTTACTAAGAGAAACATAAAATAAACTAGAGTTGTGTATCAGGAATAAAACACTGCACTGGGCAACACAGTAGCTGTCACATGTACATGTACATGTATTTGCACTTAAAATGTGAAATCAGAGTAATTTACATGTAGGGATGAAAGGACTTTGGGAGCAAGTAACCAAAATATACTTTTTAAACCGATATTTTGCCTGTTACGGGCTATGGTTACGGGCCATTATGTGTTTTAGCCATTTTTGGGCAATTTTGAGGCTGCAAAAATTCATTTAGGTTTGGCTATTTTTTTTGTAAACGTGGGAGTGGTTTGGAATATCTGGAAAGCGCAGGGGGGGGGGGGAGGTGGTTGTAATATAGATACATACATACATACATGGCAGGGAATGTTTTTGTTTTTGGAGCGCTACTGCACAAAGGCTATACAATAACCCAAAATGTTCTCACCAGATATGAAAAGACCAATGTTTGAACTAACCATAGCCGAAGGGAAATTATTCTGAGTGCCCTGGCAAGTGCCATTTTGGAGGGATAAAAATGGGGTAAAAAATGCAATTTTGCTAGTTGTAAAAACATGTATTATAGGGCCTAAAAATAATATAAAGGAGATTTTTCAGAAGTGTTTTTATTCTTTTCTTGTAAGGGCAAGGATGATACTTTGTCGTGATATAGTAACTTTTGTGACTATTGCAGTTTGGCTTGATGACCTTTGGAAATATTGCAAAAAATGAATTTTTGCAGCCTCAAAATTGCCCAAAAATGGCTAAAACACATAATGGCCCGTAACCATGGCAACCGGCAAAATATCGGTTTAAAAAGTATATTTTGGTTACTTGCTCCCAAAGTCCTTTCATCCCACAAAGTATTAAAAAAATTCGATTTTTTGAGTGTGGACACTTATATGAAGTATTTACACGAAATGACTCTTAAGTGTCCATGGACAAAAAAAATTGGAAGTAGCCAAAACAAACTTTACAAATCCATGTAATCCCATTGCCATTGTAATTGGCCATTTTTAAGCAACTTTTTGGCGATACAACATTCCATTTCTTGCAACATATTTTAAAAGACCATCAGTCTAAATGTCTAGTGTCACAAAATTAGCTACTGTGTATCAGGAATAGACAATATACCAAATGTGGAATAACCAGAAAAAGTACAGGTGTTGATTGCCACAATGGACAATACGAGTGCCTTTCCATGCATTTACATTGTCTTTAATATTTTAAGAAGAACTATGAATTAATTCAGCATGAAACTCAAACCTAGAAAATTCAACATGAACTCAAACAATCAACACAAAATTTAAATATGAACTAGAAACTCAGAATATTCAATTAACCTGAAACACTAAAAAGTCTACTACCTGTAAAATCTCAAACATTCAACCCGAACTTAAAAAGTCAGTTTGAAAAGTCATTCAAAAAACAAGTTCAACTTGAAACTCAAATATGACAAACAATACGACCTGAAACTTGACAACTGAACTCTGAACTCTGAAAGACAATGCAAAACTTAATTAAGGTCAACTAAAAACTCGAAAATTCAACTTAATACTCAAATGCCAATCCAAAAATCAAACAGTCAATGCAAAATTTGACGCCAACTCTCAACATTAACCCTAACCCCTTTGGTTTATGTATGTACTAGAGCGTATCCTGAATCCGCCAAAATCCATCAATTACTTAGCAATATGAGGAAGGAAAAAGCAAATCCCTCGGGAGCTTGAAAATTCTATGTCTCACCCGTGTGAGCGCTAGAGATAAAGAGGACGAGGGTACCAGACTGATGCAGGTACTGAGGGCCTAGGCGCTGAGGGTGCTATTTACTGTGGTATAAAACGCTTGCGATTGGGAGCCTTAGGCTAGAGAAATATGCAAATGTAAGGTTTAACAGGTAAGAGAGTCCCAGAAGTGGACTTTGCAATGCAAAACTTTTTTTGGTGGCTAGTAAGTCCATCAGAATCCACCAGTTAGCCAGGAGTAAATCTGTTGAGATCCTGAATCCATCAAAGTCCCCCAACTGCTCAATATGGAGGCATCCAGAATCCATCAAAAATCCTGCAGTACTGCTAGGTTTCATGTCCTGAATCCATCACAATCCCCCAACTTTTTAATATGGAGGTATCCTAAATCCGCCAAAATGGATTTTGATGGATTCAAGTACATGTACGTTAGGGTTAATTCAATTTTGAAACTGGAAAATTGAGTATGAATCTTGAAAAACCTATTTGAAGTGTCAAAATTGTCCACCCCCCAAAAGACAGAACACAAAATAGAGGTGAAAGTGTTTGTTAGTTACAAATTCAGAGTGGTCGGTCGACAACTAGACACAGCCCAGTTACATGTAGGTTATGAATAATTTTATATCTGAACAAAGCAGAGATGCCACCAATATATCAATAAAAAGCCTGAAACACTACTAAAAAAACTGAAACTACCCTTACCCCCTTTCAAAAACGTGTTTTCTGGATGTTTCAGACCAAATCCAGCACTTTCAATTTGTCACATTTTTAAAAAAAAACCTGAATTCAGGTTAAAACCTGAAAAGTGGCATCTCTGACAAAGGATCACAAAAATTTAACCTTTCCATTTCAACCAATTATTTTGTTCAAAACAAAAAAGGATCACATATCAGTATAGGCCTACATTTATGTACATGTACAAGTTATTTCCGGTTTAGAGGGTGCCCTTTCAAATGATGACATCCTAATGCGTTTTTGTGTCCTTCATTCCGTTCTCAACAATTCCATAATTTATTTGCTTATAGTAAAGAGCTTCCGCTTTCGAGTTATATTAGGGGAATAAATGTGTGTCCGGGAGGTAATATAACACTCTGTTTAAGACCGGAGGGAGTCTGGATGGGTGATAATTTTTGCCGAGCCCGAGGGTAATTATCACCCATCCAGTCTTAAACAGAGTGTTTAATACATATTTATTCCCATTCATAAATACCTTTTCGGTAAAAAAAACAAACAGATCTTTAAGGTCCAAATATCAAAAAAAGGCAAAAATGTGTTTTGGATACCGGAAGGGTAGGTTTTGTTGTTCAGGTTTTTTTATTCAGAAAGTAACTTCTCATGACGAAAAAGTCACGGCACAAAATAAAGATGGCGATATTGCCCAAACAAACAGACTTCTGCTTTTCAGTGTCGTTGCGCCAGATCAAGTCAACAGCTGTACTACATGTACGTTAAGAATGCCAAAATAATCTGTGTGTTGTATCTCTCACATAATCAGGTACATGTGTGCGTGAAAGCAAAATGGAGTTTCGACAAGGAGTAAGTATTGCACTTTTTACCCAATATGTTGAAATCCACAATACTGCACAATGTCCGAGTGTAAAAGGATTCTTGTTTTAACAATTTGAAGCCATTTCTTTCGGAACAGTTAAATACCATACATGTACAAGTAGATGCATACTTTTAGGCAGAATGGACCGAATTGGGGTTATTGCACCCCCCCCCCTATATTGCCTGCAAAACTGAGAAACCTCTAGGCCAACTGTATCTGTTGTGTAATGCGCGCACCAGTTTGGCCTAATATACATGTATGCAGCGCTCACCCAAAACATTCCGAACCAAACTCTTAAATTTCATCCAGTTGCAAATAAGATGCAGCAGCAAGACTTTTTGCAACTTCACTAGTCAGCTCTTTTGTGGTGTGAAGTATGCACAAGACTGATAATAGACCGCGATTGCCTGCAAAAGTAGCACATGCGCACTATTTTCCATGATTTTTTTAAGGGGAAACTTAAGGAATTGGCCAAGACGTTGTTTCTCACGTTCGCTGGCGATATGGCTGGTTGTAATAATACCCTCTCGTGGCGGTGGGTTTTCGCAGCTGCGGGTTACCGCCTATCAAACCGAAACAACATCTAGCCCCTAGACCATGTAGACTAGTACTCAACAACTAACATCGTCAAGTTTGAGCTTTGTAAATGCTGTTTAATTTGAGAAAACACAACATTCTGTGTCTCAATTTTAATTTAAAAGTGCTAAAATCCACACCCCCGTGATTCTCATACATCGCTGTTCAAGAGGCTCACAGCATGACATACAAAAATGTAAGGTTTATGCGCATGTGCCGGTTTTTCCGGGCTGTGCTGTAAACATTCATGAGCTCCTTCATAAAAAGTCTAACAGCCTTGAAAAAAAATGCACTAAATAGCTATTGAAGCCATAAGATTCGTCCCAATGTCACTGAATGTAGGTAAAAAAATTAACATCACAATCAAAGGTAATTTTTCGGAGGTGTTTTGTCATCAAGAGTCTTTCCGAAAGTTGAAATTCCTATCTGATAAAAAATTATAGTCCTTTCTCTGTTGATTTGTTGTTTATCTCAAATATCAAAAACCTATTTGTCATATAAAAAAAACCGATTGAACAGACTTCCTTCTTCAGTCACAACAGGGCGTATAATACGAGCTAAAGCACAAACATGCGCAAGAACCTAATGTCGCCCTGACAACAGCGGTGGGTTCTCACAAAGGGAAAATACAACATTTGCATATATACAGCAAAAAACAAAACTAACAAATTATCAAAAAGTGTACTGGACTGTAAGTGAATGACAGTCTAAAGAATCCTGTAAAATCATTGCACCTGATTTGCTGACATTTTCATGAAATGTAAGCCTACTATTTTTGTATCGATTTCCAACACTGGAAAAAAAACAGGTTTTTTTCAAATACTGCCTCAAATTCCCCCAAGATTTTGTATAATCGATTACATACACATGAAAGGGTACACAACAGCTAAACTGGTTCCCTGACCTTCAAATTCCCTGACGTCTACAAATTCCTCAATGTCAATTAAGTGGGGTCTGGGTACAAGAACATGATTTTTTTTCTTGGTTTACCGTTATCTACTAACACAAAACTTCAAATAAGTGATGGTAACAATAATTTTTTGTAAAATACTAATCCCAAATCCATCCATTTCTGAACATTACAGCAAAAGCAAATGTTGTATATTCCCTTTGAACAATAGCAACCCCCTAATCCCTTCACTTTCCAAATAGAACAAGCCCACAAAGGCATCAAAGATTTTGGAGCAGATAAACCGAGGAGAGTTGGAAGATGAGGAACAAGACGAGACAGTGGAAGAGTTGGAGGAGGAGCTAGAGGAGGCGTTGGAGGAAGAGTTGGAGGAGGAGTTGGAGGAGAATGACGTGGGGATGGAGGGAAACGAGTTGGAGGAGAAAGGCAGGGAGATGGAGGATGAGGTTGATGAAGATGAGAATGATGAAGAGTGGGAAGAGGAGGAGGAAGTGGAACATGAGGACGACAAAGTGGCAAACACTGGGAGCAGTGAAGAGGAATATGACCCCTTCGAATACAGTAAAAGAACGACGGTTAAGAATTCCAACCAGAGGCAACCAGTGAGTACATCTGATATACACATGTTCATGTAGCTCACATTTTACTTTCATTACAAATTTTTCCTTCCACTAAAAAAATACAAAAGACATTGAATCGTTTATTTTTATTATGTAGAATGAAAACAACTTTTTTCTCAAATCCTCTAAAATCTTAACCAACATGGCCGGATAGAGTCCATATCTGTATAAGGGTGACATACATGTAAAGTAATAGTTGGTTTGTTTATGATGAAACTATGCTTGCCTCTGAAGAAGCCCTTGCTTAGTACATTATATCAGGCCACTCTATTTTTTTGTATCTATAGCTCAATCCAGTCAGTGAGCGGTTTGCAGCAGTTTATTTTTCAAACTGTGCTTTAGTCCAATCAACATTGATTTTTAAGTTTTTATCACCTCCCTCCTCGATTTTCACTCCCACCCAACTTATTTTTAGCTGTTTTGGTGACACACTCAAACAGCTCTTGTTGTTGTTAACATTTTTTAGCTGTTTCGGTAGCACTAAAACAGCTCTTGGCTCTGTTAAGATTTTTCTCTTCTGTCTTCCATCAGGTTTTTCTTCCACCGGTATAATTGGGCACTTTTGCAAATTTGATCGACTTCAGACTTGGTACATACATGTACTGGTACTTGGGACGACCTCCCATAGAATGGTCCTAGAAGAAATGTGTGATCGTGAGGTCATCAGGTGTCAGATTACAGCACACTAAAGATGCATTTTTTCCCATGGGTTTTATACAAGTTTTTCTTCAAATCATACACCGTGGCACTTTCCTTTGTCTGATTGACTTTAGACTTGGCAGACACTTACCAGCAGCCAAAGATGGTCCCTGATGATATTCATAACAATGACGTCATCATGTGTCACATGACGTCATATTAAATGTGCATTTTTTTAAATTGCTATAACTTCAAAGTTCAAGTCCAATTGGGTTGAAACTTGGTATGCACATTCACAGGGATGTGTTACAGATGAAAACTGAAGTGACGTCATAATGATGTCATCACATGTCATGTGACATCACATTAAAAGAGCAATTTCTAAAGCCCCGGTAACTACAGAACCAAGAACTACATGTGTATGTGTGATTTGGTTGTAACTTGATATGTACGTACATGTATAATGTACTGTGTTATAGATGACATTTGAAGTGACATCATCATGTGTTCATGCTGTGCAGAGTTTTTTCAAATATCCAAAACAGCATAACATCATCAGGTGTCAAGTTACATCACATAAAAAATGCGTTTTTCCCCAAAGAAATGTATGGTGTCATAGTGTAAACTTTCCTTTATTTAATTTTTTTGTTATAATGTTTTTCTTTAAGTCCAACAGAGCATTGAGGCAATGCCATCTTTGCCCAGGTGGCTTGGAAGGCAAGATGGTGAGGCATCTTGCCCAACACCTAACAAGGTTCCACAGGATCAGAGACGCGAAGAAGAGAATGGTGGAAATTGCGAAGAATCGAAAGCTGTGAGTACATTTATTCATGGACATCAATTGTTGGAGGGCAGGGGAACGGGGGTGGGGTGGGGCACGGGGACAAAAACTGTAACCTACATAACTATTCTAATAGCTCAGAATATACAGTAAGAAGCTGATTCAGTGTCTCAAAACTCAAAAATGATATTTAAAATAGGTTTTTTTGCTGGGAAAAATGGTTTTTAAGTGGTCAGAAATTGCCTCAGATTGCACAAAAATGCACACTGTACACTTCACAGGTAGAATCCCTGCTGATCAGCTTTGTCCCCCCTCGAACCCCCATTTCAAGTGATTTTATCTGAAAAAGTGACCAATTACTTTCACCTATAACTACTAAACTAAATAATCAGTGATGTTTGTATAATGTAATCAGATAAACCATTAATTGCTACACATTTCTTTTGTCGTGTACGTAAACTCGCTTGACCTTTACTTCCGGGTCTACCGGAAGGTCAAAGTTACGTAAATTCAAAATGAAGACGATAGCCTGAAATCAGAACAAAGCAACATTTCTTCCGAACAGTTTATGGTATGATCACAAAAGCTTGTGTGAACTTGTACCATGTTAGGAAGATGTTATAAATTTTGTTATGTCATCATGACGTCATCAGGTATCAAATTACAAGCGATTTAAGGGCAAATTTTGACAAAATAGTTTGCGTTATAGGCCCTATCTGTTGAACTAAATAGAGTACATGTATCGCGTTCGTTTTTTCGTGAGGTATATGGCTCACAAGCTACATTAAGTTTTTATTACACTTCCGGTAACACTGGAAGTAAAGGTCAGTGTTACCGGAAGTGTAATAAAAACTGAATATACATGTAGCTCAAAAGCGGAAGCATTTTACTACAGACATAAATATTATGAAAGTGTTTAATGAGGAATGCCAGACACAAAAAAACTGTGTGATGACGTCATCATCTGAAAGGGCGCCCCCAAGCAGCACATAAAATAGTGTTCTTTTTCTTCAATTTTAAAACCATAAGTTCAAATTTTACCAAATCGCCCTTTGATATTTTTTGATTAACCACAGATAACTTGGCAAGGTTTCAAATTCATGACGTCATCAGACCAGAAGTTACATCCATGAGAATTTGTCAACGATCATATTTTCAATTTAATTCTATCAGATGTCATATATCTTAGCCCAAATATTCATAACTGAACTGGACAGTGTTTCATAAAATAGTTGTCTACCCGACCACTCTACGTTTAGAAAGCTGACCACAGTGGAGCATATATATATCTGCATGTAGAACAAATTGTATGAATTTGCCTGATTGGAATCGATTTGACGGACCCTACATAAAGTTAAGTTGAATTGTGTACCTCATTACAACTTGCAGATAAACATACAAGTATGAGAGTGGTTGTTTGGTAGAAAAACATTGACTATACATGTAGTTTATGGTCACCCAGGTCATTTATGATGCGTTAATTTCACATCCCTAATGAACCAATGTCTTCTTTCTTTTGTTTTACAGACAACCAATATCCAAACCTTCCAAAAATCCTTACCAAAGGATCCTCAGGGATTGCCCAGTCCAGGGATGCCCCTGGGGCGGCTTCAAACGCATTGATCACCATCTGTGGCATAAACACAACCTTGATGTATGTTGATGCACTTTCCATTCACTAAAGACTTATCGTCCATGCATAAAATGATAGAAGCTTGTTAGATAATGATTGGACCTGTAAGAAACTTGCAGAAACTGCATAATACCAGGGTGTAACATTGAATTCATGTAGGCTTTCCTACATGTACATGATTGGACACCTGACTTTTTTTCTTCTTCTGAAGAACTGTACAGTTTTTTTCTTTGGCAGAAACTGCTAAAACATGTACATGCAAAGGAGATCAGTAATGCCCTATTTTCTTTTTTGCAAAACAATTTTGTGAGCAATGAACATGTACAGTATGTATGATGGTGACTGCAGATGCAATCGGCAGATTGCCCAACCCCTCCAAGCTCGACAACGTGACATGTGATGAATCTGTAACTTACATGTATGTATAGTAGATGGCACGTTTCAAACATGCATCCCAGTCTCCTCAACTCATTTAAAAAGTCTAATTATTATGATTTTGTTTCAACAGCGAGGTACTGCGGAATACCAAAAATACATGGCCCTCGCAAAGAAAGCACACGCCCCGAAAAAGACATCGCAAGGGAAAGAAGCTCCACCCCAAAAGCCAGCAGAGACCAAAGACATCTTGATGGATGACGATGATGGTAACTTCTGCATCAATTGGAGAGTTTAGGAAGATTGCCATGTGAAAATGTTTTACTCAATTACCGCTGCATATTCTTTGATAATGAACCTTCCATTGTGCATTCATTTCAACAAGAATTGTATGTTTTGTTTTTGATTTTCAGATGAACCCCTCCTTGAGAACTTCTTTAATTATGAAGTTGTCAAATTTGGAAGTACACCTGCAGCATACAAGTCTGCTGGACAACAGCGGAGGCAGCTGCAATTCTGCATTGACAGACTGAAGCTGAGGTGTTCGGCGGACTTAATCCATCCAAGGATTCCACAAAAGTAATCAACTCAAGAATTTAGAAATAAGGTCTATGGAATAGCAGCTTTTTCTCATCATCATATCAGCCTCGTTATCGAGGATTTTTCTGTCTCATTTTCCTCCTCCTTCCAATGGGTACTTTTTTGTAGATGGGCTTGACAGTGGCTGTGAGGATCGACTGTGGAAGGACCATCAGCCTGGAGCAGTTCAGACACAGAGGAACATAAGCGAGTCGAAGTGGAAGGGTCTTTGAGTGCAGACACATCAAACTTCACTCCGGGAGGATTCAAGCATGGTCAGGTTTTTGGCTTCTGGCATTGCAATTGCAGACTCCTTGGCACCACAAGATGCCATGCCTGAGTTGGTAGGAATACACTAGACAGCTTTCAGTACAAGGATCCTGGTATCCAAGTAAATCGAGTGGTCTGTAAGCTTTGATTTAAGCTGAGCAAATTTGTCATCCGCAACGGCAACCATCAGGTCAACTTCAGCGTTAAAGACACAAACAGTTGTCACTCTCAAGCTGCTTGCTACCTTTGGGGTTTCTCATGGCACATGTACGTCTTTCATGTAAGACAATTTCAAAGTTACCATCAACTGATATGATGGTATGCTACTTGCTATCACAAGCTGTTAAGTCAGTGTGGCTTCAGAGCTAAGAGATTTACAACTGATTTCACAGATTTCACATTTCGGCAGTTACAGGAGAAAACTATGGAGCAGAATTGACCGCTTTTTGTTGTCTTTGTTGACTTCTCTAAGGCTTTCGACTCCATAGACAGGGTAACATTAAGTCCCGACATGATGGGAAGTTATTCAACCTGACGAGACTCCGAGCAAAAACAAAGGTGAGAGAGGTCTGTGTTTAAAGAGCTGCTCTTTGCTGACAACTCCGCCCTTGTGGTACGCACCTTTGAGGACATCCAGGAAGTCACCAACCTCTTTGCTGAAGCTTCCCGGAAGTTCGGCCTCACTATCAACATAGATATGACTGAAGTATTCTACCAGCCAGCACTTGGTAATCCCTACACCCACCCCTCAATATATATAGATACTACGTACTCAGCTACAGTCAGTCCCTAAGTTCACATACTTTGTTAGTACTGTTACATCTGACCACACTCTTGATGCTGAGATTTCTGATCGCATCCAAGCTGCAGCAAAGGCATTCAGTGGCCTTAGAAAACGTGTCTGGTCCCAGCATAGCATTCTAAACACCACAAAGTGCAAGGTCTATCGTGCCCTCATCATAGACACTACTGTGCTCAGCTGAAACATACACCTATAGGAGACACATCAACAAATTAACTAGCGTCCAGCTTCGACACCTGAGACAGATCCTAGTATGGATGGATGAGTCCAGACTCCCTCAGGCTGTATTCTATGGCAACCTTTCTGAAGGAAAGCGGCGAGTTGGAGGCCCGAAACTGCGGTATACGGATGTCCTTAAACATAATTTCAAGGCAGCCAAGATACCATTGGATGACTGGGAAGCCACAGCACTAAATCGTTCAGAGTGAGAGGGCTTCCTTTAGGAGAGAAGAGCTTAGACAGTTGGACTGACAAGATCAGAAACGTATGAGAAGCAACGCGCCAGGCGTCATAATCCTCAACCCTCATCTGTCTTCTGTCAGTTCTGTAACAGGGGCTGTCAACAGACTTGGTCCGTCTTCACACGCCTGTTCAAAGCACCGTACTACTACTCCCCACTAAGTCACTTGTCATCGTCAATTCGACAGACAGCCAGAGAGAGACACACACTCCGTATTATAAAATGATCAGTATTGTTTAAATGAGAGCATATTTCAAATGTATTTCACATTATACTACACTGCACAGAGCACCTTTACATTATTAAATTTACGTATACTGTGCATATGTTATTTTACAGGATAGTGCAATTGCTGCAAAGCGATACAAGGCAGGCCAAGACCCAGGTTAGTTACTTGCTATCCCTAACCAAATTGTGCCACTACTTGACCTTGCGCCCTTCTGTTTGTCGGAGATGGTCCATCAGTCAGGGGGCAATTGCTCAGACGGACGGCGCAGCAAAGGATCTGCAGGTCAGTCTGCGAAGAGCCGTTAATGTTCGAGAGGCGGAACTGAAGTCTCTAATCCCAGGTGCGTTTTCAGACATGTATGATAGTTGTCATGTATCGTGCAATAGAATTCTGTGATAAGAATTAAACTGCAGTGGTGTCACTCTCAAAGCTGCTTGTGTACTACCTTTGGGGTTTCTCATAATACAAGTACATACGGCCTACATAATGGACCGGTATGTCTTTCATGTAAGGCTATTTCAAAGTTACCATCAACTGATATGATGGTATTCATCATGTTCATGGATCTCATCTTGAAAAACAGAAGTCTGAACTTAATAATGTTATCCGTTATTAAACTGTAAAAGTTGCTCAGACAGTACTTTTGAAAGATACATACACTATATTTTGTGCCCATTATCTGATTTGAAAGTTAATGTTTCGTTTTAATGTCAACAGAACTGGTCCTCAGAAAGGAGGATGTGAGTTCGTTCAGAACATCCATAAGGAGTGACATTGTAAACATCATCTGTGAGTATACCGTAATTTTTTTGTTTTCACATGATTCTATATTCTTTTTTGTAGTTCCACCCTAAATCCCATAGACTTTGTACACGTTTTAACTGGACCATTAAACATCCTAATGAAACCTAACCTATTTTTTAACCCTCAACACCAACATCTACAATCAATGTCAACATCAGCAATCAAAAATCAACAATCACCATCAACTTATCAACAATCAGCATTAAAATCATCATCAACAATCAACATCAATAACCAACAACAAAAATAAACATCAACAATCAACAAACAAAATCAAAATTATTGCTTTGATTAAAGTCAAGTTCAAACTTTTTCGTCAAAGTTTGATTTTTAAAGACAGCACAGTAACTTTTGCTTTAACCCTAACCCCTAGAAGGTTTCCTAGAAAGTATCCTGAATCCACCCAAATCCACCAATTTTGCCATGGTAAAAAATGTTGGTGGCCAGTGAGTCCATCAGAATTCACCAGTTAGGCGGAGTAAATTGGTTGAGATCCTGAATCCCCCAAAGTCCCCGAACAGCTCAATATGGAGGTATCCTGAATCCATCAAAATCCTGCAGTTCCGCTAGGCTCACATCCTGAATCCATAAAAATCCCCCAGTTTGTGCAATATAGAATATCCTGACTCTGCCTAATACCTTACAAATCAAACAAATCAAATTATTTTAAATTTGTTTTTTGCCAACCCTGCTTTTATTTGTGTCTCAACATGCGAACATGTACAATGTATTTTGAACAATTATTATTATATCTTTCCATAATAGCCCTGTTACAAGACGAATCTGTAGCAGTGCCATGGATCAACATCCAGGACTTAAGAAATGGACTCATGCTGGAGATGTTTTTCAGGGGAGCGCCCCGAGCAGGAGTCATTGCAAACATGTCCCTGGGGGAGTTTCAGGATGCAGACGAGGTCCTGGATGAATGCCTGCAGCCATGCCATGTCATCAAGGTATGTATTAGTTTCAGAGATAAATAGGCCAAACAAAAATACTAATAGTCCATAGTGGATAGAGGGCATTAAAGTGACAAGTTCATTCAGCCAGACTTTTTATGAAACAGATGCACTACATTTTCAGTGTTCTATGAGCACGAGCGTGATAACAAATATAGCTTCCAGCAAACTTTAAGCACAGTCAAGTTAGAAGTGGCATGTTTTCTGTGAACCTATCAACGGTATGGGCATACAGCTGGAGTGTCACTTGAATCATACCTCATGGAATAGCTCAGTAGCTGTTATACCACCATCCATACATAAACATGCCTTGACTCATGACGTCATGATAACGTCATCAATGGACACTTGATACATCCACAAAGCTGCATTCTTTGATTTAGGTAATTATCAGCATCCAGACTCTAACCAGTCATAAACACACTGTTTAAAACCAGCCGGCACACATTTATTCCCTGACATGCCTAATGTTTCTACTTATCTGACTGCATACCGGTACATTTAGGGTGTGCTGCTACAAAAAAAAAATTGATGTTGACGTGATAGACGTTTCTTACTATGGTTGGCCATTTTTAACAGTCAAAATTTCAAATTATGTAAGGGTTCTTACCTGCCATATAATTGGAATTATATTTCGTCCTCGTCGTCGAGACTCACCGTGTATTATTGTCCCTGGTAATACGGTTTGCACCACCCTTTGAAGAAAATGGATCATTCCTTCATTCATAAAAATGCAAATTAGCCCTAGCATGCTGGGTATAAAGCCCCCAAGAAACCATTGAAGCGTGTCTCTTTGTAGATCTAAGGTACTGGTCCTGGCTGAGGACTCAAGATGGGTGGGAGGCTGAAGAGAACTGAGGCACCGAGGGAGGGAGGTGAGTCTCTCCTCCTCGGCCTCATATAATTCCAATTATATGGCAGGTAAGAACCCTTACATAATTTGAAATTATATTTCGTCCTCGTCGTCGAGACTCACCGTGTATATTTCACAGCTAAGCCGAAGACAGGACTGCTCTTCCATATTCCTCTGAACATGGTACATCTCGCTTGTAAAACTTTCCAAAGGTGTTCACCGATGACCAGTCTGCTGTCAGTAAAATCTGAGCAGTAGAAACTCCTACTCTTGCTGCAGCAGATGTAGACGCAGCCCGAGTAGAATGTGCTTTATAATGTGAGACATCT
Organism: Patiria pectinifera; assembly: GCA_029964075.1. Taxonomy (NCBI): domain Eukaryota; kingdom Metazoa; phylum Echinodermata; class Asteroidea; order Valvatida; family Asterinidae; genus Patiria; species Patiria pectinifera. Next base: position 21,016,778 of record CM057135.1, read on the forward strand.
ATTCCTGCCGATGCCATCACTATTTTCAGCCATCTAGCAATAGTAGATGAAACTACTGGATGATGAGGTTTCCCGAATGATAGAAACAGCCTGGTAAAGCGCTGATTATTTAGGCGTCTAAGCAATCGTGTACGATGAATATACACCTCCAACGTTGAAAAGACACATAGTTTTCGATCTGCTGGATAACGGGCCAAAACAACACTTGGAACTGGCCTATGTGCTGAGGAACATTTAGACTGGCTGACTGGTGCAAATTCAAATGCTGTCCTGGACTTCTTCATGTGATGTAAATCCAGAGCAATTAATGATGAGTCACGAGAGCGACCAGCATGACCAATTTGAGCGTCAGAAGCCTCAAACTGAGCTTCCTGTTTGATGAGAGTGAACCAAGGTAACGGAGAACTTTCCCAACATCCCAAGTAAATGAATACCTAGGTTTCGGTGGTCGAATATTAAAAATACCTTTAAAAAACCTTGTCATTAAAGGATGTTGTCCAATAGGGACATCATCCACCTGAACATGGGCTGATGAAATAGCAGACCTGTAGACATTAATTGTCCAATATTGTAGCCCATCTTCTAACAATGTATGGAGAAACTCCAACACTTCTGCTAAAGGTGCTTGAACTGGATCCAAGTGTCGTTGATGACACCAGCGACTCCAGCGATTCCATGCTGAGTCAAATTGAGCATTTGTTCCTTTTCTCCGTGATGCCATGATAACTGAGGACACCTTCTGCGAAAGTCCTCTTGCTGCGAGTGATTTCCCGATAGCACCCAGGCGGCCAGCTGCATCACCTTGTGCATGGGGTGTTGTTGACGATTGTGACATAATTGAAGGAGATCTGGGCGCTGTGGTAACAGTAATGGTGTTTTTACTGTCAGTTTTAACATTAGTGGATACCACGGTTGTGTTTTCCAAACTGGTGCGATTAGCAGAACTGTGGCTTCTTCTGCTTGAATTTTCTGAAGGCACCTTGAGAGCAGACTGAAGGGAGGAAACAGATACCCTGCCATGTTGCACCAGTTGATGGTGAACGCGTCCACTTGCCATGCTTGTGGATCTGGGTGCCATGATACGAATCTTGGAACCTGTCTGTTGAGCCGTGATGCAAACAGATCGATCGACGGTTGAAATTTCATCTTTTCTACCAATGCTCTGTAAATTTCGGGGAGAAGATGCCACTCTGTGCGGTCGTTGAAGTTGCGCGACAATTCATCTGCTATGACATTTTGTGCTCCTGGGAGATATTCTACTGACAATGTTATTTGTCTGTGTAGACACCATGTCCATATCTTCACTGCAAGGGATGACAATTCTGGAGAATGAGTCCCCCCTTTGTGGCTGATGTATGACAATACTGTCATGTTGTCCACCTGTAGTCGGATGTGTAGGTTGCGTTGATGGTACACCAATGCCCGAAGGGCATAGTACACTGACAACAGTTCTAGATTGTTGATGTGTAGATTCTGTTCCAATATCGACCATCTGCCGCCTGTGCGGATTTCGGATGTGCAGGCACCCCATCCTTGGAGTGATGCATCTGTCTGGATGTTGGATTGAGTAGTGTTTGACCGTTCCAAATTCTTACGCATTGTATCCAGCTTTTCAACTCGTCCTTGGAGGCGTGGGATAGGACTACTTCCGAGTCGTAGGAATTGCTGTGGTGAAGTGCCGTAATCTTGTCTTGCTGCAGATTTCTGTAATACAATGGGGCTGGAAACACCGCTTGTATGCTTGAGGACAACCGACCGATGAGCTGAGCTAATTCGCGGACTGTTAAGGTGTTCGCCTGCAGAACTTCTTGACAATGATTGACGATATGGTTGACTTTCTCTACTGGTATAGACAATGTCATTGTTTCGGAGTTGATTTGAAACTCGAGGTATGTGATTTGCTGTGCAGGTTGGAATTTTGACTTTTCCTGATTGATGACGAATCCTAGTTCCTGAAGTGTAGTTGCCGTGAACTGGAGATTCTCGGTGCATTCTTTCACAGAACTGCCCATTATGAGTATATCGTCGAGATAAAACACACATCGAATTCCCTTTGCTCGGAGCTGTGCTGCCACTGGCTTGAGAACTTTCGTAAATGTTCGAGGAGCACTTGACAGCCCAAATGGGAGGCATGCAAATTGGAACAACTGGCCTTGCCATATGAAACGAAGATACTTCCGAATAGGAATCATAAAATAAGCGTCTTTAAGATCAATGGAACCTAGAAAATCCCCTGGTACTAGTAAATCTTTCTAATTCTTCTGCACGTTGACCACCAGCCCAAGGCGAGGCTGGGGCCTGTGACTTACGCACTCGTTCAACCCTAGGCGAGGTTGACGAGGCCGCAGACGGTCCCGAGGCCATAGACGACGATCTCAAGGCTGAACCAGGCACATCTTTAGCCTGCTTGTCGTTGGCTTTCCCTTTCTTGGTCGACATATCAAAGCAATAAACGTAGAAAAACCGAAATGGTTGTAGCTAAAATTGACTAAGTACGTGAAACTGAAGACGTAGTGTAAAATATGTGTGTGCTAAACCGTACCACAAGAAACAAAGACATGCTTCAATGGTTTCTTGGGGGCTTTATAACCAGCATGCTAGGGCTAATTTGCATTTTTATGAATGAAGGAATGATCCATTTTCTTCAAAGGGTGGTGCAAACCGTATTACCAGGGACAATAATACACGGTGAGTCTCGACGACGAGGACGAAATATAATTTTGTTTTCAATTCCACATACATAATTTTTACCTTCCAATGTTTCAGGTTAAGAATCACAAGACACGTGGGAAGTACGGTCCGCAGATGGTAGCTGTTGGCGAGCCTCTATTCAAATGGCTTTTCATTTACATGATGGTGGCGAGGTCACAGACTCCCAAATGCAGCGACGACGACATCAAAAACAGAGATGCCCCATTCTTCCTGGAGACAGGGGGAAAAGGGGTGTCAAAAATGTCACAGACATTGAACAGGTAATATCAATGTAAACTCTCCCACTGCCCCTGTTTATATAATATGCAAACATTCATAAGATGGAAATATCACAAGATTTCAATATAAAGATATTAAAACATATTATTACAAGGTAAACAAACGAGTTATTACGAATAGGTTTGCGTCCCTGAGATCCTTGCTCAGGCTCTTCGTTTTATGATGTACATGTACGTGTTCAACATGATGATGGTTGGCCGGTTTATATGCGCTTTAATATTGAAAAAGACCCCCTTAAATTCTGAACAGTAGGATAATACGAAAAATATAATGCATAGTTTGGGTGGAAAATAAAAGGAAGGATGGAACGTTATGACTGTTAACAAACAGCTAACAGTTTCATTATATCTCGTTCAAAGGATCGATATTTTGAACGTACGACTTCCATGTCATACGTCGACTTACATATGTCGTTCGTTGACTTACATGTCCTACTTCAACTTACATGTCGTACGTCAACTTACATGTCGTACGTCGACTTACATGTCGTATGTATGTTTCACATGAACGTGCGGCTCACATGTCGTATGTAAGACTTACATGTCAAACGTACGACTTACATGCCATACAAATTATATGTCGTACGTACATACATATAGCTTACATGTCGTAAGTAAGTCTCACATATGTCGTACGTACAGCTTATGTCATAAGTACGTATTACGTTCTTACTACTGACATGTCGTATGTACGACTTACATGTCATAAAAACGACTTAATGTCATGCTGTGTACATATGGGTCATTATGTTGTACGTATGGCATCTCATGCTACAATGAATTACAATTCATATGTCGTAAGAACGACTTACTTTTTCACCATGTCCCTTTGGCTTGGTATTTTTTCATCACAATTAAAGTGTTTAAATGATGGCTAGTTTCTCTATATAGTTTTAATTCGTACAGTGGGTAGGACTTGACTTTGTATGAGTAAACCTGGCTTTAACTTATGATTTCAGCTTGGTACAAGTACCTGTTCCCTGGCCCGGCTTTTTTAGGCCTTTTTTTTGGTTTATTTTGAAACATAAAAATTAAACCATGGGTTGCCGTGCAGCAAATTTTTTTCCCATATTGTTGTAAGTCGTTCTATGCATGTACCGAGTTTCGTAATTTTTCATCACTCGATGGCCGAGATCTTGGGGGGGGGGGAGGAGGAATCCCCCCGCTGAGAGATGACCTTTGACCTTGGTATGTGACCTTTGACATCCTAATATGAGGGTTGCCACGTTGCATCTATGACCTACGTGTAAGTTCAATGGTTAAACTTGGGCTGCAAATATTCAGCCTTTCTCGATATTTTACATGCGTGTTACACTAAATAAAGAACGAAAATATGATTTGATTTACATCTCCTAGAATGTGGAAAAAGAAAGGAAAGCCGGGGAAGCTGTCGGCCACCATTATCAGAAAATCAGTAGCAACCCAGGTGAGACCTTAGCGAGACCATTCATGAGTGCTTTGATTTATCCTTCGCACCATCACTGTTCAAAGTGGCTTTACATATTGTCTTTTTATGGTCGAGAATTCTCTGTGACTATTCTTCTTTATACAGCATCAATTTCCGACTGCGAAAACACGCTGTTTCTACATGTATGTTGTTGGAAGGACGAAATTAGATTCGTCATCATATAGCACATAACACTATGTCTGTGTGCATGGTGTTTTATTAAAAAGAAACTTTTATGTTACCTTTACAAATCAGCGTTCGCAACAACATTGCTGTTTCAGCAAAGATAGGAGGCAGTCTCTGTCCTGCCCCCATTAAACACGGCTACTGTTAGAATTCAAGTTGCCTTTGTCACAATTAAATAATCAGGAGTGGACTTCCACTTGATCACTGCAGGGCTGTTTTATTTTGTTGTTTTTAATTCTCCATAAGCGTCTAATTTTGACAGCCTATGCTCAAGATTGGATTAAGTTTCTATGGTCCTGTTTTATTTAGGGTGGGGAGCACTGTAAAAACTTGTATGAAATTTGTACTCTAAATGTTGTGCCCTTTTGTATCTTCTTTTGCAGTCATGGGGATCCCTCAGCGCGCCAGCAAGGTCAATGGTGGCTGAACACATGAGTCACCAAGAAGATACCCAGCACAAGTTTTATGTTGCTGCGCACGGACCGACCACTGCAGCTGAGAGCGCCAACCTTATTGACAATCTATGGGTAAGCATGAAAAGATAGGGATTATGTGACAGAGCAGTTGAAAACATGGTTTATGGCTCAGACACTGTGACCTGGACATAATTTCAACAAATGATGACCAATCATTTCTTGTATCTGGTGTGTTTAACAGAACACTGATGATCATGCATCGACATCTAGGTCGTCAACGTCAATCATAGTAAGTGAAGGACAACTAGAATTTTAGGCTAATATTCTTAAGAAAAATCATCCCAACGAGCTGAATGATGAAGTGAAAAAATTTAAAAGGTGTCATGCAGGCAGCTGATTTAACCGGTTTGGGTCAGATGATGTCTTAACAAGATCTGGCTTGGCTGTCTGATTAAAAAGTGTCTAGAATGCCTCGACTCACCTCCAGATGATGCCTATCATAGCTCATTTGATCTGTACACACACATCATGTCAAAAAAGTCTGTGGAGGCAGACTGTGTGTTGACATTGTACTATTGTACAATGCGTGGGCAAAACCCGCAGTTTTGGAAAATTTTGAACAAATACTGTTGAAATGACTATTGCAAATTAGTATTTGTGGCATTTGATATTATATCAGAAGTTTGTTTTTATATCTTGCCTTCTTCAAGAATCAGAAGAACTTTAGTTCAATACGTCACCGTTTCTGGACACCAACCCCTGTTATTTTGTAAACTAATTATTCCACTTGCAGTCATGGGATAACTTAAAATACCCTAATATTTACAAGCATACCAATAAAGCTGGTTAGACTTGTACCAGTAGTTTTCTGGATTAAGACATTTAAAAAAAGCACCTTACTAATTCTGGATAAATCTGAAATTTGACAGGCACCAAGCATCCCAATTAAAAACCAACAGTGGAAGGCCACACTTGCCAGCTGCAGCACCTCCCTGAAAAAGGTAGAAGCTAGACTTGAATTGTTTCTTTCCCAGCGATTCCAACCGCGTAGCCAGATGATTTTAGGGGTGTATTTCCGAGTAAGGGGGGGGGGGGGTATTCTGCAATTACTCCAAAATTAACAGTGTTCAGCAGCCTTCCAATTTTTTTTTTGTGGTGGTGGCTGCATTTTTTTTAAAGCACAAATACAGCTCAAACATCAAACTGATGTCCATCCGCAGTGACACTTTATAACATTCTTCCAACCATACTCTTGAATTCCTTGATCAAAATCTCACACTGATGGGTCTCATCGCGGAAATATTGACACCAACTCACGATCATCACTGCACAGTATGCAGATACAAACACAAGGTGCACAGACCATTGGAAATTTTATTTACTTTGGTCCTCACATACTCCACTGCACACACCACATTAGTGTCTATGCATAGCTGCCAACTTTTCAAAATCCCAATTAGTAATCAACCCGCGCGGTCATTTTCAACTGCTCGTTTTATCAAAAGCTTTACCAACATCGAGTACAGGTACATGGTTTACATGTACACATACATGTGCATACCCTTCTTGTTGTGAATAATAATGTACTGTAGGCCAAAAGATAATTTAAAAAAAAAAAAAAATTAAATTTTTTTAAATTTTTTTATTAATTTTTTGTAATGTCTGTATTTGTTTGTTGGAGTCAAATAAATAATAACAATAATAAAATGTGCGCATATTTTTTTTTGAGATGCATGCTATCGATGTGGAGTTTCGAGTTCGTATCAATGATTTTACACACAATGATTTAGGGCCACCGTCATGACCGTATGCAATAGAAATATCCCGCCAACATACCTTGCAAACGCATGCTGATTTATCTTTTCTGGACGTTGTGACAAACTCAAACTGTAATACCAATTATTCCAACCATACTCTTATTAAATTCCATGATTAAATTCTCGCACTGATGGGTCTCATCCCGGCAATAAGCGACCAAATGTGCTCACGATCGTCACTGAAAAGTACTCACACACAGTACACACAGTCACACATCCACGAGATGCACACAAATGACACACCATTGAAAAAAAGTTTTAGTCTGGTCCTCAAGTACTCCACTGCGCACACTGCATTGATGTCTATCAGGTGCTTGACTGCATTCTTATTAGACTTGTCACCAGTCCATCCATTATCGCGACATTTCGCCAGAAGTTTTCGGTCAAAAACGATACTTTACAAGTATTTTTTTTTTCATTAGGTAGAAAATGGGAAATTCGTAATGTTTTAGTGGCAAATCGTATTTTCGTAATTTAACAAACAATTCGTAATAATTACGAAAAATTATTCATAAATACCTCAGACAGTTTTGCCATTCCTATTGGTCGAGAGCCCGTCACGTGGCCGGTCTTAAACGGATGATAAAGACATGACTAGCTGGTCTTAAACACTTTTCCAGTGTCACATAAAATGTGGACTCCTAAAAATCCAGTGCCTCTTACCGTTTCATTGGTTGAACGTTCACAATTCTCACGTAGGCATGCGCAACTCTACCAGTGAGTCAGAATTTTATAGTTCTAAATTCAAAATGCAACGCCCCAGGTGCGTTCTGCGCGACATCGCGCAGAACGTGCTATGCGCGCGTCAATCTCCATAAAAGGGTTGTTTACATCTTACTCGCCAGCTGAACACTCCATTATTTTGCTAGCGGGATGTTTCAAAAATCTGGAGTGAACTTGTTGATCAAAATTGGGATTTTTTGAACGAATTACTTGGTTTTTTTTTAACGAAAAGGTATTTATGAATGGGAATAAATATGTACTCGGTCGGTATTAATCACTCTGTTTAAGACTGCTTAGAGTCTGGGTGCTGATAATTACCCTCACCTCCGGCTCGGGTAATTATCAGCACCCAGACTCTAAGCAGTCTTAAACAGAGTGATTAAAACCTCTCGAGCACACATTTATTCCCTTAGTAATAGTTGGCAGCTATGTCTATGCCACATTGCTTATTAGACTTGTCACCACAGTCAATCCATTATTGTAAATTAGGGCCTACATTTCGCTAGAAGTTTTTGGGCAATATTATTATCATGGACATTTAAAACGCTGGAAATTCTGCAGACAAAAATCCCGAAAAATCTCACCCCTGATGTATGTAGGGGACACACAAGCATGCAGGGTTGGGAAAAGAAACACAAGAGTGATTTTTATTTGGGGGGGGGGGGCAGACAGGGGAGGTCAAAGATCAAAGGGGAAGGGAACAATGCAGCTATGAATTGAAAAACGAAGGAGAGTTGGTGGCGCAGATTGGTAAACATTTCTTGTGTCATTTTGCTCTTAATTTTAAAAAAAATATTTTTAGACAACTAGTTTTGGATTATTTCTAATTAAACTTACATAAATGTACTTGTACAGTCACCAAGCAGGAACCCTAGAGCTGCTGGATCCCCCAAGTGGAAAGCAACAGATGCTGCCGCTTGTTGCAGCTCCTCCTCCTTGACAAAGGTAAACAGCAAAATGTACATTTACATTCGCAAACTTGTTAAAGATTTGCCCGTTACTCAAAACGAAGCAATGTATGCATCAAACTTTGCACAAAGGTTGGTGATAGTTAGTATATTATTATTGTGCATATTGCTGAGATGAACTACCTATAATTATGAAAATATGAATAATAAATCATAGAAATTTTCAGATTGCAACCAATTTGAGTTGAGCATTACACAACGGTAAACCATCAGAGGTACATGTAGACTAAAGCAGTGAACACCATGTACCCTGTAGAAAGTAATATCTTCTTGGAAGTAATGTGGTTCTAAAAAGAACCAGTTGGTTGAGTGTAGAACTCGACCAACTATCGGTACACTCAACCAACAGGTTCTTGTCAGAACCACACTTTTCCCAAAAAGAGATTACTTTCCACATGGTGGTAACTGCAATTCTTTCTACTAAATCTCATCCGCCATGCAAAGCTTCCAGGTCATATGTGAAGGTACATGTAGAGTACATTATAAGGGCAATTCCAACATCACTGACCTCTCACTGCTTCAAAAGTATTTGATCAAGCAGAATTAAACCAGCCATACACCAACCTCATTATTGCCAACCAGCAAGTACCTTTGGCTCAGGTTACCCAATTTTTGAAAGCGTTGAAGCGCAAAGCAATTCACAGCAAATTGGTTGCCAAGGCAAAATTGGGGCGGAAATTTTGAAATTCATACCTTAATTCTTGTGTCATTTTGCTCATAATTTTTTTTCAAATATTTTTCAGACTATTAATTTTGGATAAATTTCTAATTAAACTTACATAAATGTACTTGTACAGTCACCAAGCAGGAACCCTAGAGCTGCTGGATCCCCCAAGTGGAAGGCAGCGGATGCTGCCGCTTGTTGCAGCTCCTCCTCCTTGACAAAGGTAAACAGCAAAATATACATTTTCATTCGCAAACTTGTTAAAGAATATGATTTTCTGAATACAAACACGACCGAAGTCAACATCCACTGCCGTGAAAAATAACCCAATAGCCCGATGGTCCGAAAATGTCCATAACAAAATCGTAAATTTATTTGCCGAGATGAAACTGGCCATATTGAAAATAAATCGGCAAATAGGCCAAACAAAAATAAGTGTCCGAAATCTGATGGGCCGCTCTGCAGTTTCACACATACATTGTACATGTACACACATACATGTACATGTATGTACAATACACTTCATGCCCAATTTCTGGACACCGCCTCCTGTCATGCCTGTAAATTGTCCATGGTACAATGTATAGGGCTACAATAAAAAGCATAGGCTGTTTTTCTGTTCGAACCACAAACACATGTGTACAGCACACGTCTGACAGAAATAGGCATCGTAATTTCCACATGCTAAACAACACAAGTTGAATGAAGGAAGGAATTTGTGTTGCGTCAACAATTTGACTTGATGACGTTGAGAAATGAACATCGTAAATTGCCACCGTGTTACCTACATTTGTATATATATCGGAGCCTAGCCCTATCCGGCCCAGCGAAAATTTTCCCACACGTTGCTGACGATTTCCCAACAAGTTCCGTCCCATCCGAGCATGCCCTGATGAGCACTAAAAACTTGATTCGTGGCAATAATTGCCAAAAAAAAATAATACTTCTGCTTCCGGTTACCCGACTGACCCTATTTTTAAGTTACGACCCTAAAATTTAATCGGCAATTCAAAAAAATATAAATAAAATAAAAATAATGATTGAATAAATAAAAATAAAATCTTGTCTTTTCTGTCACAAAATACCTCTCAAAAACCCTTTTGCGTCAAAAAATGCTTGTACATGTATTTATTTGTTTTCTTACTTACAATTGCTATTTTTTTTCAAAAGAAACCTCGGTTATTTTTACAAATTTGCAATTCGATGTCGCGGTGCCAATAATCAAGTGCGTAAACCTAGCTCAATGCAGCGACGACTGGTTCCCGCCGCGCCGCGCAAGGGCCAATTTAGAAGACATGATGAACAAGTCAGGTGTGTTTACAAACACAAATGCCCCGCAACCGTGACTGTTCCCATGACATAACACCACTCTTTTACATCAACTTACATGTACCTTGGTCACATGGAACGTTCATTGACAGCATTAGTGTCTTCTGTAGGTTTTATATGAATTAATCCCTAATCCCTATGATCTCAGAATAAATACGATATCTATTGTTTTAGCCACTGTGAACTTGACCCTTTGAGTTTTGGCCAGCTTCCCGTCTTGACTAGCATTGTGCATATGGTGCGAACGACCTGAATTATTTTTTAAGAATTATCAAACGTGATTCACGTTACACATGAATATATTGACAATAATTAAGGTAGGTTTTATTTACTCTTTGTGGCCATTTTGTGTAGGCCTATAGCTTTCGTAGTGCAATGGAAATACTTCAGGCTAAAAAAATACCCCATTCAATCTCATTAAAAAAAATTGGCCCCCCCCCCCAAAAAAATTCCAACCGTCCGAGCCTATTTTTGAAGGCATGTGATCGGAAGCAGAAGTATTATTTTGGGGGGCCTTAGTTTTGTTCTAAGAACAAACAGGTCCTTTTACTGCGTCAAACTTATAAAACAATAAGGTTTTTAAGCAACAAGCTGACAAGTTGCTACCGTAAAAAAAATGATTAAAATAACTTTTCGATTCGGGACTCATCAGATATGAATTCTCATTCTGTGGATGGATCCATTAATTTTGTAAAAGGGTGTTTTACCCTGTTTTGGGAGATTACACCGTTTTTCATATACGTTTTTTATGAAAAAAAAAATTGCAATGATTAAGAACTTATTCTGAACATGGGAAGGGTTGTAATTTTGACATGTTTAAAACACTGAAAATGCTGGTAAATTGTGCCGAGAAAAGCACACTCTTCACCGCAAATTGTTTGGTCCATACATTACGCTGGAACACGTCAGGGCCAGATACTGATAACGACCGCGCTAGATGAATTACGTGCAAAGAGCACTCTTTTCATTACAGGCATGCAATTTTGAATTAACAAAAAAAAAGGAAACTCCAATCTTTACAAGACTTTGTACAGTGTTTTTCAATTTTTAATGGCATAAGTGTGAAGCGAAAAGGAGGAAATCAGCTGATCAGAGGAAATGTTGCACGTCTGTCATTAAGAAAATATTTTATCTTCAAGTAAACTTGAATCCTCGATCCTGATAAGTCGATGCATGGCAACAAGCCGTACTAGATGTGCATGTAACCATGTAGCACGGCCTCCCTCCATACCCCACTCCACGTATTGTGCTTTTCTAAGATGCGCGCCCGTACAACACGCACATGCAATAATAGGATAACCGCATAACCGCTGAAAACTTTTTGTACAGCGTGCGTGTTCCATCTTTACGGCGCATCAAGTTTGCTTGAAGATAAATTCGTTATCATGCTCGCGCTCATGGGACACTGAATAATGTAGTGCGTCTGTGTCCCACATACCACTCAGCCTTCGGCCTCGTGACACACTACATTATTCCAAAGTTCCACTCGTGCTCGCGGGATAACTTATATTATCTTCAAGTAAACTTGAATTCTTGATCCTGATTGGACAATCCATGGCAACAAGCCGTGCTACATATAACCATGTAGCATGGCCTCGGTCCATACCGCACTCCGCGTATTGCCCTTTTCTAAGATGCCAGCGCCATTCCGTACAACTAGCGCATGTAATAGGATAACCGCTGAAAAGTTTGTGTAGGGCGTGCCTGTTCCATCTTTACTGTGCGTCAAGTTTGCTTGAAGATAAATTCATTATCACGCTCGCGTTTGTGGACAGTGGAACACGGAAAATGTAGTGCGTCTCTGTTCGGTTCAGCATGCTGAGTGCTAATTTGTTTGAATCTGTGAATTTGAAGACTATCTACTGTACATCATGCCAATGGTTAGCATCTCATAGCTTTGATTTTGATATGTGTAATTTTCTATTTATTTGCAGAACACGAACCGATTCCAGACAATCGGGGGGCGGCTTTTTACAGCCAGCCAAGAATGCACTCTGTTAGAAGAGTATTATCTACTGTGGGGGATTGAGAGATCAAGGCCGGGAAAAAAGAGAAGCATGATACAACTCGTAAGTGAATAACTGATGAAAGAGCACTCCAGTTTGCTAAAGTTATGTTGTTTGGGTTTCTCTCTCCCAAACCAACCAACCAAAACAGCGTCATGTTCCAAGCCTCAGGCTATATACATGTAGCAAGCTTTCTCACCATGGGGGTGGTGGAGGGAGGGGGCTGGATGTTACAATGGTCCGTGCCCACATTTCTGTTATGGCCGTTAATAAACCACGATGAACAAATTTCAAGTTTGGGGGTGACTTGGGGGGGGGGGGCGCGATTTTAATAGGAGAGGGAGGCTAAGCAGGCATAAATAAATACATGTGTAAATGTAGCCTTCTCTCCCTCCTTCATTAAAAAGCTTCTGATTGGCAGCTTACATGTACACGCTACGTCTGACTGGAGCATGTGTTTGCGATCTGGTCTGTTAGTCCAACTGAACTGTATACACTCAACCAAAACAAAAAGTCCCCCCTTAATACTTTTTTTTGTCTAACTCCAAAACTACTGGGCAAATCTTGTTCAAATTAAGACTGATCAGTACAGAAATTTCTGAGCAATCCAGCTATACTCTTTGTTTGGCCCGAATCAGTGATATTGTGTACACAACTATGCAATTGATGACAAATGGTAATTTGGTAACCTCAAAAAAGTTGCACTTTTGTATACCTGCAAGGTGAGTGTGAACCACAACTTGCACGTATACAAAAGTGCAACTGTTTTCGGTATCATTTGTCATAAATTGCATAAATTCGCACACGTTAAATCACTGTTTTAGGCCAAATAAAGAGCATGGCTGAATTGCTATGGAATTTCTGTACGGATTAGTCATTTTTTTTCAGCGAGAGGTTCTCAGTAGTTTTTGAGTTACACAAAAAAGCATTGGAAGGGTGGGGGACTTTCTTTTTTGTTGAGTGTATAAACAATTCATTTTGAAAATCTAGGGTGACACACTCAAAAAGCCTGTATGCACCAACTCTAACACTGAAAGCCTACAGGCAATGAATCAAACTTATATTTACTTCTACATAGGTATGTACATTGTATTTCCTGTTAAAAAATGATGTACATGTACATGTATTTACATTGTACCTTTGTTGAACAAAGATTCGTCAGATGTATTCTGAGAAACCGGACCTGGCCAAGGGGAACTCGTTCCAGCAAGTTTATGACAAAGTGAGACGGCTTGTCAACCTCAATCCACCTGAACTGTTGGAAAATGAAAGGTACAATTTGTACAAGTTAAAATTTGGAATTTGTAAGAATGCAAACTGCTTAAATAAATCTAAGCAGGAGCTGTTGGATGGGTAATACATGGACTACATGTATGATTCATGGCTACACAATCTGGATTTGAAGGGGCACTGTGTTTGGGAATGAGCCCAATTGGGCTACAAAACAGCTTGGAAGGAAATGTTGTTAATCGGAAAAGAGTATTAAAAGTAGGATATAAACATCTACATGGCTAACCTTTAAAAAATGGGTGTTTTTGTTTTATTCTTGTTATAAGCGTTCAAGAATGACTTTCGTGGTCCACTTTTGCGACCCCAAAAAGTCAGACTGTTCATGCTAGTTGTGAATTCAGCCGTAAAGTGCTTTTTGCGGACATGTAAGAAACCACATTTGTGAATGGGTGCTGTGTGTAATTTTATGTGACTTTCACAACATGTATTGCGTAAACATGAAAACCGTATACGTACTCAGTCTCCTCGATGTTAACAACCAGGGTTTTTTCCCCAGGGAACAGTAGGATATTAGGTTGGTTTCCTTTCAACCACATGTTTGAAATAGGATAAGTAAACAATCCAAAACATGAAAATTGTGTGGATTTCAGGACGCAGTGGCCTTTTAAGACAACTCCTACCCAGGTTAACTCACTCACTATTTACCACACAGGTCTACAACTAAAGAGGGCCTTTCATTTTTCATTGGAAAATGGGCTAGAATAGCCATATTAAGCTTACACAATAATGGTCGAATTTTAGGGAATGTACATCATTGGCTGTTGCTGTAATTTTCAGAAATGAACTATTTGAGGGGTTGGTTTAACAGATCAAATATTGTTACGCTGACATGTTTGAAGTTTTGTGTTCGAAAGTACTGGAAAACCAAGAAAAAAAAAATGTTCAAGTAGTCTGGTTCCTTGACTCCACTAAAGATGAAATGGATTAATTTATAGATGCCGGAAAATTAAGGTAATGGAACCAGTTTAACCATGTTAACTAGCCTGCACCCGTTCATGAACATGTAACCAATAACAAACAAAATTTGGACTGAAACAAATTTGTAAATTTGGAGCAGTAGTTGAAAAATAGTTGAAAATTGACTTCACACATGGTGCCATAATTTTACAGGATGCTTTAGACTGTCATTTACCAACATCCTAGTAAGGTATTTCGTAAAAAATTGTTAGTTTTGTTTTTCGATGTTTGCAAATGCTGTATATTCCCTTTAAAAGTAGCCTACATTGTAAGTAAAGATATTAGAAGCATCTGAACTTTTGGAACATCTTTTTAAAACCAGTTAGAGGGGATGCGCATGCTACATTTACTTTTGCTGTACTTTTTATAAATAAATGGATTCGGAGGAATAGTACATTTGTAGATCATAGCAAATATTGTTAAAAACTGATTTGTTTCAAGTTTTTGGCTTGTACATGCTGGAAAAACCAAGAAAACCAATCATGTTCTTGCAGTCTGGTTCCCTAACCCAACTTAAGATGAAACAAGCAATGTTTACAAAATGTAGACTTTGGGAAATTGTAAGGTTAGACAATCAGTCCGGCAGGCTTGTACACCTTTACAAGTGTGTAATCATGTGCAAAAGAAATGCAGAATAACTAAATATCAAAAATTAGGAGCAGTCTTTGAAAAAAGTTAGCTTTCTCCAACGCTGGTCCTTGAAAATGTCAGCACACCCTAAGCCATGGTTTTACAGGATGCTTTAGACTGTCATTCCCTAACAATTCAGTCATGTCAGTAAGGCATTTCGTGATAATTTGATTATTTCATTTTTTTTCATATTTGCAAATGTTGCATCTTCCCTTTTACTATTATGCCTGAAATTTGAAAAATTGAAAACCTTGATGTAGCCTAAAAAAGGAAAGTGGGCAGGGATAATCACCTGGAACTTTTTTAACATGGTAAAAAATGTTGTAACCCGAGTTACCCGACACCACTTTTTTCTTTATATCTACACAGCTATATCTCAATATTGGTCAGAAAAAGAACATTTCCCATTTTATTAGAGAAAATACTAATTATTTTCTTGACTCTCCACAGAAGTAGTCTGAGTATCACCCGTTATCCACGGAGCCATCTCCTGTTTAACATCTGGTTTATGTCAAAGCATGCAGATTTATGCAAGCTGCGCGTGCCAGCCAATCGGAGTCGACTTTACTAAATCGTGACGTCATTTCATCCCAAAATCAGGACTTACACTGTGATTGGTCAATTTAAATGCAGCGTTTTGTAATACAACAACAGCCGGGAGCGCTTTCGCGTAACATGATACCGAGCGCCACGCGCTGTGACATTTTTGTTTAAATCCATGTCTATCACTCGCAACGGGTAAAATGACTGAAGACCCGATAGACCTATAGAAAGCGCCTGCTGATTGGTCAAAATCTAGGAAGTCAAGAGGCGGGGTCTTGCCTAATTAATAAGCAAATCTGCGCAAAATAGACCACGACGAATTCTAGACTACCAGGTACCATAGAAGTGGCATGGGAAAAAATTGTGCAACCTGTGTTCTGACGCCACTTCAGCAGTTCATGGTTGTGCACCAAGTCTATGGAGAGTCAAGAACATTCTTTAAAGTAGGCCTACTTAAAATTGGAAAAAATTCTTAGCCCCAAATTCATGTCTTTTCAACATTTTTACAATGACTGACCTTTATTGAGATGATATTATGAAGAAAAAAGTGGCATCGGGTTACAACATGTTGTCCACCTCCAAGGTTTTTTTTTCTGAGCAGTAGATGGACAAAAACTTGAGGGATAATACTCCGTAGGCGCATTGAAAAGAATGTTGCATTCTGACAATACTTGTTACGACAGTCAATCATTGTAATTTGCATGCTGCTTTAAATACATCATGTCTTTGCATTTTCAACATGTTTGTAATATGATCGACTTTATAATTATAGGCTATGAAAAAAATAGCGTCAGGATGCAACACTCTTTCAACTGTTCAATCATTTCTTTTTTTTCGCGTACTGTAAGCCTAGACCTACGACTTGTACTAGTACTACATAAAAGTAAGTTTCTGCACCTTTTTGTTGACGTTGTTGACCTGCCTGTTTTGTTCTAGTGGCAGCTGCTGCTTCAATCACGACCCCGACGACATGGAAGACTAAACACGACATCGTCCTATTTGGATACCGCAGGAAGTGATCGTCACCGGGACAGGATAACCATCACAGCTCTTTCCTCCATGTCCACAGACTATCCAGTCAATGCATTTTCCCATGATTCCGATAATCTTGTCGTTCCCACGTCTTCAAAGTCAATCCATGCCTGCAACGTACCATGCAGCAACCGAAATCCTGCATGTCCGACGATCCAACCACGGGGCCTGCAGGTCCAACCATGGCCGGTCCAACAAGCTCGTTGGCGTCAAGCTGTCCAAGTAATGTACCAACAAGCCCGCAAATAGCACAGTGTGCGTACCCTCTACGCGCACGCCACGTTGTTTACTCAACGTAAAGCACGCGCACCTGCTTCCAAACACGTTGACCAATGAGACGCTTGCTCTGGCGTCCCTTATTATAATATCTAATAGCGGGAACATTTAAAGGGACGTATGCACGTGTACTTCATTACAACAACTGGCATGGTATTAAACATTCAACACAATTATTATGTTTACACTTCCCATCTTGAATTTTTACTCGATTTCCGTCGAATGTGCGGCATGTGCGGCTTGGTTGCATCACTACCTCCATGGTTGCATAGTATTGAACATGGTATAGCTCCATGGTGTTTCCTACTTCCACGATCAGCAACAGTTATGATCGGCATCATAATTGGTGTTTTATAATTCTTGGTTTCTCCCAAGCTCATTGTTAAGATACGTCATAAATTTACAAAAATAAACCAAATGTCCGTGTCAACAGTCGAATCACGATGGTCACATCATAATTCAAGTCAATCTGAGGATTCACAATGTTAAGTTATCCAGTATAGCCATCTCCATCCAACACACCCGCCAGCGCAGCAGAAATAAATAAAGTAGTCGTGTTTTCACACATTTCACTGTCAATGCAATGTTCACGAAAACTTTAATTATGACATAGTGCCAAATCACGTGTCTGACGCGACGCGAAGTTGCCAGACAAACCAAATATGGACATGTACGTTCACCGGAAGAATCAATAATGAGCGTTTTCGAAACGTTTGCTTCGTTTTCGGCTTTGGCTTTGTCTCCGACTTCTGAATCACTGAGAGGCAAACTAAACGACAACATTCAAAGTGTTGGCTTCATGTGAACCAATTGAATGTTCCTGAAGCATAACAGGCACCAAAATGTCGCTGGAATTTCAGAAGTATCTGAGTATGGGGCCTAAAATGTCATTAAGCCGAAGACGAAGCCGTAACCAGTTGTTTCGAAAGCACTGTAGTGTATAAACTCTTCTCCAAACTTTGTATTAATTCGGTACGGCCACTGACCCAGAAAATCGTGGTGACTGTACTACATGTGTGGCACAGGCTGTCTGAACTTTTATTGCGCATGTGTTGGGGGGGGGGGGGTCCCCTATCTTAGCAACCAGCTTCCACTCATATTTCAAGAGGTTTTCTTTTGGGGGATTTGAAACTAATAAGATATATGTACCGGAAGTTTGCACCCAACGGCCTTCAAGACCTTTATTGTTTATTTGATTGTTTGTTGGGGGGGGGTGTTTGTTTGTTTGTTTGTTTATTTGGTTGGTTGTCGTTGGTCTGTCGATGGGGGCGCCGTTCAAACCGACGATTATGCACACTATAATGGACAAAAAATATGAAAGTCATTCATGTCATGGACATTAATTACGGTAGTATTGAATGAACGTAACGAAATGAATACTCGCTTACTGTTGTTATAACGCACAAACTTAAGGAAGGGTTATTGCCAGGATCACATTACTATGATCGTACCAGTCCGGAAAAGGCAAAACGTCAAAAAAGATCCTGGCTTTTTAAGTTGATTTCCCTCCTATACAACTTACAAGACTGCACGGCTTTCCTAAATACGGGCCCTTTTTTATGCAACCATTTTTATTCCACAAGTGCAACCACTGTCTTAATGCATGGTATTTTTAATATTATTTATGGCATACAGTAACTACAAGGCCTATAACAATAGAATTATAAAATTACCTGCTGTGCTGTTTTTATTCAAACATGTAGTGTAGGCATTTTTTTCACTGGACAGATGTAATTTCTTCGACATAATCTTACTCTTGCATTTATGAACATCGCATTTAACACTATCGTGGGGTAAAAAAAAATCAATTAATTGCAGTCAATATCGCAATTTTTCAGTTTATCGGAATGACTGTGTGTTGGGATTTTCATTTCCTTTCAAGTCATGTTGTATCATAGTCATGTTGTATATACGTAATGGTTTTGCAATTTTTATCTTGAACTTTTTAACAGATTTGTACTTGTGATTGATGTTCTAATCAGTATAGCGTAGCTTTTGATGTGTCCCAAGTTCTCTAAGGACATAGTTATAGCCCAGAAAACCGAACGAATTAGGTCCACAACGAAAGTTGTTTGAACGTAACGTGGACAGGTTTCGCCCTCTCTGGAAAACAGGTTTCAAGGCATTTTGGGGTTCGGGTCATCTTTCGCAAAATGAAGGGGAACACTCAAGGAAATTAGGATACAATATTTGGGTTAAGAGAGTTTTTCAGAATGAGTAATTTTTTTTCTTCCCCCGGTTGTTCTTAGCTGTAAAAAAAACAAAAACACACATGCACACACCCACACACACACACACACCCACACACACAAAGGAATATCAACATACATGTAGGTATGTAAGACGGTGCGTGTTGGGGGGGGGGGGGACACTCGCACATCCGTGATGAAAATGTAGGCAAGATTTTTTTTTCTCCTGAAAAAAAATGGCCTCCGTATATTCAAAAAGTTATGTTGGAGGGGTGGGGCTGCATGCCATCCTGATGGGGGAGCTCTTGAAAACCGACGATAGTGGACAATAAATAGGCCTATGTACGTCGATTTTCATAGAGCATTGTAAGCCCCTAATGCTTTTTTGGCTTGCTTTTCTTTATTTCTCGTTCACGTCAAAACTATTTTATGCAAATGATAGCTTTTTTTTAAATACATTTTTCGGGAAAGGGCACTAACCCACTGCCCCTGGATACGCCATTGATAATTTCTAATGACAACTGTCTTAACATTTCTCGTGATTTTAATGAACTTAAAGGGAATGTACATAATTGGTTTTTGCTGTAATTTTCAGAAATGAACTATTTGAGAGGTTAGTATAATAGATCAAATATTGTTACACTGACATTTTTGAAGTTTTGTGTTCGAAAAGGTTGGAAAACCCAAGAAAAACAAAAAATGTTCAAGTAGTCTGGTTCCCTGACTCCACAAAAGATAAAATGGATCAATTTATAGATGATGGAAAATTGCAAGGCAAGGGAACCAGTCTAGCTGGCCTGCACCCGTTCATGAACATGTTACCAATAGCAAACAAAATTTGGACTGAAAAAATGGTAAATTTGGAGCAGTAGTTGAAAAATAGTTAGGTTTTTCCAACGCTGGTCGGCCGACCACCGTTGGAAATGTTTACAAAAATACTATTTTCTTGAAAATGACTTCACACCAGGTGCCATAATTTTACAAGATGCTTGAGACTGTCATTTACCAACATCCTAGTAAGGTATTTCGTAAAAACTTGGTAGTTTTATTTTTCGATGTTTGCAAATGTTGTATATTACCTTTAATGATTTTGTAGTAATTTTTGATTAAATAGTACAATCACGTCTTGTTTTGGTTTTGTCGTTGTTCGTCCTCCCTGCATGTGTTTTTTTTTAAATGCGCCCTGCATTCCTTGTACATTCTTTTTATTTTACAAAATCATAAAAGAATGATTAAATGATGAAATGTGAAGATTTCATTTTAGTGTCTACAAATTTGTAATCTGTAAAATTAATTTGTAACTTCAACTTGTTGTGAATAAGTCCGAATTAAAGTTCATTGATATTAACAATTGCAGCTGGTTGGAAAAAAAGCAATTGGAGTACTGTGTTTACTGTTAAATGTGTGTGTTTTTTCATAAACGTTTTTCAAATATCATTTTCACTATAATGCATGTCCAAATTCAACACATTCCTAATCAGCTTTACTTATATTTCCAGCCCCATTCCTCAAAATAATATCAATAAATTTCTCATTAGTTATCATATAAATAGTTATAACGTTATCATCATCGTCAAAAAATAATAAAGAAAATAAAAAGGCAATAAAATAAAATAAAATGCAACAAAATATAGTAAAATGAATTCAGTGTTTGGAAATGAACTAAATTTAAAGACAAAAATGTAATATTACATTTTAAAGTAAGTAAAATGAATAAAATATTTAAAATAAATAAAATGAATGAAATATTTAAAATAAATAAAATATAATATAAAATAGTATAAGAAAACATGTCGAAATAAAGGAATACATGTAGTTTATTGTTTACATTCCATGCCATGCGTATACACAAGCGCAAGCCAACGCAAATGCATGAGGCTTGCACACCGGAACACATTGCACATCTTTTTTGCATTAAAGCTGTGTCGATGAACGAGGATGACCTGACCTCGAAAAATCCTTCAAAGCTGCCCTTGGACCAAAGCTGCCCTTGGACCAAAGCTGCCCTTGGACCATTTGCCAAAGCCAAAGCTGCCCTTGGACCAAACAATTGGTCCAAGAGCAGCTTGCCCAGCTGCCCATGGACCAAAGGCACAACAATATCAATGATGACCGCTGACGCGCGCGTGCACAAGTACAACTCTTCCGTTGCTGTCAATGACATGGCGAAATTACATGTGATATATAGCTTGACATTTTTGTGCACAGTAGAGTTGATATGGTACTGCTTTGCCTTGCCAGATAGGTATTTTGATTTTGTGCAGACAATTGCCTCGGCTGCAAAAAAGGGGGAAAATAGTTTCTTTGTGTCATTCATTATGGCATCTTCATTGGACAAATAATAATTAGGGAGACTAATCAAGTTTTCCAAAAGATATTTGTTTCGGGCTCACTTTATCAAACTTGAACTGTGCATCAAATGTTATTTCAAATTCTATCAAGAGAAAAGCAACTGAAATTTATAGTCGGACAGAAGTGTGAGATTTTCAGCGACGAACTACATGGAAAAAACCGCTTCTGAAAAATTGCTCTCTGGGTCTCAATCGGAACAAAATTGGTGATTAAGTTTCTTGAAAATTATCATTTTCTTGGAAAGTTGTCTTTGAAGCAAGACCCATAAAAGTCCAGTTAATTGGGAAAACCACTGCAGTAGACTCAAGAGAAAAAAAAACAACAATACGGAGCCTTGTACTTAGCTTGACACACAGTAAATTTAAATAAACGCACACATCATCATGGCTATGACATTTTGTCTTTCTTGCACAACTTCAACCGTACCATACATTGAAACTAAATGGTTAAAGCTCCTCATAGCCAAACTTTATGAGTGATACAATTTGAATGCTTCAACTCAACTAAACGGATGGACTAAAATTTGAACTGTACTCACACTTTCTGGATCATCTGATTCCTAGGTAGATGCCTTGGTAGATGCCCCACTAGAGGTTCTCTCTGAAAAAAGGGAGATATGTGTGGTTTGTATACATGTAGGCATAAATGTAGCGGGTAAAATAAAGCCTCAGTAGACGGCCGAAGATAAACAGAGTTTACGCTAAAAATACCAAAGGTTTAAATTCCTATGAAAATGACTATCAATCCTAAATTACAACTTGCTCAATGAATGGTTTAAATTTACCACAGATTATTGCCGAAGCGTTAACAGAGCAATCTTGGAAATTAACAGTATAACAAGGTTTGAGACTGGGTAGTCGATATTAGCTCCCCGAGGTATTGGCAGTTGACAAACTAGTTTCCGAGGCGAAGCTAATATCAACTACCCAGCCGAAATAAACCATGTTACATTTGTTTTACTAAACATATTCAGTGTATCTTGGACGATGTTTGCGCGTGCGTACTACACCCGTGTGTGCGTTATCGAAGCCGATACGCCCAAAACCGAAACGCACTATCTGTAAATGAGCGTTTCATTTTGCTCTGTGGAAACAATGAAAATGCGTGCGCGTATCCGCTGCAGATGATTTTTTTAAACCGTCATGCAGACATTTGTTGTTCTTGTGTGTTGCATTTAGAGTACGTACACTTTCAAATTTTCCTCCATCTACTTTCATTTTGTTCTTCAAACACGCACATGAATTCAAAATGTCTGCGCCCAGGACAGCTTCAAAGCGTACCCGCGCGCAGGAGGAGTTAGCGCTCTAGTAATTTAATATAGCTTTATGATAATACCGTATAAATGGCCCAATTAAAAGCGAGAATTGTGATACACTTTCCAACGAGAAAAAGGGTTTTGAAGTACAGGGGACCACAGAGAAAACTAAGTTATGGCAGTTTTGTATGGGTAACTGGAGTTTTTCATGTTGTTTCTGTAGTATATCGCTGTGAAGCGAGGGGCGGGTATAAATCTTCGCTAAACTCGAACAAAAAACACAGTCACGCTGTTTCTGTTTCACAATTATTTTGGAGCTATTTTCTTTATTCCATTTTCCTCCATTCTTCCAACTACACTCCACGCTCCAACCCTCCTAGCCATCTCAAGTAAATACAATTGTAACAACTTAGTCCCCGGCCACCTGTGGTCTGACCCGGTGACCTCGGCCCGTCTGCCCAGATACCGGTATATTTTTAGATCGCATCGGGACCGACTGGTAATCATATTTAGCGCCCTCTATTGATCATTGTTTATGTCGCAACCATAAGCCCCCTCAAATTAATTTCACCACAAATAGATCCATCGGATTTTAGACCCCCGTGTAACCCCTTTAGTTCTGAACACCACTTATATGGAAGGATTCCTAATCGATTGCTTAATAATAATATCCATGTTAAATAGAAACAAAATGGAACGAATGGAAGTTATAGAGCATTGTTTGCCGAACTAATTTGTTTACATCGGACGCGCAATAAGTGTAGAGCCGTGCGTCGTCCAGTGAAAAAAAACAGACGTAATTATTCCGCGAAAGAAACAACCATTATTCGGAGGTACGGTAATGTAGTTTCGTTTATTTGTTTATGTCTTCCATCAATAAAAAAAACATGTGTTTTTCATTCAAATGCTGTTTAACTTGATTTATTATTATCGAAATCATCGTTTCCATCGTTAATATGGCCATTTCAAGTACAATTTTATCCCGATATATATTTGTGTTATAACACTCCCACCTCCGGCTAATGGTAAAGTCTTTGTTGATTAAAAAAACGCCTTGGCAGCAGTCTGGAAGTATCGCGTATTGAATGAAAATAAAAAAAAGGAACATTTCAACCATTTGTCATGTTTTTTTTTATTGACGGGAATAACAGGGAGGCGATCCGGTCTTCACTGCGTGATAATGTCCGGGTAATGACACATGGAAGCCTAACCAACAAACAGACGGGACTACCAACAACCTAAGAGTGAAACAGACATATGACCCAAAGGAAAACATTTTCAGTCGACAGGCCTAGAACAAACAGACCGACAAACAGACAGACAGACAGCAAAAGAGCAGCCCGACACACCCAGACAGGACAACAGACAGACACGCAGACAACTAGCAAGACACCCATACACACATACGAACAAATAGGCAAAGACAGACAAATGAACAAACAAATCAAGTAACCAACACACACATACATACCCCCCCCCCCCCCCCCCAAAAAAAAAAAACACACAAAAAAAAAACAGGGAACAATCAAGGAAACAGTCAAGCAATTTCAACACACCTCAGCCCCACAAGAATACTGTTCTATAGCTATGCATCCTAGAGTTCATCATCGCTGTCACTGTCAGTGTCACTGTCTCCAACGTCTTCGCACTCACTGTCATCCCTTTCGTCAATGTTGTCGTCAGACTCTTCATCTACGATTGTTGCTAGTGAATCGATCAGCTGCTGTGGTAAAGTGTCACCTTCATACCACTTTGGCACAACTGTGTCGCCTTCAAGGGCCCAACCATGATTGCACCATGGGCGAGGAACAGCTGCACAATGCTCTGCAGCCCTCTTCCAGATGGCAACTTGATAGTTCGCCCGTCTGCAGTGCTGCTCCAGACTAGTTCTGCATGGTGGGAGCTTAGCTAGGTCGATGTTCTTTTTCACTGACACCTTCCCCTCTGACTTTTTTTGTATCAGATCCCAGCGCAGTTGATTGACGTCTGTGGCTCGTTTTTTCTTGTTGGAGTACATCCGGCATGTGAATTCTTCCAGGCCGTTCATCAGATGCTCTCCAACCTCAACAAAGACATCCTCAAATCTGGGGTTCGATTCAATGAGCTTGATCGGGTTGACCTTGCCTTTGCCTTTCAAGCAGCTTGTGCTATCGCACCTGGTGAAAGCGTGCAATCCCAGCAGGGCATTGCACCTCTTTGGTGATAGATCGGCAGCTAGTGCAGTGATGTTAAGGAGGCGCCTCTTGTCACCGGTTCCTGTTTCAAACAACACTTTTATTCCAATGGTGGCAGCAAAGTGCATGAGAATAAAGAATACATCGCTGTCTGGGCTATGGACAACAACTGTTTTGTACCCAGTTCTTGCGGCATGCAAACAGTAGAGGACAACCCTTGTGTCCGTTTCCTCTTGGTTGGAATACAATTCAAGGATCTCCGATGAACTTTCAGATTTCATCTGAAATGCTCTACCTGCATTGACAAGGATAACATTCTTGGCTGTAGTTGTTTCTGTCCAACACCTCTGAATGAGATTGATCAACTGGACTTTATTACCATCGTTTTCCAGGAATGATGGCCAGCTTTCAGGACAGCGGGTGCTGCTTCCTTTGATGATACGTCTTTCCCCTGTACCTCGACGCAACCGTTCTTGGGACTTGACTGATTGTGGCTCATAGCTGTCTGTGCTGAAGATAACATTGTCCCGCTTACCCGAAGTGGCCATGGAAAACAACATTCGACTGACATCTCCAAATGTCTTCTGTAGTTTAATGCAGTAGAAAAGAGCATTACCATCTTCAACATACATCACTTCAGCAGATGGATTCAACACTTCTTCCGAAGATATATTTTTAGTGATGTACTTCATCCCAGTGCTCTTATTTGTCTTCGCTAAGAAGCCGTCTGGAGTCCCAAGCGAAGGTGGTACAGGCAGTAAGGGGTATTTCATGAACTCCAACAATGTCTCCTCCCCTTCACATTTAGCTAGCAGCTGCAATGCAACACTGCCTTGTTGCTTCATCTCAACCAGTTTGTTTGTTGATGTTTTCAGCTTAACTGTCTTCTTCTGTACTCCCATTATCTTGATTCTCTTGATTGGCTCAAATATGTCACTATCCTTGTCGACAAACCGGGAAACAACAAATGCATCAGCTGCGGCATTTCCTATCTTCTCAGCACCTAACATACTATCAGCGATTTCGTCGGCAATTGCTGCACCAGATGCAATGGAACGTAACATTAGGTCATCACAATCAAACGGATTCAGCAGACTTTCAAAGGCTTTGGTAGTTCTTCTTACCATACGTTCCGACATTCTCACGTTGGATGGCTTACAGTCATTATGGACGATGTGGTGGGGTGCATCAGTGTCCAGCATATCGGCCATAGTGAGTGCTGCCTGCATAAACCTAGTCCTCTCATGCGTGCTCCTGACCCATCGTTGATAAGTTCCCATGTTTCTTTCTAAACCCGATAAACCTCCACGTGTCTTCGAGTGCTTCATGAAAGTCTCTTCGATTGTCTTGTCAACTGCACATCGATTTCCAGGTACAAAGGACCGGGCTACACTAAGGGCACCTTCACGAAGGAGATCAGAAGCTCCTGGGTGACTCTCATCTAGGTTTGCAAGGAAGGCACTGAAGTATGTGAGGTAGCGTGCATAATTTTGCCCATTAAAAGCAAAAAATATGCCACGCATCTCGAACGTACAAGCCTGATAGAGCTCAAAATCATTCGTTTTGACGCTTAGGATGAACCTCAGTAACAGCCAAACGTGGTCCATGTAGGACATCCACAGCTGGGGCGTCTTTCCGAGTTTTCCTACGCGAATGTTGTCCTTGAATGATTCATAAGCTCCAAGGAAGCCCATCAGGTCTGGGTCATCCATGACAAGGGCAAGGTGCTCATCGCATCGTTGTTCCACCAACTGCCTTAGCTTGGCTGAGCTGACACCATCTATCTTGTTGTTGGCATGGTTCTCAGATGTAAATCTCTGAAGGAGTAGCCTTTCAAGGGCCTCAACAATGGCTTTATGACAAAACATTGCCCTAGCATAATTCTTGCCTTCGATGATCCCCTTAATTGAGCCAGATGTTGTCAGCTCTGCTTCCAACAGCACCTCCTGTAAACCTGTATCAGCCATCTTTTTCCCCACCATCTTCAGGTACGCACACACAAGGTGGAAGGAACCTATTAGAATAATGTGCTTTTCATACCCAGGTTTGGTCCACACCAATGGAAATGCCTTCATGCATACTCCCAAGTCAAACGTTGTAATCACCCATTCCTGTCCTACTTCTTTGGTGGCTTCGGCAGATACACGCAGGCATTCTTGAATTGTGCAGTACTCTGTTATGGGATGATTGATAACAGGATAATAGTCAAGGGATGTCAACGTTGAAGGTGGCACTCCAGTTTCTGAAATGAAACCATTCCATCCAGGTACTTCTTGGCCACTCCCTGAAGACATGTTCCTTGCCAAAACCCACAGACTATTGACTTTGTTGGCACGTTCCCTCACAATTTGACTACCTGCAACTGTCTGTGTCTTGATGTTCATATCAGGCCCCTTTCGTTTGGTCATATAACAGGGAGGCAATTCTTCTTCCCGGGCTACATAGCTCCGTTTTTTGGTCTTGGGAACTTGAGGGAGTTCAGATGGTCTTGTTGCTGCAACTTCGTCTTTATTGTGCTCCTGCAGCATTATACCGTGAGCTGTGTGGACCGACCCAGCACCTTCCATCCTGTTAACAAACTTGTCAAAATTGTCAAAGTCACTATGAAACACACTTGGCTCCCTTGGATTTCTGATAATTTTGGTTGACAGTAAGTCAGATGATGCATCGGTTGCATCTGCAATCGCCGACTCAAGCTCTAGTGCAAAATCATATGATTCTGCGTGCCCCAGACGATACACCAGGTCATTCAGTTGGCGACTTCGAAACATATGATGAAGTGCCATCGTCATTATGATGTGCTTGGGTAGCTTCCATCGGTTGCAAGTTACTGCCCGGCAAATATCTTGACTTAGGGACTCCACCACTCTAGTCACCCTCTGTGAACAGTATGGTGACTCAGATCCAGTGAATAACACAACAAGAAATTTGTTCAACTCAGCTGGTATCTGATCAGGAAGTTTTTCAAGATCATTGGCTGTCACAGGCCATCGAAGAGGCTCTGACTCTTTGAAGTTTTCTTTCACCAGGTTTCGTAAAAACGTTGCAGAGGCTAAAAGATGGTTCTTGGAAGCCAGTCTGTAAGATTCTCGAATTGCATTTCCAAGTTCGTTGCTGCTACTGTACATAATAAGGCCATCATACTTCCCTTTTACCTTGCCAATATCAACGAAGCTTATGGTTTCACCGTATGCCTTTACAATCTTATTTTTGACAGTGTTCCCATGAGGATTTTCGACGTGGAATGGAGTACTTTGGAGATGGCCATAATACAGGTCTACCATTTCTTTCAACTTCAACACACCTTGTTTGCCAATGACCTGAATTAGAAACAGAGAAAAATGTTTGTTTACTTTCAAATTTGTGTTTGTGAAAAGTTGTAAATTGAGGAAAGTCATTGCCTCCAGAATATAAAGAATGCGAGGTAGGTTGAATAGCAATGGTCCCACAAAAGAATACACAAATTGCTGGAAAGTTTTCACTTTGACTACTCTTTTTTTCATTCAAAGAGTTTATTTCCAAAACACGATATAGCCATTTGAAAAACGTTCAATTTTTTTCAAGACTATGAAATTTTAAAGAATACAAAAGTGTGACAGCTGTTTCCAATCATCTAAAGTGGCACTTATCGTGTTTTTGAAATAAACTCTTCATTTGTTTATTCATGCACAAAATAAACATTTAAATGGCGTTAACAGAAAACAACTGTAACACGGATTAGTATAAACTTACCTTGCATTTGTTATGGAAGCAGCACTTGTATCCTGCACAATGATTTTTGCATATGTGCATGTTCTGCTTCGTCAACAAGTTACAGGTAATCAACTTCATCGATGCATAAACTCATGAATTGAAAATAACAATACAATGAATTATTAGGCCAAATACAACAAACTTAACAAAATGCCAAAAAAAAAAATCATTAAATCACAAAGAACTCTGAACAGAGGTTACTAAAAAAAAAAACACGCTAAACGTAGCATGTTTGCTTGAAGAAGCAGCACTTTATTTCTGCATAATAACTTCTGCATGTGAGGGGAAATTGTTTCCATGCAAACTAATAAATTCTGAATAACAATGGCATAATTAGTTAGGTAACCATAAACTAGCAAAAGGTCAGTAAAGTATAAAACACATTAGTAGAACTTTCTTTGGGTAACATTGAACGGTGTTATTGAAAATTCAACTCTGTGGTTAATATTTGTCATGATAAAGGGCAAAATGAAATACCTCTCTGTCAACAACTTTACAAACTTCTTTAAAAGCAAAACTGTGTGCTTCAACCATTTGGTGATACTCTCTAGTAGATTCTGACTTGGCCTCTGTCTCTCTCGAGGTGGACGCTCTTGAATAGTTACGTATGTATGCTTGGGTGCATGACCTGCCATATGAAATTGAAAATGTTATTTATAAAGTTACATGTTTGGGATCTACTATAAAGACCAATTCTCCATTGGAATAAAAGAACAATTTCAATAGCATGGCACGATTTAGGGTGTCATGTATTTTGAAAATTCTGACAAGACCCTTGTGTATTATATTCTTTTTACAAGGGACAAGTTCAGTTGGCATGCCTTGCTATCTGGAATGGGTCCTCAGAGGGAAATTCTATGCGCGTTCATAGAAACTGTCTTTGGACATAAAAATTTAAAAGAAGTACATAACCATGTTCATTGGCCTTTGGCCAATTTTCACTGTAATGGTATTATAAACTAAATGTATTTACCTGTGGTACATAGCTTCACAAGCAAACAAATCCACACGTCTTATTTTCAACAAAAGCTCCTCGTCCTTCCTTTCATTTGCTGCCTCCTGTAGTCGTTCTCCTCCACCTCTATCGAAAACACACAATCCTTCGCTTGTAACCGAACCTTTTACTTTGACCTTTTTCCTGACTGTACTCTTGCATCTCTGTTGACCACTCCATTGAAAAATGCACTGCTTTGGAAAAATAACCTGAAATGTACAAGCAACAGTGATGAGTTATTTCATTTCACCCACTACAAATTTGGCAAACGGAGAAAACAATGGCAAATACCCGAATATACGATATATTTGGGCGAGCGCCCTCCTACATTAGACAATGGCTCCATTACCTGTTTCCCTTCTACTGGATCTCGTTTTGGACGTTTTCTTTGTGGATCTTCTGGCTCTGTGGCGCCTTGTTGCTCAAGATGATGCAAGTTTGCAGTAAAGCGCTGGTAGCAGCCTCTGTGGTAGCCAAAGCTATCAAAACTTTGGGTGGGTATTTCATCCGGTATTTGACAACAGATTATGTCCATCCGATAGGGTGAACCAATGGGCATCTTGAGTCTGTCCTCCTTGACTGATCGAATCCTTTGTAGCCTCGTCTGGTTAATAACATGAAACCGTAGATCAGTCGACTCTTCATGGTGAATAATGCATGTTCGCAGATTAGCTTCTTCCTGCATTTTCACCAAGTGGGCTGAAGCAATATAGTAGTTGGGTTAAGTAGCACTAGCAGCGTACGGTGGGTCTCAAGCAGGCAAATCTCTATGATCGGCAAGCTAAAATGTTGAAAGAGGGCAGTGTTTTGAATTATGAGGGATAACAATGGGGTACATTGACAACATCCATGACATTTGACACGACAAAAGAAGATGGCGACACACACACATTTTGTCAGTGCACAACCATGACAACGGTAAAAACTAAAGTTACTTATAACTTAGAATTAAAAATATTGGCTAATGTCAACATCAAATCTCACTAGGGTCTGCAAAAGTCACCTTCGGATTGGCTATCTTTAGGGTCAAATGCAAATACATTACAAGTTTTGGACGACTATCGGATCTTCTAAAAAGAAGTGTCCTAAATACACGACTTTACTAGTGCTACTGCTAGCGTTAGAGCGTTACTAAAACTCGGTCATTATTTACCAGCATAGTGATCCATTTATCAACAGAACAAGTTTAGATATATAATATAAAGTTTACTGATGTCCATAACAGAACTGCATATATGAATAATCCAACGTCAAAGTTTGTGTTCACAAATAAATAGTAAAAATATCATGTATTTTATCTTCACTCACTCGTTGACAGCACACATCACACATGCGGCCACGCATCTGCTATCAACAAAGACTCCACCATTAGCCGGAGGTGGGAGCGTTATAAAACAAATATATATCGGGATAAAATTGTACTTATAATGGCTATATTAACGATGGAAACGATGATTTCGATAATAATAAATCAAGTTAAACAGCATTTGAATGAAAAACACATGTTTTTTTATTGATTGAAGACATAAGCAAATAAACGAAACTACATTACCGTACCTCCGAATAATGGTCGCTTCTTTCGCGGAATAATTACGTCTGTTTTTTTCACTGGACGACGCACGGCTCTACACTTATTGCGCGTCCGATGTAAACAAATTAGTTCGGCAAACAATGCTCTATAACTTCCATTCGTTCCATTTTTTTTCTATTTAACATGGATATTATTATTAAGCAATCGATTAGGAATCCTTCCATATAAGTGGTGTTCAGAACTAAAGGGGTTACACGGGGGTCTAAAATCCGATGGATCTAAAACTCCCCTACTGGGACGATCGGCTCCCGAAGATCGATTGAATATTAACTATAAATGAGAGAAACAATCTGTGATTATCCTTGCAACAACTTATTAATGTTTAACAGCATGGAGCGTCTTCATCTAACAACAAACTTACAACTTATCATGAATTATAAACATTACTTAAATCGCTATTGTGAACTTTTACGTTTTGCTTCAACTTATATTGTTCCGATAACTACAAAACAAACAATAACAATCATGGGCAAGATCTCATGCCTGCTTATATTATACACTTGAAATCAAACTGCAGAACGTCTGCTAACAATAATCTTCAAACTACCAGATACGAAACTCAAAGAATTTCAACAGCTGTCGGAGAGCCATCTAATACAGTAACATTCCTTTTTTTTTCTTTTCCTTTTTTTTAAGTACAAGAACCATCGAATAACCTTGATTTCTTATCACTTACAAATATGACATTTCTGACGGCAACATAAATTTATTACGAAATTTATACCCAAATGCGAGATTCAAAGAACTTCACCAACTGCCGCAATGTTCTTTCATACTGTGCCATTCCGGCCGCATTTAGGTGAACGCCGTCGAGGTTATACCTAGGATTTCTCCGTCCCCTATGCTGCCATAACCACCAGCGATCTTCAACAAAAGTTGACAGTTGCATAAAGATCATTGAATCTCTCCACCCGATTATTAAATTCTTCAAGTGAAACCTGGCCACCCCGTAAACTTCCCGTCCGAGGTATCACTGGTAGGAACACTATTACCTCTGGATTAATGTCCCTCTTGGGTAACTCGTGTACAAACTGACAAACTAGAGAATGGACTCGCTCAGGTTCCATTTCTTTTGCACATAAATCATTTGTACCCAAATCTCAGATTAAAACTGAAGGGTTGGCCTGCCGTAGAGAATTAAAATACTTTTTAGATCTTGCCTGGATTCTACCTAGAGTGAGACCGCCCTCACCAATGCATGTGACAGAAACTACACCACGTTTTAACTCAATTTCAAACTGAAAATTTCGCTTCATCTGCAAGCGTTTCACAAAACTATGCCCGAAGAGGACAAAACCCATTTTTTCTAAAACAATAAAATCTTATTTGGGTAGGAAATACAAAGTATCAAAGCCACTTTTCAATGCTCAAATCAAAGTTCCCACCAGCAATGACCACGGAAATATCAGTCCGCCAGCGACCGGTATGCTCAGTGGTGCTCTCCAGTCAGGCGTGTCATTGCGGAAACTGGATGCCCCAAGACTTTCCGACAAGACAGCTTTCTGACTTTTTGCAATCCACCGGGCAAACCAGACATACGCTAATGAAGAACCGGGAGGTGCTGTCAAGTCAGGCGGGCACTCTGTGAGAGCTGGATACCCCAGTCCTTCCCCAGAGTTATCACCAAAGACTTTCTGCAGCCCTGTTCAGAATAAACAAAAATCCAAAAACATAAGTATTACCATAACGTTATCCACTAATCAACAATCACTAGTATGTTTACAAACTTACGTCAAAGAATCAAGAATCAGACTAACTTAGCACTGACCGAGGAAGATGGTACGGGTTTCCATGCACACCTTTATTGACCCTTTGAGACTGACGCATGGGCAATGGCTCATCAGAGCCACAACGTGGCTCCCCTACTTCTTCATTGCCAACCCCTCCAAGGTTTTCTATGGGTTCAGGGGCAAACCCCCAATCCGAATCGTCATCTGATTCGTCGCTATGTTTATCAGAGTCGGGATCACTCTCGGTCGTGGGATCTATGCGCAAATATTTCCTATTGATAGTCACCTCTGGTCCCCCTGTCATTGGACGGATTTTATACACATCCCCGTGTTCATTTACCCAAGTCACCACATAGGGGTCATGCTCGTACTTATCTTGCAGCTTGTGGCGGCCACTGAAGGCACATCTTTTCAAAACCTGTGCGCCAATACTAATGGGCTTTGCATTAGCTTTAGAGTCATATGCCATCTTATTCTGGTTAGATCTCTTGACGACCCGGTCTCGAACAAGATCCCCAGCCCTGCCCAACAATTTGGACTGTTCATTAACAAAGTCTTGATCCCAGCTACTGT
Organism: Patiria pectinifera; assembly: GCA_029964075.1. Classification (NCBI taxonomy): domain Eukaryota; kingdom Metazoa; phylum Echinodermata; class Asteroidea; order Valvatida; family Asterinidae; genus Patiria; species Patiria pectinifera. The sequence goes on from CM057135.1 coordinate 21,050,663, forward strand.
TGGACCGACCTAGCATCTGATCTAAGGGAATGGCGGGCTCTCGCCCAAACATCAGAGTGTAAAGTGCTATACCTGTTGTACAATGTGGGGTGGTGTTGTAAACGAATACAAGGTGAGGAAGCATAGCTGGCCACTTCCGCCGCTCAGGCTCGTCTATTGATCTGATTAGCCCGAACATGGTACGGTTGAACCGCTCGGCCTGAGCGTTGCCTTCCGGATGATACGGTGTAGTTCTAGTTTTCTTTACACCATACAGCGCGCATAGTTCTCTGACCACATCTCCTTCAAAATTACGCCCCTGATCACTATGCAACCGATGTGGAATGCCAAATTTAGTGAACCAGTGATCTCGCAAGGCCTTTGCAACCGTAACTGCCAGCTGATTTTTACAGGGGACAGCTTGAACAAACTTTGTAAACACATCAGTCATTACGAGGACGTCCTCGTAACCACCGTGTCCTCGATCAACCTTTACAAAGTCGATAGCTAACACCTCAAGTGGCTTGAATGCAATAAGATGGCGCATGGGTGTTCTTGTCTGGGGCTCAGCAGCCTTAGCTATAATACACTGCCTACATTTACCGACATGCTTACGCACAGCAGCTGCCATTTTGGGCCAATAAACCCTCCGTCTCAGCAGAGAGCAGGTTCTAGTTACACCCTGATGTCCCCACTTATCATGGCATCCTGTCATAGCTCTAGGCTGTAAACTCTTAGGCAACAGAATTTGGTCTAATTCCCCATGCAAAGGATCCACAACGCGACGGCAGAGAACGCCATCTTTCTCAATGATTCGCGGCCATTGCCAGAGCCAAAACTTTACTTCCTCGGGCTCGCCACGCGCAGAATCATAAGTCTCCCCATGTTTCCATTTGTCATCCCAGCGCTTCCAAATGAACCTCAAAGTTGGATCTGCCCTTTGGAGAGCAGTCAACTGTTCGGCTGTCCATGATGGGAAAACACCAGGGGGCCCTACAGCCTTCTCAGCCCAATCTTCCGTCTGTTCTAGGTGTTTCCGCGCCCTGATACGCCCTAATTGCACTATCGTGGAATGAAACTTATCTCGCATTACCTCTTCGGTCTCCTCGGGGGAATGACCAGGGTAACGGCTAAGGGCATCTGCACAACGGTTACTCACGCCCGACCTGAACTTTACCTCGAATGTGAAAGCTGCTAGCTGCGCAACCCAGCGCATTTCGCATGCACCCAACTTTGCCGTTTTCAGATAAGACAGGGGATTATTATCCGTCAGAACAGTAAAAGGAACCCCCAAGAGGTAATCCCTATACTTGTCAACAACTGCCCATTTAAGGGCCAATAGTTCCAGTTTTAACTATAGTCAGGATACCTGGCCTCAACGCCCCTTAACCCACGGCTAGCATAAGCCACTGGGTGTCTCTTGCCATCTTCATCATCTTGGCACAAACAGGCCCCAAGCCCTTGCAGAGAGGCATCTACTTCTAACACAAACGGACGCGTAAAGTCGGGATAACTCAACACAGGTGACTGCGTCAATGCCTCCTTAAGAGTATCAAAGGCAGTCTGTGCTTCTGAATTCCAGACGAAATTATGAGCCATGAATTTATTACTACCTTTTACCAATGAGGGGACTCTTGCATGTAGTGGGGCCGCGATCTTTGAGAAGTTGCGAACAAAACGACGGTAGTACCCCGCCAGACCAAGGAAAGACCGTAGCTGAGCAGCTGTCTGAGGTACCGGCCACTCTTGGATTCCCTTGATTTTATCATCATCCACAGAAACGCCCTTGGATCCAACCACATGTCCCAGATAGGAAACTTCACTGCGGAACAACTTACACTTTTCGCCCTTAATCTTCAGTCCAAAGTCGGCCAACCTCCCAAAAACCTTGTCCAATCTTTTGACATGATCTTCAACTGTAGGGGAAAATACTAAGATATCATCCAAGTAGATCAACAATTCTGAGAGGTTCATATCTCCTAAACACATTTCCATGACTCTCTGGAAGGTCCCGGGTGCGTTTACCAATCCAAACGGCATACGTGTGTACTCAAATAAACCGAATGGAACCCGGAATGCCGTCTTGCTAATAGACTCAGGGTCCATGGATACCTGGTGATATCCATGGGCCAAATCCAATGAGGAAAAATACTTTGCCCCCCGAAGAGCTTCAAGTGATTCCTCAATACGTGGTAATGGGAATGAGTCCCGGACCGTCTTGGCATTAAGCCGCCTATAATCAACACTAATGCGTAGGGACCCATCTTTCTTACGGACCAGTACAATGGGGCTCGCAAAAGGACTTGCGCTTTTCTGAATGATCCCCTGATCTAGGATTTTCTGTAACAACTCCCTAACTTCACGTAGGTGCTGAGGAGGGATCCGTCGGTAGGGTTGGTTTATTGGGTGGCTATCGGTAGTGTGAATTTGATGTGGGACCTTATCACAACATCCAAGATCAAGTGAACTCTTTGAAAAAACAGAATCGTGTTTCTTAATCAAATGCACAATCTGATCCCGTTGTTCCCTACTAAGCCAAACGCACATGTCGATTTTCAAACCCCGGGGCAAAGTATACTCTGAACCATCAGAAAAGATGTAAGTTTCCCCAGTGTCCTGTTCAGTTCCTCCCCCTAATTCAATGTCCGGATCTGTGGGGTCATCTGTTTCCACATGATCTAAGGCCTGATGACCTACAGACTCAAAAAGGATGTTATTAACTGAAACGTGAATCCCTTTTTCATCTTCATTCAGTTCTACACTCGGCCTAGGTGATATGTCAGTTAAACTAGCCAACTGTGTGTGAGGGGGAATTTCGAGTACTTGCATTCCCAGATTCGCAACAAGAACATTAACTGTTTTACCATTGGTCTCTTCACATGAGTCATACACGCGACAAGCAGAACCCAGACCACTCAAACCTGCATCTAGGGTTTCGGTGGACTCGCGTCTCTCTCCCCACAGACCCTCTACAACCACAGTTTTTCCCTTATATACATCCGGAGGAGCCCGAACTTGGCACGTGATAGTACGTACTTCCCTAGGTAACAAGTTGATCGGTTTCTTGCCTGTACGGACAATTATTGAACTCACAACCTTTTTGGGTCCCTTATCTTGCTCTGCCACTGGATTTTTAGTTAAGCGGTACCACTGAATAGCCATTGCCCATGCCTCAGCATCTCTTTGCTCTGGATCAATTACGAAGTCTTTCAGCTGACTCAGTATATTACATCCCACCAACACTGAACACTTAGCATCAACTGCCTCACCCCCTGGAATATCCTTAACTACAAGGAAATGTGCATCAATCTTACGGTCATGTATCACCATTGGGACATTTACATATCCTTCAATTGGGATTTCTAGGCCTCCTGCCCCACAAACTCGCAGGTAGGTCCCAAGCGATTGCACTTCCTTAAGTTTACGTGCCAAATGCTTCCTATAAAAAGAAGCCTTAATTAGGGATGTTTCTGCCCCAGTATCAAGGGTACAAGTTGTTGGCACACCTGCCAACGTGATATGAGCCTTTGGGCTATCCTTAACAAGCTTAGAAAGCAATTCATCTACCGACAATTCAGGCAATGTTTCCCTAGTTGACACACATCCTTTGGGTGAGGCCTTTGATGTCGCTTCCTCCACCACTTGGCCTACTGTGGTGGAGGCTGTTGGTTTAACCCTTGGGAGTCTGCTCGTGAAGCCCCCGCGGTTGGGTCTGTGTTATCTGTCCCTGCATTAGACTGTCCCTGGGTTGCTAACCAGGACCTGCACTTGGCCTTGACATGGCCAGGGCGCTTGCAAAAGTAGCAAATGACTCTGCTCCTGAATGCCCCCTGATTGCCCTGTTGCTGAGGCGATTCAAGCTTCAGCACATGTTCCATGATCTTAGCCAATTGTTCTTGTTGACCCTGGATACACTTAAGCATTTCTTGTTGTTGCTGCATTATATGTTGCCATTTTGGTTCGCTGTGCGCAGCTGCAGAAAGAACACAAGCAGACTCCCTGTGATCAACACCGGTAGGTGTGTCACTTTCATTGACATTATCATCATCCTGTACTCTAATTTCCCTAACCTTACTCCGACGTGTTTTGGGTGTCTTCTCAATATCCCGGAAAAGCTCAAGAGCACAATCCCTCATGTCACTAAATGACTGACCTGGCTTAGCCAATTCAAGTCTCCTAAGTTCGAGGCGAGCAGTCGGGTCCCGGACCCCTGCAACAAACTGACGAATAAGGACTTTTTCCCTTATCTCCTTCAGGCCCAACTTTTCACTATCTGCAGCAGCCTCTAGGATCCTATCATGTATTCTCATTAGGGATCTTGAGTAATCCATGAGGGACTCATCCTCATGTTGTGTTCGGTCATACAGAGTTTTCTGCAATGACTGGACTGTTTCTTCATCACCAAAATGGCGACGGAGAACCTTGATCAGGGCCTTGTAATCAGACTTAACCCCCTCATGACATTTGATTTCTTCCCTAGCAGTACCGCTTAGATGGTTCACCACAACCTGAGCTTTCTCTTTGTCTGGGATTTTACATTGTCGGCAGTAAACCTCAACTTCCTCCAGCCACTCTCTAATAGCGGGGTCACCTGGTTTCACTGGCCGACCCGTAAATCTAACTAGTTTAACAGGTCTCTGAGGTGCTGTCTTGGTCTGTTTTAGTGCTTCGGTTAAGCCTGACACAAGGCGCTCAACAAGATCGGTACTTGAAGTAGTCATAACTGAAATCCTACAGATTTACATTCACAAATCAATGTCAAAAACTAGGTAATGGAACGCCCACAATGAAAATGTAACCCCAGGAGAATAGTAAGTGTTAAAACAGTCAATCAGTAAATGACAACACTATGACAGTATGGGTATCTAAACCTTAAACATGCCTAACACTTCATGTATCTATGTACACACATGTAACTCACAGTCACATGAAACTGCAAAAATGAGGAAAGTTATAGCCTACAGAAGACACATTCCATCAGTCAGTTCGTAATGCTGCGTGTACTTCATCCGTGACACAGACTCACCACACAGCTGTCTGCTTTCCAACCGTCCGCTTTCCGCACGTTGGCCTCTGTGCCCACAGCAATTTTCGGCTAGCCCCGGCGAACTTCAAGACCGCCCGCTCTGCAAGTCCGCCTCGATACAGCGGATTTTCCCCGTCGATAAGACCGTCATCAGCCTCCCGCCCCGGTACAGCGGATCTTGACTGGACCGGCGAACTTCCAACACTGTCCGTCCGCTGTCAAAAGTTCGGCCCCGGATGCCCTCAGCAACTCGAAATCTCGGCTAGCCCGACGAATGTTAACACCGTCTGCAGTCCACAGGTCAGCCCCAGGTGAAGCGAATGCCGACTGCCACTTCCAACTTCATGCACCACCGTCGACCGATGAGTGTCGTCCCCTCAAAACTACAGCCCAGGGTTGTGTCAACGCTCTGTCGCACAACTTGTGTTCTTGTCCTTCGTGTTCAAGTCAAGCACTTCACCACCCCATCCGTGTTACCAAATTTGTAGTATATCGCTGTGAAGCGAGGGGCGGGTATAAATATTCGCTGAACTCGAACAAAAACCACAGTCACGCTGTTTCTGTTTCACAATTATTTTGGAGCTATTTTCTTTATTCCATTTTCCTCCATTCTTCCAACTGCACTCCACGCTCCAACCCTCCTAGCCATCTCAAGTAAATACAATTGTAACAACTTAGTCCCCGGCCACCTGTGGTCTGACCCGGTGACCTCGGCCCGTCTGCCCAGATACCGGTATATTTTTAGATCGCATCGGGACCGACTGGTAATCATATTTAGCGCCCTTTATTGATCATTGTTTATGTCGCAACTATAAGCCCCCTCAAATTAATTTCACCACATTTCAATTTTCCAAGTTCATACTTTATCCCTACAGTTAATTGCTCTTTTTTTAACTATTTTTTTGACATTGTCTTCCAAGTTACCACAACCGTGACGCACTGTGTTTAATATGTGGATCCTGGTTACAGCTCCTCACAGCCAAAATTTATTTATGAGTGATACGATTTTAATGCTTTAACTCAACCAAACAGACGGACTAGAATTTGAACTCTACTCACACTTTCTGGATCATCTGATTCCTTGGTAGATGCCTTGGTACATGTAGATGCCCTGCTAGATGATCTCTCTTAAAAACGAGATAAAAAAGACATGATTGGTTTGTATACATGTATTCACACATGTAAGTAGAACAAAGACATTAAGACATTACTTTGTAGGTGCACCGTTGATTTACATCTCGAAAGTCAGAAGAAAGTGGTTAAATTCTTAAAGAACCTGTGGTGTTCAGGTTGATACACAAGTTTACAATCCACAATAAAAAAAAAACTAAAAAATACCAAAGGTTTAAATTCCTATGGAAATCAATCCCAAATTACAACCCGCTCAATGAATGGGGTATTACAATTTACTACAGCTCATTGCCGAAGCATTACTGGAGCATTCTTTGAAATTAGCAGTACACAATATAATATGGTTTGAGGGTGGGTAGTCGATATGAACTCCCTGAGGTACTGGAAGTTGACAAAGTAGTTAAGGAGCTCAGCAAAACGCCAACTAACATTTACCAGTGCGCACACATCATTTCATGTGTATCTTGGACGATGTTCGCGCATGCGTACTACACCCGTGTGCGAGTGTTGTAGTGGAGACCTTGATGTACGAGACCGATACCAAGACCACAGGTCCGAGACCGTGACCGAGACAAAAAAGAAAAGAAAAAGATCTACCGAAGTTTCTCTTTATTTACATACCGGTAAATCCTAGAATCACATTTTAATCTGGTACAGAAACAATAATAACATGTAGTAAAATAGAATAACAAAATATGAATATGTTTTCGGGCAGAAAACGAAGTAAATGGATAAAAAATAAACTCAAAGAAATACATGTACATGCCGCGCTGCACAAACAACGTCACCGTGTACAGGTGGCCACAATGACCGGCCGCTGCGCGCACAAAAAAATCATGCTGAGCAGCAGAGTATAAAATAAGACTATGTTCTAATGTTTTAATTTTCACCAGATTTGCCACAAACATAGAGTAAAATCTCTGGTTTTAATGATAATGATTGATCAAACATACAAGCAGGAAGTATTTACCGCTTCCGTAAAATTATTCGTGACCCTTTTGCAATGCCATTCACCTTACTTAAAACCAAAAACCATACCATTACCACTTTCAATCTATTGGACATGACCTGCAGCAGGGTCGTGATTTGTTTTTTTTTTAAAGAGTTGCTGGAAAAACTTTAAAAAAAAATACATTAATAAAACTGTCATAAGGCATACTGGCATACTGTACTCCACCTCACACCTCAGTACATATGGCATACTGTATGGCTACATGCATGATACCAGTACCCCGACCTGTTATTGACTAGTCTCAAAACCAGCTGCAATTTCATTTTTAGCGTGAGAACTTGGACATTACAATGTCGTGTTGTATTATGTTTGGAATAAAGACTGGACTCGTATTGTTCGGCTGGCAACTGCGTGCAAGCGTATCATATGGCGCATTTTATTGTGGTCTCGGCGGCCCGCCCGGCTAAAACCGCTCGTGGAGAACACTTATAATATTACATGTACTCCACCACATTGGCACGGCATATATGAAGGTATATGAACACCAAAGTTGTAATGACTCGAGTATTAAAATCAGTGTTGAGGTCGAGGCCACAACCTCCGAGGCCAAGGCCGAGTCCAAGTCATGGGTCTTCGAGGTTAAGTGAGGTTATTGTTAAGTGTTTTTGGCACGAAACCTACCCTGCGTTAAGTTGGTTGCTTCAGCAAACGGCTCCAGGATTTTACACAGCTCAGTAACTTGCCCCCACTCATTACGTGTCAGTAGAGCATTTAAAAACTCTGATGGATCGCACACCTCAGCCAATGCCTTGCAGTCCATTCCTTCTAATCTCAAGAGTGAGCGAAGTTGGTTGTATTGTGAGTTCCAGCGAGTAGCCACTGCTGCAGGTATGGTACGGCCAACCCCAAGCTTATTTTTGAACCTAAAAATAAGACGGACATTTTACATTCCTATCATTCATTAACTTACTATACACAGGACATTGGGAGACCTTGGATCAAGAACTCTGAAAACTTTAAGAGTCACCTTTCTTTGAAAATGTTACTCTTGTGTAAGAGAGCGGAGATCTTTGTGACGTTGGCAATCGCTCGGCTGACACACTTCATGTCTTTCAACCCATCATTGACAACAAGATGAAGAGTATGAGCAAAGCAAGGTATCCTCTGTTTTGAGCTCAGTCTCAGTACGGAGTCAACATGAGCATCATCCTCATCGTCCAGCTCCTTCCAAACTGTCTCATCCTCAACTTCCTTGACCTCTTCTTCATCCACAAATGCCTCTCCATTGCCCTCTGTTAGAAACTTCACTTTGAACGCCTTTTTCATATTTGCTGCATTGTCCGTGACGATGAAGTCTACCTGAAACAGCAAAATAATATTAGAACAAAAAAATCAATGCTTCAGCTGATGCATTTATCTCTTTTGACAGACGAAACCATACCAAACAGCCTTAACCAACCTTTGCTCCTATAATATAGTCTTCAACCATGCTGTCAAAGGCTTGAGCGATTCTTTCCCCTGTGTGCCTCCCACGGAAGTGCTGGCAGACCAGAAGGACAGATAACTACCCATAGCTCCTAGTTTTGGGGTTTGTTCCCATGATGTATGATGTACCAAGAAGCTGTGCATGGTCCTATCAGTCCAAATGTCAGTTGTCAGAGAGATATTGTTGTGTTGGGATAGCAAGTCCATGACTTTCTTGTTACCTTCAGCTCTCAACTGGGGAAGTGCCTTTCTTGTCAACATTGACCTGGCCATGGGCTGATACCTATTTCCAATAAAAAAAAAGCTTTTAATGATACATTGCAACATGCCTATGACATTCTATGATACAGTGTTCAGCACAGTATAATCAATGCTCCTTTAGTTATTTCATTTCCAATTGTTTGTTATTACAGTATTGTGTGTTATGTGTACTTTTATTATCACTGCAGACTGTATCACTAGCATAAAAAAGTGTATTTTATTATTATTATTTTTTTTCAGTTTTTAATCATTCTGTAGTCCATTTTCTGAAAAAAATTTATTAGATCTTAGTATGATTTTTTTTCTGTAGCTTTGAATACATGTATATATTTTGATGTTAAAATGTGAGGTGCTATTAAAGTTTCTATTATAATTAGGCGAGCCAATAACAAAGACTGAACAAAAAAAACAAAGAAGGTCATTTTAAGTACCTTGGATCCAAAACTTGCAAAAGGCTCCTGAAAATGTTTGTCCTCAACAATGGACAGTGGAAGGTTGGATCCTACTATGAACTTCACTATTTCTGCGGAAATCAGCTTCTGCCGTTGACAAGTCTGCTTATACTTCATTGGCACAGCTTCTCCATCAGTTGATGAAGATCCAGCAGTGGGATGAAAAATTCCCTTGAGATCCTGCTGAGGGCTGTTGATTGTTGTTTTTCCCTTCAAATATTCCTCCCACCTGAAGAATGAACAGCACAACTGAAGAAAAAGACCAAAAACGCATTTGAATTGGTGGAAATTGGGCGACCTCGAGCCGGCCTCGACCAGTTTCACGAGGCTGGAAAGCCCCGAGACCAAGGCCGAGGCCTCAACATCCAAGACCAAGGCCTCAAAAATCGGCCTCGAGGCCTCCAACACTGATCAAAATGACTTGCCTTAATGGTGAGTCAGAATTTTTGTCGACTCGAATTAACTTTACTTGACTCAACTTGAGTCACGTGTCAAAAGACTCAACTCAAGTTGAGGGCTTCTCAAGATGTCGAAGCTTAGCAAGTCCAAGACAAGCAAGAAGAGCAAGTCCAGTCAGCCGCCTCCATCGCCATCCAGCTCCACTTCATCTGGTATTCCCTGCGGACAATGGTCTCCCACCAGCATTCCAAGCGACGACGAATCACTCCTTCTATCCTGTGAACTAGACTCTGGCCCGTCTACATCAAGATCCACACCAACCACGGTCTCGCACAGATTATCCGAGGAAAAATTCAAACTGGTGAAACTCTTGTCAGAAAACGCCAACACATTGACATCTGCCAAGGGTCACATCACCCGCCAAATACGGCTCCTTTCCCGGTCAATCGAGACTAAAACCCCACCACCTTATATCGAGGTTAAACTACGGCCAACACGTCCACACAGATCTCTGAAATATCAGAATTTATTCCAGGATCGCTGGAGCAATCTCCAGAAGAGAACGTCCTTGCTCTTTACAAGAATTACACTTGAGGAATACCAGCACCAACTACACTACAACGAGGCCCAGCTGACCAACACAAGACGCTCAGCACAAGAACAGCTTGCTTCTTTCGAGGGTCAAGATCACATCACCGCTCAGCAATTGAGTTTTTTCACAAGACCCTATCAACCAACTACAGGCATCTAAAGAAAACGACAATATTAGTCGGTCTCTTACTACTAAACTAAACTGTCCTCCTTAGGACCAACACAATCTCTCAAAAGAGAAATAGCCATCCTTCTGCTTTTATTATAATAAATAAATTGGAATATAACCCACCCCATCTTACCTTATTCGTTATATTCAAACCACAGACCATTCAACTACCATAACAAGAAGGAAACTCAACAAAGAAACCAAGAGACCAATACATCAACTGAAGTCTAACCACTTCTCTCACAAATGCAATCGTAAACCAAACGAGCCAACTCCAATCATTTGCGCTCATTAGCAGAACAATATCAATCCTTCATAACCAACCTAACCAAAGCAAAACCATCGCTAACCGAAATATTTGCTTTTTGGACAAGGCCTCAACATCTTACCTGCTTCTGCTAAACCAAACCGCAATCACTCGTAAGCAGCATCAATAATTATTTTCGAGTGAACTTACTAATGCGTAACATACGCTTTAAAAAACATCCTTTCAACCACCAATTGGCATCCGAAATCATATTCTAGTGAAACGTTAGAAAATACCCGGAAGCCACTTATTTTAAACTTGCCCACAGGTTTAACACATACAATCTTAGGGTAAAGAAAAATCAAAACAAACTCCACCTGTCTTCACCACGACATACAACCCAACCATAATGCACCGTCACATAAATCGAGCAATAAACAAACACTGGAACATAATCCAAGGCAACAAACTACTCTGCGGAAACATTTCCAAATCATAATTCGTTGCCTTCAGAAAAGCCGAAAATAATATCCGGGAGAAACTACCTAAACAAATTCAAGAGTTTAACCCACTCCCGACCCACTCCGGTTTTCCCGAAAAACTAACCGAACCCGATTGCTCTCCTCACTAGAGGAACAAGTTGAAACCAACTAAAGTCACATGTTTGTAACCACAACACCTCAAACTTACGATACATGATTGGAATACAACCAATCCCAACCACAACTTTTTCGCGAGTCAGCCTTGATTCTTTTTGAATCACCTATTTGCAACTGACGAGTGCCCAACAGCAAGGCACGAAAGCATGCTATTGCTAACAAGAGGATTTGCGAACATAATCCTCTGCTCGCACCTTTAATCACATTTGATTACTCAACCTATCATAGTCACTTAATCTCTTATGTCCGCCCACTCTACATTTCAATCGGACATAACCGGCAAAGACTCAGTCAAGCTTACAACCCATACTAAGCTGTACAAGTCACCAGAGAAGAAGTGTCACTGAATGGGATAGTGCCATCCCTTTTCCAAACTTCCAGGCTTGTTCACTTGAGTCTCGAAACTGTGTGAAAATATATTTCCAGTGACTTACGCAGTGTTGTCCACGAGGGTTTTTTAGCAGGGCGGGCCGCCATGCCAAAATTGTATGCCGCCCCGCTAAAGTTGTGCCGCCCTGCTAAAATTTTCACCGCCCTGCTATTTTTTTCATTGGATACACTCACACACTTAACTTTTATGAATGAAAGTTTGCCGATTTTGCTTCATGCTGCCTTTTATTTCACGTGTTGAGGGCTGCGTTGCGGATGTCATTTAGCAAATGTGCGCAAGTTTTTCAAATGGGATTAAGTCGTGCACACGTACCACCGTTCTTCAGTCACAACGAATGCTGGCCAACACTGGCCGTTGCTCACCCACTGCCCCGTGCGCGTGCGCGAAGCACATGCTTACACAGAAAAATCGCGGTCACGTACACGCAACGATGTAATCCCTTCAAGTCGGGATACAAGTGGCAAAACTAGCGAGATAATTCCATTAAAATGGAAAATTACATGAACTGAGAAGGGAGATTATGTTCTGTTAATTAAACTTGCAGAATTGTTCGTTCTTGATCAAACTACTGTTTAAACTATTGGCCCAAAAAAAGGTGCACTTTTAGTCTTGATTTGGGAGTAAAAATACGACACGATTTAGTAGAGTCAACCCCGATTAACTGAGGCGCGAGATGGCATAAATGTGCATGCTTTGACAGACGTTATACAGGAGACTTCGCTCCGTGGATAACGGGTGATACTCAGACTTGGCAAGGGGGGGGGGGGGGGCAAGGAAATAATTGGGAGGGGGGGTCCAAAAGTCTCAAGCCTGTGTACTCGCGCATCCCACTGTCAATGGTTCGGCAAATAAGCCACTAGAGCAACTTAGAGCTTAGAGGAGTGGTCGTTCATGAATGAGAAGTATATCAAACCACAGAATGGTGTGCAAATGTACAAATATGTTGGCTGCAAGTATGCCCCTTAGCGCCGCCACTGAGTGAGACACATGGCTGATGATTCTTGGTCTGATGGTTATACTTATTTCCTTGAGATACGGAGTTTTGAATTACGATACCGTGCAAAAACAAATAGTAACGTTGATCACCAAAGTGCCGGGTTTACTACATAGTAAATCTTTGTCCGTACATTAACCATGCAATTTAAAGTACCACGTTATTGACACAATGTAAATGTTAATGTTAACACATGCCAAAAAAAGGGTTTGTCTGATGTTGCTATTTATAGAATTTCATCGGATATGGGCTATGGGGATGTTCTTCTATACATTTAACAGTTGTTGACTGCTGTAGTGTGGGGTATGACGTTTCTGAACACCCGAGGGGCGGATATGACCCGAGGCGAAACCGCGGTTGCTATGCACCAGAAACATATACCTGTCTTGGATTTTTTGGAGTTTAATGTAAAAATCACGAAAACAAACAGCAGTAAAGACAGCAATCATGACAATCGAACGCCAACTCCCATGCATGTCGCGTGCTCGAACGCGAAGCTGATCGTCTGCTAGTTTGCAGGCTGCTCCCATGTATGTGTTAACATGGCCAAAAATAGCGTGGGTACCAACGATAAAAAGCCTTTCACACCGTACGTACCGTACGCAAACAGTCTTAGCACACTCCCTGTGGGATATCACGTACGCAATACCCCACAGGGATTGTGCCATGACTTTTTTTTATAAACTTAACACGTGACTGTGTTGGGCCAATGAAAATACAGTACTCAAGACAGGTATTACAATATTGGACAACTGACATCAGGGGAAACTATGAGGGCATTTGTGCCAAACAACATTTTGACGTTTCTCACCGTACCCCTCCCCTCTTATTTCTAATTTAGCGGGATTTGAACGTACGACCACCGGATTGCTGTCCGGAGCGGTAAACATATTGGTAAATTAAAAAAAAAAAAATTCTGTCACATTTAATACCCATTTATTTGTCAGGGTTAAGTAATTTAAAGCATGGTGTTCATATCATTCTGAAACAACACATACTGATAATGTGCACGATAATAAACTGCAAATTATCTATGTAAACACATTATCCATGTGTATATATCATTTCAATCGTTGAATACTTGAAATCATTAGTTGTTACTTTGTTGAGAAAGGCACAAAGTTAATTGGAAACACTAACATTATTAATACAACAGTTAAACCATTTACGTGTACGCACTTCTGTAAGTTGCAGGTGTTCCAGTATGTCCCGATTGTCCATCCACAAATGAGTAAGCATAACTACATATCATTAAAGCTTGACGAGGCGTGTACAAACAACATTTCACACATACGACATATAGGATTGCTTCAAAACATCTAGAGTAAAAGAGTTCATCATGATTGCAATTAATCACTATAACAACTCAACGAGCGTGCAAAACAAGTCAAACGCCTCTTCTTACTCTAAAGAATGGTAATGGAAACTAAATATAAGAAACTCGAGAACATTGGGCCTTTTTTAATTTCATTCTTCGAGAAAAATCTTAAAATGGGCATTTCCTATGGAGGTCAACACGAATTTGACCACATTTTCAGTGGGTTTATTCACTAAACTGAACAGAAAATTAGTTTGCAGCATGGTGCAGACCCATCTCGCACGGCAGAATAAACTATGGAAAATTCTCTTTCCACCCATGTTAAACAAATTCTGATTGGTCCAGAGGAAAGGGTTTTTTTTAAATCCAATTACAACGAGTTTTTCTTCCTTGGTTCGGTGACCTTGGTTAGGAATGCAGGGTCCACTGCAGTAAAATATGCTGCCGTCACTCACGAAGGTCAGTTGTTCACACACACACACACGTGAAACCACACATTCTGGAATGTGTATTCCTGTGGAGACATTTCTTTGTTCTCGGCTGTTCTTGAATTTACTACCTTACGGAGACATGAACACAATAGGGAACAAAAGATTGTATACGTCTCCAGAAGAACATTTCTAAAGATGAATACGTCTCCACAAAAAATTTCACGAAATAGATATATGGATTTTACTCAAAAACTAGGAATTTCCAAGGTAGGTTGATAGAGTTTTAGAAAAGGGATATTTAGTCCAAATTTCAGCCCAGGAAATTAATTCTGGTTAAAATAAGAGCATTTTGAAACTTCAATTTCATACTCGAAAACTTTACTACACGTGCACACAGCTCGGTATTCTTTTCTATGGTGGCCCTGAAGGGACATCGCATATCGCAAACGTGTGCGCATACGTATGCGATGTCGCGAAATTTATCGCAAATGTGTGCGCACACGTATGCAATGTCGTGAAACAATTCGCAAATATGTGCGCACACGTATGCGATGTCGCGAAATTTATCGCGAATATGTGCGCACACGTATGCAATGTCATAAAACAATTTGCGAATATGTGCGCACACATATGCGATGTTGCGAAATTTATCGCGAATATGTGCGCACACGTATGCGATGTCGCGAAATTTATCGCGAATATATGCGCACACGTATGCGATGTCGCGAAATTTATCGCGAATATATGCGCATACGTATGCGATGTCGTGAAATTAATCGCGAATATGTGCGCACACGTATGCGAATTTGTTTGCAATGTCGTGAATTTTAGTGCATACCTTGTCGCATACCTTTCAGTAAAATACCTAATGAACTGGGGAGTTGTAGCAGCTAGTCTGGAATCTAGACGTACTGTTAGATATAAATAGGGTCTGACTGATAAACCTGTCGAGCGCAAACTTGCTACTTGCGCAACTTTGAAATTTGCACGCGCAAGTTTGAAACTCACGTGGTGTCATAATTCAGCCAATAAATATTCGCACGCAAATTTAAATTGCCGTGATTTGCAGGTGTTGCGATCAATTTGTACATGAACTGCACGTTCTATTAATGATTAATGAACTGCTGCGAACTGCTAATAATAACGCCTAGATAAAATTACTTGCATGTATGTTTACATGTTTGCCTAAAGTTCTTATGTAGTTGAGACACTTTTAATGCTTATGTGATGACAATAAAAAACCTTAAAATGCGACCTTGACATTCTGTTTAACCAAAAGTCTGTCTAATCTAACGTCTGTTAAATCAATAGTTGAATTTTTGAGATTTTCAGGAAATCAGCTGAATACAAATGGTACAAATATTGACCCTATGTACTGGCAGCGTAGTGCCATTAAAAAACAGTTTCTTTGTTGTTTCTAAACAATGGCTTGCACAAAGTTTTTTTCAACTTAAACGAGCCACAAACCAAACCGATGTTAGTTCACTGTTTTATTACATAACACATGTATGTTATCTTATATAAATGTGTTTTTTTTTTCTGTTCACATGCTTCACATTCCTATTCCTCAAGACATAAAACTTGGATGATCTGGATCAGTGGTTTTAGAGTGTCAGTTCTGTGGGACTCATGTACATAGTGCAAAGAACCTGTCAAGCCCCGAAAATTTAATATTTATTATTAATTGATTCAACGACTGTCTTTTTATGTGTTTCATTTATTTCCCCTTTCCTTTGGAATCTATGTTTTCAACACTTTCACATCCTATTTCGTGATTCAGTTATCTATTGGATGTGGACATTTCATGATGTTTTTATCATTTAATGTTTCCTTAGATGAGAAGCTTTGCTTTAGTACTAATATTCAGATCCTTTTCAATACAATTTTCAATACATTTTCGTGAACGAAATCTGAAATTTAAAAACATTCTAATATAAGGTATCTGGGCCGTTATCCATAAGTTGACTGATATAGGAACCGTCTTGTGCTTGTATTGTGATAACGCATCGGGCGCCACAATCACGTGATGAACGCCGCGTTTGTACTTCCCATGCAACCGTTTCAGTACAAGGGGGTTTCTCAATTCTCGGCTGTGGCTCCATCTTCGGCTTCAGCTCCAACTTCCTGAGTTTTGATTCCTGACTTCAGAGATTTTGCGCAATGTAGGATATTTTTGGCTGCAGAAGTATTATACTGTATATTATGAAGCAAGACATTCGAGTATTTTAATTTTGTCTGAACATGATTGAAGGCCTGCAAATGTTTCCACGGCCAGAGACGAAGCCGAGAATTGAGAAACCCAACAAAAGTAACTTGCAGTTGATGTTTTTGTGAGTTCTCCTTACCTTTAAACCAAGAAAATTATGTTTATTATTTATGTTTTTTTACCATCGGAACAATGTTCAAGAGTGCCTTGCATTGAAAATTAAGGTGCAAACATAATTTGAGTGGTTTATATTCCCAGCGTGGAATAAAATAAGCAGTCTTTTCCGTTTCTAAATTCGAAATTTGCGCAATGTGTCAAGTTTGCGTTGGCAAATTTTTGCGCAAATTTAAATATGCGTGCGCAAATTTGATTTGCGCAATCAAGTTTGCGCACGGAGCAAATATTCAAACTTGCGCAAGGTAGCAAATGCAAATTTGCGCTCGACAGTACTACTACTACTAGCGTCACGTCAGCGTCACTAGAACTTGTCTTATTGCTGTTAACTGTTGATTATATCTTTGATATTTTGATCTGTTTGGGAATCATGAGTCATCAGATGGAGAAAGAAAGTGTGAGTATTTTGAAACAAATATTTGCCCTATTTTGAACCAATTATTATCGAAATGGTCAATCATATAGAGTCCTTTCTCTATATGGGTCAATGAAGATAGAGTTAACCCGATGCCGTTGTGTACTCTTTGAAGTTACATGAAAAAAAGTAAGACTGCTGCAAACTGCTTACTGACTGGATGGACCTGAAATGTATAACTCTAAAAATTGCGAACTTAGCAAGTTCTTCTTCAGAGGCTAAAACAGAAATGACAGAGGTACAAACATTAACATGGGGGTGCACACAAACATGCAGGGCTGAAAGAAGAAACACAAAAGGAGGATTAGGTGGGAAAGGTGTGGAAAGATGCAGGGGAGGGTGGATGAGAGAACAAAGGAACAAAGGGAGATGGCAAACCACAAGGGGTCTAGTGTAAAAAGGGAGGGATCAGAAAGGGGAAGGATCAAAGGTCACAGGGAGTGGGAACGGACAAAAGAGTGTGAGAGTGATGATGATGGGGGGGGGGGAACAGTATGGGGGTGGAAAGGGATGAAAGATGGGGAAGATGGGTAAACACAAACAAGGAAGACCAGGTGGATTATCTGTAACAGAAGACAATGGAGGAAGAAAAGGATTAATCATTCCCTAGTTGGATGTTGAGACCATGTGGTTGAATAGTTCGAAGACGATTCATCCACACTTTCTCTCTGCTGAGGCGAACTGAGTCCTTGCGATGGCCAAGAGATTCAATGCCCTGCAAAATCATATCAGAAATGGAGTGGTTAGGCAGGTTGAAGTGATGACCAACAGGGGTGTCTAGTTTCTTGGTGTTGACCGTTGACCGGTGGGCATAGAAACGCTTCTTGAGCGTATTCTTAGTCTCACCTACATACTGCACTCCACAGACCCTGCAAGAAATGAGATATATGACATTAGAGGTGTTACAAGTGATGTTACCAATGGTTCTGTGGGTAGTGACAGAAGAGTGGCCAGAAAAGGAGTCAGACTCCTGGATATGAATCTGGCAGACAACACATCTGGAACTGCACTTGAATGTACCATGCTGGGTGGGAGGGGATGCATCTAAGGATGGGACTTCAGCCCGAACAATCAGGTCCCGTAGATTTCGATGACGCCTGTAAGCCAATGTGGGGCCGTTGGGGATGGCGCGGGCAAGGCGATCTGAAGTATGGAGGATATGATGATTGTCATTAGTGATTTTGCGAAGGGGAGGGAGATTGGGGTGAAACGTGGTAACCAAGGGAATCATGGGTTTGGCAGTGGCATCAGGGGCCTTTCCCGTGAGGGCTAGATTTCTGGGGATAGCTTTAGCTCTGGCAATGGCACGATGAACTTGGCGAGAGCTGTGACCCCTGGCCACCAAGTTGTTCCTCAGTATCTGTGTATGGCGGGAGAAATCGGAATCATTAGAACAAATTCTTCTGAGTCTGAGTGCCTGGCTAAATGCTATGCCAGTTTTGCAGTGCCTGGGGTGACAGCTGGAGGAGTGGAGGTACTGGTGGGTGTCTGTGGGTTTGGAATACAGGTCAGTGGTTAGTGAGTTGCCTTGCTTGCGGACGGTGACATCCAGAAAGTGGGTTTGGTGAGCCGAGAACTCCGACGTGAATTTGATGGTTCTGTGGAAGGAATTGATGTGGTTAGTGAAGGTCAAGAGACTGTCCTCATCACTGGTCCAGATGAAAAAACATCATCAATATATCTCCACCAGATCCAAGGGCGACATGGGGCCGAGGCAAGCATGCGTTCTTCGAGGTCACCCATGAAGAGGCAAGCCATGGAAGGGGCCATGCGAGTGCCCATTGCGGTGCCGTGTACCTGTAGATAGTGTTCACCAAGGAAGGAAAAATTGTTCTTCGTTAGTATAAGTCTCATGAGGGTGCCAACATCACTGATGGGAGGAGTCGTGTGTCCTGCCTTGGCCAGAGCCAAGGAGCAAGCACGAACACCCTCCTCATGTGGGATGTTGGTGTACAGAGATGAGACGTCGAAAGTCCCAATGATGGCTGTGCTGGGAATCTGGTCCTTGATTCCTTCAAGCTTGCGTAGGAAGTCTGGGGTGTCGTGAATGTATGACTAAATCTGTGGGACAAGGGGTTTGAGAAAACTGTCAATGAACAGGGAGATGCGTTCCGTGGGTGAGCCATTACCGGAGATGATGGGTCTACCGGGGTTGCCAGCCTTGTGAATCTTGGGTAGAAGGTAAAATCTGGCAGTCCTACAATCACAGGGAGAAAGGAATTTGTGAGCTTTCTTGGACAACTGGTCACGTGATCGCATATCGTCAAGTACCTGTTGTATATCTCGACAGAAAGTGCCTGTGGGGTCAGAGTCAAGGCGGGTATAGTGAGTGCGATTATCCAACTGGCGGTGGGCCTCATCAATGTACTGCTGACGATCCATGATGACCACAGCTGAACCTTTATCTGCTGGCTTGATGATGATGTCGGTGCGAGAGCGCAAGGAGTTGAGAGCCAGGCGCTCCTCTCTGGGGAGATTATCATGAGTCCTGTGGGGGAAGTTGTCCGGGTTAGTGACTTGGGAATTGATGACTTGAACGTATGTCTCTTTGAAGTTACGTTACTTCACCATGCTCACGATAGATACTGGACAGGGGTTATCAAGGGGAAAAAATCCAAGGCCAACTGCCCTGTGTGATGATGTGGGTCTGGGTCATGTGGGGGCTAGTCTACACAGAAAGTGCCTTTTTAATATAACTATGAGCTCTAAATCTAGACATGTTAGAACTTAGAAATAGAAGTATAATTTATAAATTTCACACAAATTTTGATACTTCTAAAATGTTTTTTCTATATAATGAATATGGTAACCCTATATTTCATGATATTTAAGTTACTATGGCTGTTGTGTGTTACTGTGTAGGAAAGTAACTGCATTTTGGGTGTTGTGATCTATCATTTACACTGCCTTCGGTTGATCGAGCTTCCATCATTCGATCGCGCAGCCAATTTGGGATTGCTAATAATTGCTTAGCAATCGAACGATTGCAATGTGACAGAAAGTGCCCAGCAGCGACATTAATAAATAACATTAACAATACCATGATTGATGAGTAGGACACTGAATGTTGGGAAACAACTGTTTATTTATTTTATTTTTCTCCTTCTTTAGATAAGAGATATCCTCCAAGACATGGGATTACAAGCATGCATCAAGGCATTTGAAGAACAACAGGTAATGACCAATGCCTTGGGTGTAGCACGGTAGCATGGGGGAAAAATAAAGCCCAACATATAACCGATGGATTTCAATTAACGCTAAAAAGGGGGTGGGGTGGGGGGTGAAATTTAAATTAAAAATTACATCATAAGACACAACATCGGGGGTGCTTCCAATGATAATTTTTCAAATAATGACCAGAGGGGAGCAATAACATTGTGACTTATGTCCCGGTCTCTGCACCAAGGTTTTATAGTGTATCAAACATTCCATAAACAGGTGCGTAAGTAGTACTTTAATTTATAAAAGTAATTCATGAAAGGGTGAACCAAACGGGGATATGTTAATTGCAACCTGTAAATTAACCACTTAGATTAGACTTATACTGGTCAGTGCAAGTGACAAAATGGGACTATGCATTATGACAGCCCCACCATGCAGGTCCAGTTGCCAAAGAAAAGGACCATTTCACAACCATACATTAAATAAATCCCCATAGTAGCGTTTGCTAATTGCTTAATATTCAACATGGTTATAAAAAGAACTGTAAAATCACCCATGTTGTTACACCACAGAGACAAATATTTATTGAATTATAAACTTCCATCTTGTGCTTTATTTTAAGCGGATTGTTCCTACTTCTGTTGAGTTATTATCCATTCAGATAAATCCAAAATATTCTGAATTGGATATTAAACATTCCATATACACTGTACTTTTTATTCTGTTTAACTTTTCCCATTTCTGTTTGTGCTTGTATTTCAGGTAACAACAGAGGTAGTGCCAGAAATGTCAGAAGATCATCTCATACAGCTAGGGGTCTCTCTAATCGGCCAACGGTATCAGTTGAAGAACAGATGCAAGAAGATAGTCGGTGATAACTTTTGACCTTCACTACACTTTTTGTCTGTAGTTGTGTTTTCAATGGTCATTGTTTATCTGCGTATATGTTTTAAAATTCAATGTTAGTTTTTTTTTTAATTTTAGCTTAACTCTTAAAATCTTAAAAAGTACAATGCCAATGAACTCTGTCATTTAATATTTGTTTGTGAAAGTTTTAAACAACTTTTTATTTTGTGTTCCTAATGATTTCTTTTTGCGATTGTTTAATTTGTTATAGCCTTTTGGCTAGACTTCTTCCAGCTCGTATTAATATACTGCACCTGGGGACAAAAACCCAATGACACCGGACTAAACACATTTTGCGTTGATCTTATCTTAAGTATTATTTGTCCATCTTTTTAACTGCAGGTAATAGTACCGCGACACCTAAAGGGATACTCAAGCTAATACAGCATATTGGAGACAATAAAAAGAAAAGGTCTTTCAAGAACAACGAAGGAGCGAGTTGTTCGCATAGCGGTGTAAGTATATGTAGCCCAGTTCAACAGGTCAAAAAAAGAAATACAATGTACAACAAATTTGTACTTACATTCGTTGAAGATAAAGAGTAATTTTATGTGCATCCTTTGCTTGAAAGACAGTAGGCACACAGTTGTCAGCACTATAGTCAACATTGTTAATTTAGTGCACACTACCTTCAAATCTATACACAGAAAGAGGCCAACCCTTAAAAGTTGCCGCATTTTTAATATTATTTGTACAGATTGCATTTTTCCCCTTTTCTCCTATCAATGGTTCTTGATGGGGATTTTTCTTTTTTATCCCTTTAAAATACTAATCCATGCCCGTTCAACAGTCAACGTATGTATCAACTTGATGCTTGGTGTGGCGCAAGCACAACTGTTTCTTCAAGGAAGGTTTCATAACCTTGTTGAATTTTTGTGATCATATTTGTACCATTTGTACATGGCTCATAATACAAACTGTGATAATGACAGCCTTTTCCAATAAAACTTCAGAAGATTAACAAGATGCTTTGTCAAAATTCCTATTCAGGACACATCTACAATTGTACAACTGGTTTTAATGTATGACTTTTGTGTGTTAATTATTTTCAGCAGTCAAGCAAATTATGCTTAAGCGCTGGATGGAAGCATTTCTGTAAGTCCAAAAAGCTATACAAACAGGTATACTCCATAAAGGGTGGGGGGACAACAAATTTGTACATGGAACCTGAACTCAACTATGAGGAGTGTGTGCACAGAATTGAAGAAGTGTTTTTTCCAGATGGGAAAAACGGTAAACAAAGGCTACATCAACTTGACCGATCTCTAGCTAACTATGTGGGAGACCCCATAAAGTCAACCTTGACTCTACCGGATGGGCCATGTCAGTTCACAGTGGGCACCTATTGTGAATATTGTAAAACACAAAAGAAGAGGATTTATCTGCTGACAAAGGACATCATCAGTCCTCCAGTGAGTATAAGATTTTCTTTGAAATCAAACAACACATGTTATCCACATTGTCAATTTGTTATCCACATTGTCAATTTGTTATCCACATTGAAACTTTGTTATCCACATTGTCACTTTGCCAACAGTTACAAACAACAATCTCTGAAACTATTTTTTTGAAGTCACTTCCACATTTCTGCAGCCTTTGTTCATTATCAGTTGATACAAACTTGTGCTGACACAAGTTTTGGCATTGTCATATAAAAAATAACTGAATAATATCACATCGTTCTTCAAAATGTTCATGGAGGTTGTATTTTTAATCCTTGGCACTTTTGGATGATGACAGAAATGGCCCTCGGTATTTATATCTCATAATATATATCTCATAATTTTTTTCTGGACAGTGATTCAGATGACGATTTTGTTGATCCGAAATTGGTAAGTGTTTTGTCATTAGTGTCTCTCTTAAGTTTTCAGCAAGTCAACAAAGGGTGACATCTACTGAAGCAAACAAATGTCATCATGCAATAAAGAATGAAGTTCAAAGAAAAATCAAACGCGACAAAAAACAAGTTCTTTTATGATGAATGCAATGGCACTCAGCTTGATGCAAAGCACAACTTAGTGGTTTGCTTCAAAACACCCCCCCCCCACAAAAAGAAAAAAAACAGCAACATTAAAATGGTTGCCATGTGTTGTAGCCTTGTAATGATTGGAGTATACACCAAATAACTGCTTTGATCCAAAACAAATTTGCTCAGCCCTAAAGCAATTGATTGTTGAAATTATGTTGTCTCATTTTGAAGAAAAAGGAATCGTCTCTTAATTAATAAGCACCGTGATTTGAACAGGGCACAAACAATCTAAATTTAGGTGTCTGAAAACAAGTTTGGAAAGTTTTCCCAGTCACCACAATTGTGATTAGAGTGTAACCAAAAAAAGTTTAAATAATTGTAATGTATTTTTGGAGTGTGGCTGTTGAAATTAACACTATCCTGCAGAAAAATCTCTGTTGCCACTGTCTTTTCCTTTAATAATTAGGATGTGACAAGAAGACGACGTCGTGATGACTCCGGCATCGTGTCAACCAAGTCACACTCTTCAAAAGGTCCCACACCAGAAATTAAGTGTGAGGACACACTTCCTGTCCCAGTTGCGTCATCGACTCCAGCCAGAGATCCAAAAGAGTAAGTGATGAGCTGTGATGCATTTCCATATTTTGATAATACATGTACAATCCTCTTGAGGACAACTAGAGCCTAGTGATTGGAATGGTTCTTTTACAACCCGAAAGAGTGTTTCTTTGTGGTGTTACTGCAAAACTTTACTTACTGTTCCCTCACAATGCAAATGTTAATGATTGAAATTCAGTGTTATTTTTTAATACTTGGAATCTATTTGTTTCATTTGGATTTTTCTTTATCATTTCTACATAAATAATCATTTCATGCACTGTCAATTTCATGCACTGTGAAGGTGATATACCTTGTAAGCTACTAAAAATTAATGGGATACTAATATTTAAGCGTACCATTTCTTTAAAGCATCTACTCAGAACTAATTGTCATAGATGACAGTGATGAAGATCTTCCAGAAGTGCGATTAGTGGAAGCAGAGACGTCTAGGTCTTCAAAGAAGCAATGCATCACAAGGTAAAACACAGATTATAATGCAATAAAACACAAGTAACTTTATTAAAAATAAACACTGATCACTTGACTCAACAACAAAGTGAACAAGGTCTCATATTGAAATAGTTGTCATCAATCTGTGTGAAGCATTTGTATACATGTGGTCTGAATGATTGATCTAGATATGTATGCCTTGTCCATCAGCATGTCTAGCCATTCAATCTGAGAACTTAACAAAAAGGATCTGGGAAACATTACTACCATGGTCAGTTCTCGGTAGAGTACAAAACCAATGGGGACTTCATTAATTAAAGAAAACTAAGTCTAGAAATGGGCTCAAGGACATATAATTTCATTTTGCCTCAAAGAATGACAGGACATGTCAAATGCACTGTATGACATCCACAAATTTCTCTTTATCATTTTAGGCCACATGAAGCAAAACAGGTCATGCAACAAATCAAAACACACCTGCAAATATTGAAAATGGAACACATAACTGAAGAGGCTGAAGCACCATGCACACATCTCAGGATTCGCCGCAATGCCATATGACAGGACACTCTCCGAGTCTTTAAGAAGGGGAGCTTCGATCCAAGTAAGCCACTCTAAGTGACCTTCCTGGGCGAGCCAGCCGTCGATCAAGGAGGGCCACTCAGAGAAATTTTCTCAGAGATTTTGCGTTATATTTTTTCGAGTAGTTCCATGTTCACAGGAGATCAGTGCAAGGCCATCACACATAACACCGGTGTACTTCTGAAGGAAGAGTTTAGAATTGCTGGCCAAGTGCTTGCGATGTCTCTCGTTCATGGCGGCAGGAGCCCGAGTTGCATTTCCCATGTCCAGTATGATTACATGGTCCATCAGAGTATTCATACTTTGGAGCCATCTCTTGCTGATATCATGGACAAAGCTATCAAGGACAAAGCAGACCTGGTAATAATTTTACATTACTTATTTGTCATAATTTTGATCTTTTTTAAGGAATGTGTTGGAATGTATCACATAAGCTAGTTGTTACACACTGGGAGACTTTTGAGATGCTTACGGCAGCAGACAGAACAGTCCTTTTGACAGTTCCGAGTGTATGCACACATGCTCAGTACTGCATGTGTAGTTCTGAGCATGTGCACTAGTGGTAAAAAGAACCATGAAAAAAAGACCAATAAAAAGTATCCCATTGTTGCATATGATGATGGGGTTCATGGTGTTTTAAACACCCGAGGGGGTTCATGGTACATAAGGCGAAGTTCAGGGTGACATATCTGCTCCCCAGGATGTGCAAAACCATAAGACTCCATTACAGTGTGTAATCATTGTTTTGTTACACCATGGTAACATTGTAAGAGGGGGAACAAACATCTAAAGTTTAATACAATTAAAATTTTTCTAGTGATCTATTCCTAAACATTGCACTGTTAAACATTGCATATCATTGTTGTTTGTTTGCACCAATTCAAACACACAGGAAATTACCTGATTGTTAACAGTCACTACTCTTTTACTCCCATCCATAGAAACCCTTTTTGTTAAAAAGTGTAATGGCATATCAAAATCATTAAGACTTGTCTTTAATTTTGCAAATTTTCAGTTTACAAATCTACAAAATTTACAATTTATTATTAACCTGGTATAACAAATGCAGTTGCTATATGTTGAACTAATTCAGTGACATATTGTTCCCCACAATAAAAGACATTTCTCTCAAAGCCATGTCACATGTTTATTTCATTTGTTCAAATGTTGGGCTGTGCGAATTAAAGGCTTGCTGAAATACAACGTATTGATTTTTTTTATGTTACCCCTTAAAATTTTTATACAATAAATCAGTTTGAAAAAAATCATGATGTTGTGCATTCCTGTGTAAAAATAACAGTCTTCAGGAACACCTACATAATTAGGTCAGTTGCTAATATGGCTGGATTCTCAACTAGCAGCAGACCCAGTCTCAGAAAAATTGTTCTCTTGAACAGTTCATGGATACCTTATGTAATGATTATGTCACATTGAGAATCCAGCCATGTCAACAAGTGGCCTATGTAGGCTTTCCTGAAGACTTTTATTGTTAAAGAAAACAGAATCATTTTGAAATAACGAATGCACAACCTTTTTTTCCAACTGAATTATAAGGGGCAACATAAAAACATAAATACATTGTATTTCTGCAACCCTTCTAGCAAAATGTGCTTGCTTGATCATAGTTCTCCTTTTTAAACGCTAACTAAAAAAATTTAGATTTAAATTGCTTACTGTTTACACACCCACAGATCATGAGATCAGTAGATGATCCTACCGTAGACTCCCTACTAAAGAGCGAGGAGATGATGGATATGCTAGTCACATGTGGGGTGACTCCCAAGGTCAGATACTCACTGAAAGACCGCCATGATATTGTGGTAGAGTTGGCTGTACATGACCTTGTTTTAAAGGTCAATGCCGAGCTACATCAGTTTATGGACGGTCTTAAACTATATGGTATCTAAGACTTCTTGAAGTCTAACTATGAAGCTGGAAGATCTTTGATGTGCAGTGGAAACGTGTTCATGCCAACCCCTGAAGATTTCATTGATGACATGGATGAACCAGAGTACTCTGTTGAAGGTGGCAATCGACACAAACTTGAGGTTGATGTGTATGCCCACTTTATCCAGTTCGTAGAGAACTTTTCAGATGAAGGTACTTGTGAGCTAAAAACATCGTTTGTAGTTACAGATTTTATATAATTTTCCTTTATTCTTTTAAAAGAAAAGAGGAGCCTTTCTAAAAAAATGAAGCACTGAGTTTATGCCCAGTCACCATAGTGTACACACCAAAGAAATTAGACAAAGTGTTAATTGCCACAACCGTTGATAATCACAACAACTGGACAGTTACAGTAAAAACAAAGACAGTACATGACTTAGAACACGCTAACAAAACGAAGTACAACTTCAGGAATAAAAAGGAAGTAAAAGGAATGAAATGAACACTGAGATTCATTTTGATTGTACGTACAATTAAGAAGCTGAAATATCTAACAATATTAACGGCGATGATCCTGCGAAAGACTCTCGAGATTGAAGGCTACGGGACGTAGCTTGACTTGAGGATTTACCGGCATAAAGGAGAATAAGATTTTTTTGTGTGTTTGCTGTGATAACACGAAATAATAATAATAGTAATAACAATAAATTAAAATATTTGCACACGTCGCTCAACAAGGAATTACCCCCACAAGCCTGCATGGTGGCTCTGCGTACAGAGTACAAACTTTAACTTCGATATTCACACATATTATAGAAAATAAGGCTTGTAGGACATTAAAGCAGGTCTAAGCTGTGTACGGATGCTATTCATCATCACTTCTTCATTGAATAAGCTACATCTTTTATTAGGTTTTAGTCCTAATTTCTGTATGTTGTATCCATTCTTCTCTCTAACAAGGAACCATCACTTGTAAAGGAAGAGATGTTGGAATGGGCGACCTCTTATAATTCATCACTGGATCTCCAACCTACCCACCACCGGGATTGCCATCAAAACCAAGAGTGAAGTTCACACATGACTGTTATGTACACACTACACCATTAGCAAACCAAAGGTGTGGATGTTTCCCAGTTGTGTCAACCTGCTCACTCACACTGACCCTTCCTGTGCACTTTGTGTCATACTGTGCATTCCAAAAGGTAATGTGTGTGGCCATCCTGTGCAGCAAGGGATTTGGCAAAGTGTAAGCACATAGAAAAATCCCCGCTGTTGGTAATTACTACCATGCTATAAGCTTGCCAAACCTGAAGGTGCTTTGTTTTAATTGTCACAGTGTAGGGTTATTATTTGTATTAAACTTATATTAACTCATCTGTTATTAATGAATGTGTTGTCCACTCGTAGTCAGACTAAACGTTTATTACAGGTGGTACACAACACCTTTAATTGGCTCTCTTTTGATCAAGTTACACTTATAAAAACATGCTGCAAGCAGAACCTGTATAATCAAGTGAACATAAGGTTATGTTTTGTTGACGTAAGTGGATATTTCCATTACCCGGGAGGGGGTATACAAGGGCAAACAATTTTGGGGGATTTGTACCATGGAACCGCCAATTTGTATTTGGTTTCAATTTCTTTTGGGACGAGGCAAAGGGGTAAGGGTACTGGGGAGAGAGGGGACTCCTCCCACCCCCACCCCACTTGCTTTTTTTTTTTTTTTTTTTTTTTTATAAAGTATTGTGCTTTTATAGGTTTTTACATGCCGTTATTAAAAAAAGCATATCAGATGGAACAGTTTACACTGTACAGTAACAGTGTTTGTTGATAGAAGTGTTACTTGTGATAGAAGTGTTACTTGGTTTTTTGACTTATATTTTAAAATATATTTCTCACAGGTAGTGCTGTCCATCCGTCCTCTGTTCATTCTTTTGTTTTGTGCACTTTTATCACCTTTTATCACATAGTAGATAAAAGGCATTATACTCAGCAAACACTTACCGCCAGCGTCCTGCATGTACAGTAGTTATTCGCGGCTATCACGTACATGTACATCTGGTAGTTAAACGATTTGACCCTTGACCCTGAGCATGCGGGACAACAACCGGGTTTGTGTCATGACCCATAACCTTTGCATATGTTTTGGTTCATGCAAATGCGCGCGCTGGTATGCAAATTAGGCAAAAAAGAGTTGTAGCCAATTAGAACCTGTTTATTTTTACAATTGAGCGCGCTCAAATGCAAATTAGACAGGAGAAAGTGCAAGGGCCAATTAGAAAGTTTGTTGCGCGTAAAGACGCTATTTTTTGGCGGGATTATCGGGTTTTGATCATTCTGTCACAGTCATCCAGAGGAGGCGGAGGGTTTTTACAAATTGGATCAGCTTTTCAACAATTAATTTCGCTTCAAGAGAGTGGTTATGTATCGAGTCAATACGCCTCGGCAACGTCGTCGACCGGCGCGTTTTGTGACCGACTCGGGTACTCAGCCAGCGCCGAAAAAGAAGAAAAAATCATCCGCCAAACGGCCTCAGCGTCGGCGTCAGCAGTCGTCCAACGTTGAAGTTGCTGCAGTGAGTTCGGCGCCCTCCGCCTCCTCCAGATCCACTCGTGCTGAATCAGCGGTGCATTCACCGGGCTACGGTAATGCTCCGTTTGCGGGAGAGTCCGGCACTGTCGGTGCGTCCTACATGTCCTATGCAGACAGCGGAGCTGGAGCGGTTCTTTCTTCAGCCATGCCGCCGTGGGCAAGCGGGGTCAGGGCTAGCCCGGCCGTCTACACGCCTGCGTCCATTCAATCTGCACCAGTCGTCGTGCCGTCTAGTACCTCGTGTACTGCCGGTGCTGTGCCGGGCTGTCCGGCTGCTGCCGTTACGATGCCTGCCTACGGCAATTCCCAGGCTTACGGAGTGACTCCGAACATTATAACTGTATCCGGAAGTAGGCCTGGCGTTCAACTGGGAGCAGGATCGGAGTTTGCAGGCACCGGGTTGATTTCATCGTCGACGCTGGCGGCCGTTGGGACCGGGACTTCATCACTTCGACCGAATTCCTTGAATGCCGTTCCCGGCTCGTGCGCTACACCGTGTCTGCCGACACATGACGCATCAGCCGTAGGCCCAGCACCGGGGATATTTTCCAATGTCTCGGTGGGGGGTGAGTACCATGCGCAGACCCAATTTTCACCCAACGTTTTTAACGTTAGCCCTGTTACTAGCATGCCTAATTTTGGCGCTGATTTGGAAATGCTCACGCGTCCTGAGCCCCTGGCTAATGCTAGTGTAAGCACTCCCTTAGGATTTCATGTGCCACAGGCATTGAAAGAAAAGATTTGGCAGGGGTGTTTTGTCGATTTGGGCCTCTTATATCATGAATCTGCATCTGCCGTGTTGGCCAGAACCAGTGACCAAGCAGCAAACCTCACATTTGCATTGGAGGGTGGTTCCCTAGTGCTGCGTAAACCAGGGGTTAATCGCAAAAAGATTGAGACTTTTGAAGCATGGCAATCTGCCTTTCACACTTACACGGCAATCTATCTCGTCAAGCATACAAGCCGTTTTGCTGAGCTACTTAAGTATTCAGAGATCATTCGGACGGCTTCAATTCAATTCCCGGGGCAAGGGTGGAAATTGTATGATGAGCAATTCAGGCTGAAGCAGGAGGCAAATCCTGCCAGATCATGGGGTGAGCTTGATGCTGAGCTTTGGCTGACAGTTGCGGCTGTTGGGCTAAATTCGCCTACAGTGACACGGGGTGCCCCGTCAGTTCCGCAATTGCGCACTGGGCATAACAATCGAGTTGGGCAATGTTTTGCTTACAATTCATTCCAGGGCTGTCGTTTTGCAGATTGCAAGTATACACATTCATGTCATAAATGCCTTCGCCCTGGTCATGGTGCATCACGTTGTCGCTTGGGCAGCTATGTGCGTGGGGCTAATGTTTCTGCTAGTAATGGCCGGCAGCTCAAGTCCACCTCATTTGCCAAATGCATCAGCTGGGTCTGTTCCGCCAAGTTCCACCAAGAATTTCTCTGGGGCTTTGGTGAAATTAAATAACGGTAACACGGCACCGGGGTTCATGGGCAAGGCACATAGTTTTCGTGCTTCCAACTCCAATTAATGTGCCTGTTTTACTTAATTGGTTAGTAGAATACCCTGTTGTCAGTGATGTTGAAGTTTTACGTAATGGTTTTACCTGTGGTTTTAGGCTTAATTATTCTGGTCCTCGGGTAGCGCGTAACTCAAATTGTCTCGCTTCGGCGGCTGCGCATCCACAAATTGTTAAGGATAAACTGGCAAGTGAGATTCAGCTTGGAAGAATTGCAGGCCCATTCGTGACCCGTCCCTTTCCGAATTTGCAGTGTTCGCCGATTGGTTTGGTCCCGAAACACGAACCAAATCAGTATCGGCTTATTCATCACCTCTCATTTCCAGAGGGTGAGTCAGTAAATGATTTTATTGACAAGGAGTGTTGCACCGTGCATTATGCCTCATTTGATAAGGCAGTAGATTTGGCTGCAAAAGCGGGGCGCGGTGCATGGCTTGCAAAGGCTGATATTAAATCTGCATTTCGTTTATTGCCAGTTTCTCCTTCTGATTATGAATTATTGGGTTTCACATTTGAGAACATGTTTTACTATGATCAATGCTTGCCCATGGGGTGCAGCATTTCCTGTGCTTTGTTTGAAAAGTTTAGCACGTTCTTGGAATTTCAAGTTAAATCGCTCGCTTGTTCTGCGAACGTTACTCATTATTTGGATGATTTTTTATTTGTTGGGTCCTGCGTTCAGGATTGTGAGCAGCTGTTGAGCACTTTCAAGTTAGTTTGCGGGGAGTTAGGTGTTCCCCTTGCAGCTGAGAAAACAGTAGGCCCTGTGCAGGTCATTACTTATTTGGGTTTAGAGATTGATACTGTGCGTAGGGAAGTGCGTATCCCTCCAGACAAGGTACAGGCTACTTCCGAACATATTCGAGCAGTTTTAGGTAAACGCAAGATATGCCTTCAAGGTATCCAGTCGTTAGTTGGCTCACTCAATTTCCTCTGCAGGGCGATTTCCCCTGGCCGAGCATTTTTGCGGCGTTTGATTGCGCTGTCCCATGGGCTCAGCAGGCCCTATCACACTGTACGCATTTCTAAAGGCGCCAGATGTGATTTAGTGATGTGGTTGGATTTCTTGACTCAGTACAATGGGTTTTCTGTATTTGCTAAGAGTGTATGGCAATCCAATGAGGCACTTGAGCTTTTTACTGATGCAGCTGGCAGCATTGGTTTTGGGGCTTATTTTCAGGGCAAGTGGATTCAAGGCCGCTGGCCAGACGACATATTGCGCAACCCCCCTTCCATTGCATTTTTGGAGTTTTATCCAATCCTGGTTGCCGTGCTATGTTGGGCCCCGCTTTTCGCTGGTTGCAAGGTGCGCTTTCACACTGATAATGTTGCTGTTATGCATATCATCAACAAGAAGTCCTCTCCTTGTCCGAAAATCATGCAGCTTGTGCGGCCACTAGTTTTGCAGTGTCTCCACTTCAATATTGAAATTAGAGCGGTACATGTGCCAGGCCAATATAATGAGATTGCTGATGCTTTGTCCCGATTTCAGATGACCCGTTTTCGCAGAGCAGCTCCATGTGCAGATTTGACCATGACCACAATGCCGGTCCTTCCTCAAGTGCAATAGATGCTGAGGTGGATCGCCTGCTAGCCGCTGCCATTACAGCAAACTCTCACAAAACTTATGAAGCAGGCTGGAGGTCTTTTTGCCGTTTTCTGCAGCGCCCCCTTGCTGGCGCACCCCCTGCATCGGTAGCGGAAGTTTGTCGCTTTATAGCGTGGTTGTCATTACGCAAATTGGCTCCGGCTACGATTGCCACCTATGTTGCGGGCATTAGCTATTTTCATAAAATTGGGGGATATGCAGACCCAACTAGGGATTTTTTGATAACGAAATTGATTGAGGGTTCTCGCCGGGAAAATCCTTCTCAGGAAAACCGGCTTCCAATTTCACTGCCAATGTTGGAGCAGTTAACCAGAGTTTTGGGAGCCATTTGTTCTTCCATCTTTGAGACCACCATGTTTAGAGCGGTCTTCTTAAGTGCATTTTTTGGTTTTATGCGCAAAGGCGAGTTTGCTGCTTATTCCCGACGACATGTTCAACAGTCGGTTTTGTCCAATGGTGATGTTCAGTTTTGCCACACAGGCTCTATACTTACATCTGTGGTCATTGTCTTCAGACACTCCAAAAATAATCAACGTGGCCCTCCCCAATCCATTCGCTTGGTCCCCTCCCCTTGTCCAGCCCTTTGCCCAGTACGTGCATTGTGGGCATTTGCAGCTATGCGCCCACAATGGGCTGTCCCCTACTTCTGTCACTATGATGGTTCCCCACTTACACAGTATCAATTCAACGCGGTGTTACAAAAAGCAGTTGAATTTGCGGGGTTTTCCAATCAGGGCATTCAGTCGCACTCTTTTCGTATCGGGGCAGCATCCTCGTCATCTCAGTTGGGGATATCTGAGGTTGACATTCGTGACATGGGCCGTTGGCGTTCGGATGCATTCAAATCATATATTCGTCCTACACCCACTTGCCAGTTGACAACGGCCTCGAAGGATGATTTCCGGGCTGATGGCAGTGCATGATTTGCAGGGTACGCGGCTTAATGGACACCACCCCCTCCCCCCTTGTTCAGTTTGTTTGGCTAGTTTTCAACGTGCTTACTACTGGACTTAGTATTACATTCCTTCGCATTTCAGATGCCGTGTGGATAATTGGGGATTCCCTCATCCGCCGGGCAGAACGGCAACTTAACCTCCCTGTTCGGGTTACTTGGCGAGGAAAAGGTGGTGCAGGGATTTCTGACATTCCTTCCCTTCTGGCGGAGCTCAGTAGTACACGGCCCCCACCGGCATTGTTACTCATTCACTTAGGCACTAATAATTTGGTGTCAGTTGATGAGTATGGCCTCAGGCAACAAATTGCTGTACAATTGCGCGATTATGCCGCGTGGTATCCTAACACCTGGATTGTTTGGTCCGACATTTTGCCTCGAGTTTTTTACTTTGGGGCCCGTTCTCAGCCTGCTGTTGAGCGGAAACGCCGCACCATTAATCGCTGGGCAAAATCCCAGTGCATTGCCCTGCCGTTGGCATCTTGTTTGCACCATCCCCAGTTTGTATGGTCCAATTTGTCCTTGTATCGTTATGATGGCGTGCATTTGTCCCCTCTTGGGACACAGCTTTTCGTAGAGAACCTACGTCAGGGCATTTTGTCGCATATCCGTTGCTAGAATTTTCCCATTTTCCTGTAGTATTCATTAAGGATGGGGTTACGGGTGGTTTGTCTGTCTTCCTGTGGGCGCGCTGTGCGCGGGTGGCATTTTATCCAGGCAGACAGCCAGTAAACCCCCTGTTTTGCCTTAAAACATTGTAAAACATGGATAGGCTTTCGAATATTGAGGATTTTAATTGTACAGTATATATATATTTGCATTAATCTTTGAAAATATTCAATCTAAATTGCAGTACTCATAGTGCTCACATGTTTCAAGAGGCTATGCTCCTGACCACATGTTCAACAGTGGTGGGAACACATCTGCAATGACTTGTAAACATTGTATACTTTATTCAATCACAAATGCATTTAATCTATCCATTTTGTCTATTAGATAACTCAGGTCTGGGTCCGGTGTACCCGCTGGGTTGGGTCTGGTGTACCCACTTGTTTGCGGGTATGGTATACCCATTTGGTCTTGGGTCAGGTGTACCCACTATTTTTATTGAGTGTCCGGCTTTGCCCATGTTGCCAGAAATTCGGCATCCGGCACAATAATTGAAATAAAATTTTTGACTGTGGCTCATACACATACATGTAAAAATCAGTTGTCATGTGTCTTATCTTTATGTGAGTCTGAGTATAACACCTTTTATCACATAGTAGATAAAAGGCATTATACTCAGCAAACACTTACCGCCAGCGTCCTGCATGTACAGTAGTTATTCGCGGCTATCACGTACATGTACATCTGGTAGTTAAACGATTTGACCCTTGACCCTGAGCATGCGGGACAACAACCGGGTTTGTGTCATGACCCATAACCTTTGCATATGTTTTGGTTCATGCAAATGCGCGCTGGTATGCAAATTAGGCAAAAAAGAGTTGTAGCCAATTAGAACCTGTTTATTTTTACAATTGAGCGCGCTCAAATGCAAATTAGACAGGAGAAAGTGCAAGGGCCAATTAGAAAGTTTGTTGCGCGTAAAGACGCTATTTTTTGGCGGGATTATCGGGTTTTGATCATTCTGTCACAGTCATCCAGAGGAGGCGGAGGGTTTTTACAAATTGGATCAGCTTTTCAACAATTAATTTCGCCCACCACCTCCCCAGGCTCCACCTTTGTTAAATGGTTACATGTACATGTGTCACGTCCATTTTTACATGACTTTCTTTGGCATTTTATCCAGGCAGACAGCCAGTAAACCCCCTGTTTTGCCTTAAAACATTGTAAAACATGGATAGGCTTTCGAATATTGAGGATTTTAATTGTACAGTATATATATATTTGCATTAATCTTTGAAAATATTCAATCTAAATTGCAGTACTCATAGTGCTCACATGTTTCAAGAGGCTATGCTCCTGACCACATGTTCAACAGTGGTGGGAACACATCTGCAATGACTTGTAAACATTGTATACTTTATTCAATCACAAATGCATTTAATCTATCCATTTTGTCTATTAGATAACTCAGGTCTGGGTCCGGTGTACCCGCTGGGTTGGGTCTGGTGTACCCACTTGTTTGCGGGTATGGTATACCCATTTGGTCTTGGGTCAGGTGTACCCACTATTTTTATTGAGTGTCCGGCTTTGCCCATGTTGCCAGAAATTCGGTATCCGGCACAATAATTGAAATAAAATTTTTTGACTGTGGCTCATACACATACATGTAAAAATCAGTTGTCATGTGTCTTATCTTTATGTGAGTCTGAGTATAAGTAGCTTTTATTAATCTAGTAATAAAAAAGTGTTCATGAATAAAGTTTATTATAAAGGACATGTATGTAAACTTAATAAAGATGTAATAGTGAATTGTGTTTCACCTTGGTTCTTATGGTATCATCAGGCTGCCTTCTTGACAAGTACTTGTCTTTAAAGACCTACAATCCAGGACACATTTTTTTGGGATACCCTCGTACCCACAATTCAATGTTGACCACTTTGATGTCTATCAGCAAACCAATGAATTTCACGGTGCGAGCGTTTGTCGCATCTTGACAACATTGAAACGGCGCTGCGGGTGTGCGGTAAACACTGTCCCAACAATTTTGTCCATGATTTTAGGTCTTAATTGAAGGCTGGTATTGTTGTGAGTCTAAAAGTTAACTTCGCATTTTTGACTGGAGTTACCCAATTTTAGCATGGAGCAACACAATCGATGTTTATGAAATATTGACAGATTAGCTCAATGATATCTTATGTACACAAGAAGACTGGAGTGAAAACTTCAACATTTATTGAAGACACAACATATGAAAAGGTTCACATCATTGGTAACATAAGGTCAATTACTTTCATATGAAAGCTTTTGCTTGTCGGAAGGGATCAATGAAACAATCATATTAGAGTACTTGTATCAATAGATCACAGTAATTTAACAAGTTAGTATGAGAATTTTTTGGAAATCTGGTTGGGAAGAAAACTAATAATGTCATCCAAGTAAAAATTCCAATTGTGAAAAAAATATCAATCCTTTACATTTTGAGTCTACCCTTTTACCCTGCCCTTTTAAGATTTGAAAATGATGAAACAAATTCCATATTTGAATAGTTGTGTTTACTACTGCATGTTTTCGAAATTGGAGTTTAGTTAATAAAAATGCAGAGCCCAATCTTAAGGTCTAAATGTCATTTTTGTTTTTTTATGAGTTATTTAATTCTTAAGAACATCAACTATTTTTACATAAACATCAAAACTATTCCTATCATAACATAACCCCACTTACATGAAATAGTTTTTTGAGATCCTGACAAAACTTCATGTATAATTTTTTAACCTCTCACACAGGCAGATTTTCCCTCTCCGTGGTTCAACTGAAATCTTGTAACTTTCTCATTACCATACAAATATGTACAAATTTTAATTACATTTTTCAGTCTTTCAGGGTGTAGCCTAAAATTGGGCTATGACAAGTTGCGAGGGATTAGCAAGCTATATATGGCCTTGAACCAAGGCTAATCTAAAGTAAAATCCACCCAAAAAAAAGCAATAAGAAAGAACACATTCATTACAATCAATAACACAATTTCCAGACACTATTAAGGACTTGGTAAATAGGAACAAAACACATTTCTGTTCAGGTGCAATTGCAATGGTGGCAATTTATATTCTGTCAGTTATGAGTTCTTTTAACTCCGCAAAAAGAGTGACAGCATCCGCAGGTGTTTGTGGCATGGTCAAACCATTCTCCATCATTAGTGTTTGAGCAACTTCCTCAAATTCGGCAGTGCATCCATTTTCGGCAACAGACACACAGATGCCATCATCAATTGCATCAATGTCATCTTCTTGAACTTCATGTCTGTAGTCGCGGGCACCTATGAAATTAATAACATACAGCATTCATTGACATTAAATTGACAATAAACAGTTAAATTTACAATAAACAGTTCTATGCCAGTGAAACATAGCCAGTAACTGGTGAGAATATCTCTCGACTGTCCCAAAATGACAATGCTATGGTGCATTTGATTTCCTCAGCCAAGATTTCTGATAGAGTGCCCCTGTATGAACTAAGAGCACGTCTACGTATCGTCAACATTGAGGAAGAAGTCAGATGGGGTAGACTGCGCTAGCACATCCAGCGCATGAGTGATGAACAAGAACTACAGGTAGAGAGTGTCCGTCCACAAGGACGCAAGAAAGCACTGGATAGACAACGTCCCAGGACCGGGAGGCATGGAGAAATGCCATCAGACCAGGCCGACATGACCACAAATGTGTCCTACCCTCGACTTCGGGGAACAAGTCTTACACAATACTTTATTTTAAAGGAAATTAAACAAGTTGAAAATGCAAATTAAACATACCATAATGTTGTGGGAGAAAAAACATCATATCTGGCTTCCCATGAGGACCTTCTGACATTTTGCAATGTCTGATGTGGTGTTCATTCCACAATCTGCCAACTCGATGAAGTTCTCTGCGTAGTAATTTTGTGAAACAGAACCGTACACATTCTCTGGAAATGAAAAAGATTAACATATTGTATTAGACATCTATCTCATCTCTTGTCGGGCTTCCATATCACATCTCCTTTTAAACAGTGTATTATCATACTGTGAAGTGATTTCATGAGTCGATACAATGATGTTTCATGTACACAGACTTGTGCATGATTCTCCAGAAACATAACTGCAATGTAAAATAAATTAGATAATAAAAGCACTCCTCTTCATTGGCATAACACAAGACAATTTCATCTTACTTTTCCCAGAGGCAGGAGTTGTCAAAGGCTCCACTATAAACCAGGTCCTTGAAGAGACTCAACCAGTAATTCATGGCTCCCTGCCTCATGCTGCCCCACCAGCGTTCAATTCTCTGGAGAATAGAGAAAATAAAGATAAATGCTTTTGAAAATAAAATAGTGATGGCACAAACAGGCTTCTGGACGACCAATAAAAAAAAAATATTACTTGATGATAAATACCGATAATTCTTGGTGACTCAAATTATGCACTGCTTAACAATGTGTTATCAAATCAACGTACCACATGTTTAATGACATTTATCACAATCACAAAGTAATACAATTAAAAAAATTGTAAGCGCGCCACAAGACATCATGGTGAAAAGGCTTCTTCTACGAGTATTCAAAATGCTTAGGCTTAGATAAAATGCAACAACTGCCCTATGAACTTTTAATCCAGCATCTTCAAGTATCAAAAACAATAAGTAATTATTTTTTTGTTTCACTGAAATGAGTTGCTTTTCACATTTACCTGATTTGAAGTAGATTTGCCGTACATGAAGCTCTTGAAGTCAGAATGGTCATCATTGTCATGGTAGCGAAAGGCAATCTGAATGTCTCTATAAGAGTGTTCTCAGTCCCACGATCAGTCCTGGTTATGTGTGGTACCGCTGAAATATAGATGGAAAGAATTATCACATGCATCAAACCTTAAATGTATGCAGAATGTCATAAGTTTACATACACAAGAGGTAAACATTAAAAAAAAACCCACAAGAATAAATAAACAAAAAAATTAAAAATACCAAAAACTAACTGATGGTATTTTAATTAATTGCTCTGTGAATTTATTTGGTATGACAACATGTGAATCATAAACTGTGTTTAGGTCAACCCTTACCTTTGACTTGTCGAATGTAATCCACAAAATATTTGGCAACCACTGCTGGATCATTGTTAGTTGGTCCTATTTCCACCCAAAGAACTTTTCGTGAAAAGCTGGAACAGTAAAAGTCAGTTATGTGTTAAAGCAATTAAAATCAATGCAAAGGGTGTCACAAAAACAAACTAATCATGAAACAAATTATCAATTCGACCAAGGTATGAGTTGTGTTGCTATAATCTGTCTTTTTCATTAAGTTGGGGCAAAATAGTTCTAAGTGCAATTTTTGATAATTGTTTGACTTGTACTTGTACACTGAGCACCATTGGTTTGAAAAAGGTATGGTGTGTGATAAAAGCCATTTGACACCTTGTGCCTTTTTCTTGTAGGAGTATTTTAAAGAACAAAATGTTCACCAATTCACTTTATAACCTTCAGGATTTGAGAGCCTACATTCATATCGGGGTGGAAATCTCAAATGCTTATCCTGCAATGGCAAGACAAGCTTTGGCTAACATGCATTGCCATGGTGGACTTGCCAGTGAATGGGGAGGGGGACATGTGGCAGTTGGTGGAGCAGAATTTAAGGAATGGTTTAATGAATGTGATCTTATGATAAAAATATTGTTTATGTTTTAAAAGGTCAAATTTCCTTCTCGCCATGTTGGATGTGATTGTAATGTTTTACTTTCAAATGTCGCTAGTTGGTTTTAACATTTACAGGGTCATTATGCTAAGTGAAGCATGAGTTAAAGAATTTCAACAAAGCATCATTTGAAAGAATGTTACATGTACAGGGTGTCCAGGAAATACATGTAGGTCATACAGTAGGAGCAACACATGAAAACAGTCATAAAGCACATTTATCAAACTAACCTTTTGTTCAGGATTTATCATTCTACATGTATCTCCTAACACCCTGTACATGTAACATAAGAATCCATCCAGAAAAAATACAGAGGAAAATCTCAAAGAAAACATGACTTTGGATGTGAAATCCATAAAGGCAAAACATGGTATAAATGTGACTTGTGTGTGATGGTGTATCAGTATTTACCCATCAATGGCCCCATGAATGGCAAATCCGTACGGCTTCAACTTGTCGTAGCCATCTACATGAACAAGGTAGTGTGGACCTTTATTGTAGTACATGCGACGTCTCAATCGCCTCTGTTTACGAGCAGTGACACCGTCTGGGTCTAACTTCAGTAGAAGTTGCCTAACTGTGTCTCTGAAGACAGAATCATAGAACACTGACATGTTATCACTGTTGTATTATCGGCCATACTATATTGTCAATTTATTTTGTTCAATACCACAGTAAAGCAAACTCATAGCTGACAAACAGTTGCAGTGAGGAAATCGGGATTAAATTGAACTATTGTGTGGGAAAAGGTACATTTTGTAAACATAAGGGTCATTCAGGGGACATAAAACACACACACAAAATCTTAATGTCACAGCTTCTTTAACAATCACACATAATCAATGTTAATCCTCGGTGTTACTTAAACTACAAAAGCACTAAATCTGTTCATTGAAACTGTTCCTGCCTGAAAGACTTACGCAAATGGGACAATTTTTAAACACTGGTTGCAGCTAACAACAATAATTTTTTGTACTTTTAAAAATGCCTGTGTAATTCGGAGCAAGTGTACTACTGGTTGGGACTGATACAATAGACCCTAATGCAACCACATCTTAGTAACAATTATAAGGTTGACATCAAGTTAGAAAAAAAAATCAATAAATTTCATCTCTACAACTTGTGTGAAAGTCACACCCATCCCTTATTTGCTCTGTAAGAGAACACAAATCTGGCAAACTGAAAGTGCTATAAGGCATAATCTCACAATGTAATATAGTCACAATTGTACATTGGTTTCATAACCTCATAAAAAGAGTCCCAGATATGATGTCATGGTGATAATAATAACTATAACAAACCAACCTTTTCACATGTAGGCCATGTTCTCTCATTAGGCGCTGCCACATAGCTCGGTACCCACAACAAGAACCAGTACCATCCAATTCTGTTTATAGGTTGAAATGTAAATCACAATATTTGAAAAAAAGGGTGAGCGCTAACACAAGTATGTGGATTTTCCATTCACATTAAACTGGGAAAGTGAGTTCCAAAATCCCTACGAATGGAACATCACACCTTTTTTGAAACGGATGCTGTGACTACTCAAACTAGATAATAAAGGAGAGTGTGTACATAATATGTAGGGATTTTAAAGGGTTAAATTGTCCTGCACGTGGTCAACTCACCAATATTGCATGTATTATATCATGTGGGTTTGACTCTTGCCGCCTTCGCTTTAATCCCATTCTCTTGAGAAATCTCTTCAGATGTCGCTCACTGAAAAAAAAAAGAGATTACATACCATGTGCACCAACATTAATATTGTAACGAGCGTTGCCCTTCGTCCTCAGCCAGGCCCCTATGGCGTTTTAGCTCCTGCGGTTGTATGCCACAACACTGGGCGATGGTCCAACTTCCAGACCTTGGTAGCGTAAAGGAGACTTGGAAACGTGCACCAGTGGAACTTTATTAGGGGGGGGGGGGGTTGGGTGCAATACTGGTGGATTGGGTGGATTACCTTGTGGATTTGGTGGATTACTTGTGGATTGGGTGGAATACTGGTGGATTCGGTGGAATACTGGTGGATTCGGTGGATTACTGGTGGATTGGGTGGATTACTGGTGGATTGGGTGGATTACCGGTGGATTGGGTGGATCCAGTGGATGACCCGGCTGGTATAACAATTAATTGGACACGGGATACTGATTTGACTTCTCATTGGTCTCACTCCATCATAAGTCGAAGGAAAAGAAGAAGTGAGGTTTATTAGATCCTGCTCTTCCTTTTATACAGTCCTGAACATATGTCAGTCATAATCTACATGTACAAACAGTGTATGGCATTAGCAAGTGCACAAAACCCATTAACCAATCAGAATCCAGTATTCCCACAGAGTGACTTAGAACCCGCCCCTTAAACAATACAAGCCAATCAGAATCCACTGCTCATATGTGAGTGACTTAGCATGACTATTTGATCATACAATGCACGTGTGGCACATGTAACTTATTTATTTAAAGTTAATAAATGGCACATCACATGACCTCCCCCCAGAGTTTTCAGTCCCTGAAATAGTCCACTCTGAAGTATTAAGTAATTAAATAACTAATTATCGTTTCCACCCCATTCTAAACTCATACAAAGAAAGATATTTCACAGCCATATCTTTTATTCAGTAGGTCTCATAACTTCTCAGCTGAAAAATCTTACATGCAGTGCTAAATTATAATTACAACACGTGGCAGTAACTCTAGCATAAAACATTTTAAACTATACATCCGTGTAATTCTAACTAGTTTTCGTCACACATGTCTCTGACAAGAATTACATAATTTAGCTTAACATTTACCAGATGATGATTTCCACTCTTAATCATATCCTTCCTAATGTTCTCGGTTTGAAGCAATAACTTTAAATACGAAACTATTACACAACTCTTTAACTTTAACTTTATATAAATTATAACAACAAGAACATCAACATTTTTCTTTGCAATAACACTTAAGGGCAAGTTATTATTTTTTTTCTCTCTCTTAATCCTAATCTTAACATTTTTGTTGAAACTGGTTTGCAGGAAATTATAAAAATAACTGATGACTTATCTATAATTTTAGGAAATTATAAAAATAACTGATGATTTATCTATCTCCCTTAAATTTGAAGTTTACAAGTTAAATTCTTGTACCGTTTGTTCCTGGTGGTGCAGGATGGTTCCACTGTAGACCCGGATTGTTGTCGTTACTTCTAGTCGATCTCCCACCTCCTCGCTCTCGGTGGATGAACTGACTGGGGCCATTTCTGCCTGCAACCGTCTAAGGAGTTTAATAGACTTTCCTCCTGTCTTGGGGTGACCGGTTGAAGTTGATGGGGGTGTGGGGGGTGTACCAGGTGGAAGGAGTTCCACTTGTGGCTCGGGTGGCATAGGGGTGTGGGCGAGTTCCACTGTTGGAGGAGCCGCTGCGGTGGATGCCAGAAGGCCAGTCGGGGCTGGTATTTGCATTCCCGGTTGGCAGTGGCTGCGTCTTTCGGCATGCCGATGGAGGCTGGCTTTTCGGGTAAACTCCTCTGAGCAGGTTTCGCATGTGAGTTTGGACGCCTTCTGGGGATGGGTCTCCTTAGTATGCCTGGCAAGGTTGGTCTTTAGAGAAAACATCCTGCAGCACTCGGGGAATGGACACACGTACCTCTTGGCTGTGGAGCTTGATGAAGACTGGTGTTGGTGCTGCTCGGCATGTTTATGGCTGCTTGGTGTTGAAGTTTTGCCCAGGGGACGATGAGGTTGCTGCTCCCTCCCATGATGATCGGGCTGGGGATGGCTGGAAGTAGTAGGCCTACAACTTGTAGTTGCACCGCTAGCGCTACCCTGCTCCTTCCTTTGCTTCTTGAGGGACCCGCTCCCCTGCCGTCTATCCCGCTTTTCCTGCTTTTTGTTGCCGTCATCTGCTCGTGGTTTGTCATTATCACGGCGATCACGACCATGATGACCGCCACCACCATGACTACCTAGCATGGTGAATCTTGGATACAGTCCACTAGGGATCTACAAAAATCCCCTTAATAAAGTTATGCGGTGGATCAAGCACGTCCCCCGGTGGATCACGTTGGTTGCGGTGGATCACGATGGTTGCGGTGGATCACGTTGGTTAAGGTTGCGGTGGATCAGACACGGCCCGGTGGATCACTTCGGTTGCGGTGGATCAAATCAGACTGGAGTATGTACGTGCGATGCGATATTGTGGCGAGTTCAACTAAGGAATGACGACAGTGTACGCGCGTGCGTACGTACGTACGTTATCACTATGCAGCGAAGCGGCGCCCGCAAAAGTCACCGTTGTGTAGCTCTTTGCCTACCGGATACCAATTAAAAGTTTTCTGCCCTTTCTCGCATTGCCGCGTGGTGGCGCCCTTGTTTAATTATTTCGGAGATTTCTTCAATTTTTATCTTTC
Source organism: Patiria pectinifera (assembly GCA_029964075.1). Lineage (NCBI taxonomy): Eukaryota > Metazoa > Echinodermata > Asteroidea > Valvatida > Asterinidae > Patiria > Patiria pectinifera. The sequence continues at coordinate 21,094,882 of CM057135.1, forward strand.
GAGGATTAAACTTCGTAATCCTGTAGTCTAGTGGGACGTCTCCTCTGCCGCCGGGGATATCGATGTTTTCGCGGCTGGGGGCTTGTAGAATCTTGTTCCTTCTCTTCCGAGGCCACTGTGAAGTTTTTACCCATGCTCTCTTCTGCTGTGCCCGGTGGTTCTGCCTCCGGATCCGCTGTCGGAAATTCGTCGGCACTTGATGCAAGGTGAGTTTCGTCATCCCGGAATTCACCGGCTTCCACATTAGACTCATTCAGTGGATCATCTGCTGAACTCGAGTCCACCGCAGTATTTGGCCACGATTGATCCTGCACATCCTCCAGTTCCACAGGGCTGCTGGTTCTTGATCCCACTCGCCATGTTCTCCTTTCGGGGCCGGTGTAAACCTTCAGTTTGTCATAGTGCACAACCTTCATCTTGGATCTTGGTGTTTCTTGTACTCGAAAAGTCACATCAGACAGCTGGTCCACTACCAGATACGGTCCCAGCCACTTGAATTGAAGCTTAGGTGACAGCCCTTTTTTTCGTGCAGTGTTGTGTAACCACACGAACATACCCGCTCTTATTTTGTTGCCCGCCACATGGCGATCATAGTTGCGCTTCTGTCGCCGAAGGTTCGCCTTCATGCTACTTCGAGCCTTCTTGTGTGCCTTGCTCATCTTTTCTCGCAGGTTTCTGGCGTAATCCGTTGACAACTGGTCTTCACAATTGTCTGGCAGCTCCGTAAGGGCATCCAGGGGTAGAGGTATCTCCCGTCCCATCAGCATGAAACACGGTGACTCTTCCGTGCTTGCTTGTGCCGCACTTCGGTAGGCCATCATAGAGTATGCCAAGTTAACATCCCAGTCCTTCTAACCCGGCTCCACAAACGGAGCAACAAGGTTGATCAAACTCCGGTTAAATCGCTCGATGAACCCATCTGACTTGGGGTTCCATGGGCAGGTACGTGTCTGGTCGATTCCCAGCAGTCTACAAACTTCCCTAAACACCGCCGACTGGAAATTGGTGCCTTGATCACTGTGAATTTCCTTTGGGCAACCATATCTGCAGATAAACTGCTCCACCAGTGTTTCTGCTACCGTAGTTGCCTTCTGGTCTGGAAGTGCATACGCCTCAATCCATTTTGTAAATGGATCGCCAACTACGAGTACATAGGCCATACCCCGGTCACTTCTTGGAAGAGGGCCCATGATATCCAAAGCAATCCTCTCCATTGGCGCCCCAACCACGTACTGCTGAAGTGGAGCTCGTGGCTTCTTCCCCGGTGACTTTCTTCGAGCGCAGACTGCGCATTGCCGGATCTTGGTCCGCACGTCAGCTGACATCCCTGTCCAATAGTACTTCCGCCGGATTTTGTGCAGCGTCTTGTACACCCCCTGGTGACGTGCTGTCTTGCTGTCGTGGAGTTCCTCCAGAACTTCATCCTGCAAGCTTTCTGGCAAAACCACCTGCCATCTGCCGTGCCTCTCGTCATCAGACTCATATCGTCGACATAGGACTCCCTGTCGTATCTTAAGCTGCTGCCAAAGTGCCCAGTATGTTTTTGTGGAAGCAGACTCTGTGGATATCGATTCCCATGCTGGTCTCGTATCCCCTTCCTCCTTCACTCTCATGATTGGTCCTATAGTGGAGTCTGCCAATTGCTGCTCCCTCAGCTCCTGTAAGGTCCACTTCGGTGTTAGAGCGCTGAGAGTTCTAGCACCACGGTCTGCCTCGACCGTGGATGTAGCTTTATCTTTGGGTTGTTCCTCCGTTGAGGTTTCTGCTTTGGCTGCTTCTTCGGCTGTCTCCACGTTGGCCTCATCTTGTGGTGGATTAAGCTGGTCCTCTGCACCTGCAGTGTCTCTGCCGCACTGTCTGCATGGCTTTCGAGAAAGCGCATCGGCGTTCTGGTGGGTCCGACCGGCACGATGTTGAACTGCAAAGTCATACTCGCTTAAGATCTCCATCCACCTTGCAAGTTGGCCCTCCGGGTTTCGGAAGTTGAGTAACCAGCGCAACGCTCCATGATCTGTCCTGACCACAAATCGCCGACCATACAGATAATGCTTGAAATGCTTTACGTATGACACCACAGCCAGCAGCTCCCGCCTCGTAACACAATAATTCCTCTCAGGTTTCGACATCGTGCGACTGGCATACGCAATGACTTTTTCCACCCCATCTTGCCTCTGCGACAGGACAGCTCCAATTCCGGTGTTGCTCGCATCCGTGTCCAACACAAACTCTCCTTCCGCATTAGGGTAGACAAGGATGGGGGCTGTTGTGAATGACGTCTTTAAGGCTTGGAATGCCTGCTCACATTCATCTGTCCACTGGAAGATCTGGTTCTTCTCCATAAGTCGGTGCAAGGGTTTGGCCAGGTGTGCAAATCCCTTTATGTAGCGCCTGTAGTAAGATGACAGTCCAATGAAGCTCCTCACATCCTAAGTAGACTGAGGCGTTGGCCACTCCTCCACCGCTCGGACTTTTTCCGGTTCTGTGGACACTCCTTCATTGGATATCACATGACCCAGGTAGCTCACTGACTGCAGGAAGAGATGACATTTCTTGGGCTTTAACTTAAGGTTAGCTCGTCTGAGCCTTAGGAAGACCTCCTGAAGTCTTGCTACCTCCTCATCCACTGTCTTAGCGAAGACTACTATGTCGTCCAGGTAGAGCAGTAGGGTTTCCCACTGTAGCCCCGCAAAAATTCTCTCCATCAGCCTCTCGAATGTAGCTGGAGCATTACATAAGCCAAAGGATTAGATCCATCCAGCGAATCCAAGCTGTCATCCACTCGGGGTATTGGGTAGGCATCCTTCAGAGTGTGAGAATTAAGGGACCTGTAGTCCACACAGAACCGGGTAGAACCGTCCTTCTTTTTCACCAACACCGCTGGTGATGCCCACGGGCTACTTGATGGTTCTATGATTCCTTTCTGAAGCATGTCTCGCACCTGTTCATCCACCTCTGCACGCTGCCAGATGGGGAATCTTCTTGGGTGTTGTCGAATGGGGCGTGTCTCCTCCACCCTGATTTCATGCTGCACCACGTCGGTCTTGCCTAGGTCATCCATACCCCTTGAAAATACATCTTGATAATCTATCAGGAGATTCTTCACCTTCTCCCCGTCGACACTGTCTGGTAGATGACTTACGCTTTCCTGATACAGGCCCGTTAGATGCTCTGGAATTTCCTTACCCGTTTTACTAATTTCGTCTTCTGTTTCTTTTCGCCTTTCCATCATCATCACTGTGGAACCATCACTTGCTTGTATGGACTCTGCATCCGTGGATGTCAGTATGCCCACTATGCTTCTTTCGTCGACCTCTGCTACTTCTGTGCCCGGATTAAATATTCGTATGGGGTATCTCTCTGCCGTGGCGTCCACCAGCACTCTTGCTACCATCAGTCCTCGCTCAGCTAAGTTGTTTCTGTCAGTGGGCTCGATCAGCCCCAAGCCATTCAGTTTCTCCTGCCTTTCTAGCACTCCCATGATGATTGCTTCGTGCCCCGGTGGAATTCTGGTCGCCCTTTCCGCTCGGATGCGACAACAGAAAGAAGCTGTCTGATCCTTGCCACAGCAGGGCGTGGTGAACTCCCCCATCTTTAAGTGGAGCTGCTTCAGATCCAGTGTACAGCCGGCTGTCAGTAGAACATTCATGCCAAGTATACCTTTGTTTCTGATCGAAGCGACGAGGACTTCAACTTCTAAACTGTACCCCCCCCCCTATCTTTATCACCATGTTGGCACTTCCCCTAATCGCCAGTGGTTTCCCATCAGCTTGGCGGATAACTTCTCTGACTTGCCTCAACTTCGGTCGAGTCTCTCTATCCATTAGGTTATACTCTGATACCTCAATTAATGTTTCTGACGAACCAGTATCGATCAGGAACGGAATTGAATGTCCTCCTATTTCTCCCTGTACAAACACTCCATGTAGTGCTGCCCCCATCCCACGTGGTACTAGTTGTACTGGGTCTCTGGCAGGCCCTGTGTCCTCCTTTACTGACTTGTCTTCGTCTTCACGACTGGCACTTGGCTGGGGTCTCTTGTTGTTTCCGACTTTCCCATGACCCGCTGGGTTGGCCCGGATTCGTTTCCCGACGCCTGGTGGACCTTAAATTCAGGACAGTCCCTCTTGAAGTGTCCCATCTTTCCACACTTGAAACACCCTTGGCTTTGACGTATCCACTCCCCTTCCCGGCTCACCCGCTGAGGAGTATCTTGTTGCATCGCCTGAGTCAACCCCGACATCATGTCATGCAACAACCTCATTTGTTCGGACATGGCCCTTGTCTGCCTCTCAAACTCGTCCCTTGAAACAGATTCCACTTGCCTCGTGGTTCTGGTGTTCCTATCTGGTCGGATACCTTGGTTCCGCTGCCGTTGCCTCTCTGCATTCAGAAAAGACTCCGTCTCCAGTGCTGCCCTTAATGCCTCATCCAGCGTAGCAGGATGAGCCCGGAAAATCCCTGCACGTATCTCAGCATCCGGTATAGCATCCACGAAATGCCCCCGTGCCAGCCTTTCCCTGCTATTCCTTGGGAGTTCTGGGTATGCCAGCTCCGTGAGTCTGCGTATCCCCTGCCCAAGCTCCTGCAAACTTTCATTAGCTTTCCTTACTCTGCTCCGCAGCTCAGCTAAGAACGTCTAGGCCTGCTCTCCTGGCCCATATCGTCTCTCTAGTCTTGCTGTTAGCTCCGCGTAACTCAACACCTCCCCTGATGCCCTGTCCCCAAGGACTTGCTGGGCATGATTTTTCAAACTGGCTGCTAAAAAGTAGGCTTTTTCCTCCGCCTTCCAACCATTGATAACTGCGCAGGACTCGAAGTGGGCCTTGTAATCTCTCCACGGAACCGCTCCAGCAAACCGGTCAGGGACGATACATGGTTTCCTGTGAATTCTCCCGGCACCTTCCACCTCTGCAACCTTGGGCGGACTTTTCCCTTCCGGGTCAGTCGGGAATTTCACATCTGGCTGTCCTGATTTCAGCCCCTCAACCCCTCGTCCCACCAATTTCTGTTGCTGCTGTCCCGTACTCATCACTACTTCTGGCACCCTCACTTCCCCAGTATACAGATGCCGTCCTGGCATTTCCCCCAGCTGCTCCTGTAGATTACATCTCACTTCCCCCATTGAGAGTAGAGTGGTGAAGATGCTTGGAGTTTGCTGGAAAACGTATTGTCTGCTAGTGGCCTTAGGCGGAGTCCCTCCAAATCTTGCCAGCCCATCCAGCGACCCCAGTGGTCCCCCATGCAGTGTTTCTGGATATTTAGGCCAACTCACACTATCAGGTGTGGTCACTGCCCGGTACCACTCTGTTGGACTTCGGTGAGTGGGTCTTGGTCCCCATGTTACTGGTGTGGACATGTACCTGGGCCTGTGCGAAGGCTCGGATGTGCCAACAGTTGATGACGCCACCTCCCCAACTTTCTCCTTCCTCCGGAAAAGTTCCTGTGCGGCCATCACTCTCTGTCGGACACCTCCAGTCTCTTTATCAGCTGCCCCCAGCTTTATCTCCACCCCCTCCACTCCAACATCTGACCCTTCCGTTGATCTTGTCAGTGGAGGCCTTGTGGTGCTAGTTGTACATACTGGCGTTAACACAGGAGGCGATGGTGTAACTACCGGCTGCAGTCTGATGCTTGCCCGGCTGACCACCCTTCCCGTTGGTCCCTCAGAGTATCCCATACTCCCTGAAAACATCCCGTCTTTGCTGTCCATTTCTGTTTCTGTACCAGCTCCACTTGATCACACTTATTCAGCTACTGCTTTTCCCCTGGATTATCTGCCTATCCGTCGCCCTCAGTGGATCCCACCGCTGCCACCAATGTAACGAGCGTTGCCCTTCGTCCTCAGCCAGGCCCCTATGGCGTTTTAGCTCCTGCGGTTGTATGCCACAACACTGGGCGACGGTCCAACTTCCAGACCTTGGTAGCGTAAAGCAGACTTGGAAACGTGCACCAGTGGAACTTTATTAGGGGGGGGGGTTGGGTGCAATACTGGTGGATTGGGTGGATTACCTTGTGGATTTGGTGGATTACTGGTGGATTGGGTGGATTACTGGTGGATTGGGTGGATTACCGGTGGATTGGGTGGATCCAGTGGATGACCCGGCTGGTATAACAATTAATTGGACACGGGATACTGATTTGACTTCTCATTGGTCTCACTCCATCATAAGTCGAAGGAAAAGAAGAAGTGAGGTTTATTAGATCCTGCTCTTCCTTTTATACAGTCCTGAACATATGTCAGTCATAATCTACATGTACAAACAGTGTATGGCATTAGCAAGTGCACAAAACCCATTAACCAATCAGAATCCAGTATTCCCACAGAGTGACTTAGAACCCGCCCCTTACACAATACAAACCAATCAGAATCCACTGCTCATATGTGAGTGACTTAGCATGACTATTTGATCATACAATGCACGTGTGGCACATGTAACTTATTTATTTAAAGTTAATAAATGGCACATCACAATATGTAAATTGCATAGTGCTTTCATAAAATTATACCTTGCAAAAACGACGTGTGGATGAAATGCTTTAACAAGCACTAATTGATGTACAAAAAATTCAACTAATGTTCCTTTAAATTGTTCATTAAATGTTTTTGGTTTTCTGTGGCAGAACTAAAATTTAAACCACCAACCTCCTTCGGATGCCGTGTTTGTAAAATAAGAAGGCACAAATGACAGGGATAGTATATCCAGCCATGAAGTATCTCATGATGAGCTGAAGAACTAGACAAGCATATTTTGATAAGGAAACAAATCCTTTTCAATTCATTAAAAAAACATTAAAACTAAGAACATTTCAATTTTTTGTCTAACCTATATAGATAACTGTTGCTGTGCCTTTTCTAAATACAGTATGCATAGCATGCTCATTTTCAACATACAAGAATCTACCCATAATGCAAAACAAATTCGGTATTGATCATCAAGACAGTACAAATAGATGAACAATTTCAAGAAGTTTGTTTCGGGATTAGGTTATTATCGTCTGTTCACATGTACAAACTATTTGAACTAAAAAAAACACAATTTATTTTAGCTATTAATAATTTGTTTTGTCAATAGCATTAACACGTATTTGTTAACTTCTTCAATAAAAAGAAGAAAAAAACACACAAATCGTCTGTTCACATGTACAAACTATTTGAACTAAAAAAAACACAATTTATTTTAGCTATTAATAATTTGTTTTGTCAATAGCATTAACACGTATTTGATAACTTTTTCAATAAAAAGAAGAAAAAACACACAAATTGTTAACAATGCCAATAGACTTTTTGACAATGAGATGGTGGGCAATGAGATGTTGGGGAAAGTCTCCAATGTGCACAGTCAAGTACAGAGACCGCGCACCACGGGCAGTCATCGCTCATGGGCCGTATTCACAAAACTCAAACTTAAGAGATAACTTAAGCCAGACTTAAATCTTAGCACCCTACTAACTTAAGTGGGCCGCTTAATATGGTATTCACGAAAGATCTAAGCACCCCAATTATATTAGTGCTCAACTTAACTTAAGTGTTCAAAACAGTCACTCTTGCTCAATGCACAAAATATGTACGTCATAAACGTTCCTACGCAGCAGCAGTTCAATCAAAAATGTGCGTGCTTCCTTAACATAATCATGCGTGCGCGTATTCTGCGACGCAGTTTCCAAGCTCAATTTAATACACAAAAGCTTATCTGCGTCACGCGCGCGTCCACCTAGTTCGTCATGCACATCGTATGCTCTCAGTGCATGTAGTTATTATTTACCATAGTTTTTACGGTCGTTTGAACAACTAAACTACAAGTGAATTGTTCATTTTATTTACTATCGAGTATGAAACAAATTGTCATGATGATTTATGTCATACGCGCTGGAAGGTAAGACAGTTAATTTTAATTAATAGCCTTTCGGCAGTCACGTGGTAGGACTGTGCATGCCATTACATTGGTTTCGTCAATCGTACCCGTGCCGCCCGCATAAAAATCAACAAATCGTTCGAAAATGACTGTCAGAATGTCGACGAACTACAATCTTAGGGTTGTCACACATTAATTTCAACTTGGCTTTCCTTTTACAATCATTCGTTTTTGACGATATTTCCCTCTACCCCTAGAAAGTCCAACTTTGTGCCTAAAAATACCAACCAACGGAAAGGAATAAAGCCGCCATGACACCCTAGTGCCCCACTTAACTTGACTTAAGACAGGTCCGACCACACTTAGATTTAAGTCATGAAAATGAGTGGGGCGCTTAGTGAAAATGCTTTGTGAATACTGCTTAAATTGTAAAACTAGTCTAAGTCGCATATTTAAGTGGGGTGCTTGCTTTTTTATGACTTAAGTCGTTTTGTGAATACGGCCCCATGACTGCTTTACGTTGATTGGCCAGTGTGTCGCTAGTGTGAAAAACAAGGCCATGACAACTCAACTTCGAAGTTCAATGTTGGTTAAGTTACGGTTTGACATTGATTCGTCAGCCTCAGGTGAGGGGCAAATATGTACTCAGTCATGTTTATAGTGGTATAGTATTGATTAGGCTACCAACATTTGGTGACTGTTTCTGTGCCCTTATTATGGGTGTTTCGATTTCTGAAAGTGTAAAAAATTGGGTGAATATGGACACTACTTTCGACAAAAATTGATGAAATTGCTCAAATCGCATTGGCGCAAAGGTTGCTTTTTAAACCTCATTAGCTATAATGTAAGACTCATGTTTGAGACTTAATTACAATTATGTAAGTAACGTAAGGCCATCCTGTAACGAATGTCAGACAAGTCGACCGTTGAGACAACTTGACTCGGGACAAGTCGACCGGTGAGACAACTCGACTGTTGAGACAGGTCGACCGTTGAGACAACTCGACTCGGGACAACTCGATCGTTGTGACTGCTCGACTTAATGGAAATGAATACACGTGGAGCAGAAAAAGTTGCACAAATCTGTGGCAAGACCGATCACGGGTGCGGCGCGGGCATACTCGATGTACAGAGCTAAAGGGCGTCGCGTCGGGCCGGTGCGCCCCGCCCGCCCGTGAGGACCGGGCCGGGCCCGGCACGCGGGCACGTTGACCGGCGCGGCAAATGGGCGCACAGGCCCGGCAAAAACGATGCCACCGTGCACGGTACGGCCACGTTGACCGGGGATGCGCGCACGTGGCCTTGAAAAAAAACGAACGATGTGCACGGACAATCACGCTGCGCTATATCGGCTCTGTTATAAGCAAAAAAATAAACTCATGTGTCCCATCACTCCCAAACGGCGATCAGCTGCCGTCAAAGTCCACTATCCCCGAGACTAGGCCCAAAACATGCGAGGCGACTTGTCTCAACGGTCGACTTGTCTTTCCATTTATCGCACAAATGGTTGAGTTGTCTCAACGGTCGACTTGTCTCAACGGTCGACTTGTCCCAAGTCGAGTTGTCTCAACGGCCGACTTGTCTGTAACCCCCTTGTAATCTGGTAACGACTATTACTATGAGTATTGCCATAAGTTATGGCATAACGTTACCATCCTCCAAGTTTGTTTTGTCCGAAAATTGGGCAGAACCTTTCAGAAAGGTTCTGGCTTTCTTCAACTTGCGTTAATAAGAATAAGAGTTTCAATATATTGTGTAAAATTCAAAATAAGTATTATACTAACTATTGTACCGGTGCTCAATTTCGTGAGAACAGTCCGACGATTGTTCGCATGGACCTTTGTCTTGTGATATGATGCTGTACCATCACCCTGTGGCTGGCCGGCTAGAGATGACCTTGGCCACGCTGAAATGTAACTGCCTGGTACCCAAGCTCCTGCCTTGAAGTATCTTGGGTATACAAAATGGGACCAGTGCCACTTGCGGACTCCCTAGGTCACTAACAAATTGCCCGCAAAAATGACATCACCCCAAAGGTATGCGACAAAGGTATGCAATAAAATTCACGACATTGCAAACAAATTCGCATACGTGTGCGCACATATTCGCGAATTGTTTCACGACATCGCATACGTGTGCGCATATATTCACGATAAATTTCACGACATCGCATACGTTTGCGCACATATTCGCGATAAATTTCGCGACATCGCATACGTGTGCGCACATATTCATGAATTGTTTCACAACATTGCATAAGTGTGCGCACATATTCGCGATAAATTTCACGACATCGCATACGTGTGCGCACATATTCGCGATAAATTTCACGACATCGCATACGTGTGCGCACATATTCGCGATAAATTTCACGACATCGCATACGTGTGCGCACATATTCGCGATAAATTTCACGACATCGCATACGTGTCCGCACATATTTGCGATAAATTTTACGACATCGCATACGTGTGCGCACACATTCGCGATAAATTTCGCGACATCGCATACGTATGCGCACACGTTTGCGATATGCGATGTCCCTTCAGGGCCACCATACTTTTCTGCTCAAATACGGGCTAAAGTTTTTAATATGTCGTTATTCTTAAGTAATTTAAAGCATGGTGTACACATCATTCACAAACCACACATACTGATAATGTGCACGATAATGAACTGCAAATTATCTATGTAAACACATTATCCATGTGTATATATCATTTCAATCGTTGAATACTTGAAATCATTAGTTGTTACTTTGTTGAGAAAGGCACAAAGTTAATTGGAAACACTAAAATTATTAATACAACAGATAACCATTTACGTGTACGCACTTCTGTAAGTTGCAGGTGTTCCAGTATGTCCCGATTGTCCATCCACAAATGAGTAAGCATAACTACATATCATTAAAGCTTGACGAGGCATGTACAAACAACATTGCACACATACGACATATAGGATTGCTTCAAAACATCTAGAGTAAAAGAGTTCATCATGATTGCAATTAATCACTATAACAACTCAACGAGCGTGCAAAACAAGTCAAACGCCTCTTCTTACTCTAAAGAATGGTAATGGAAACTAAATATAAGAAACTCGGGAACATAGGGACTTTTTTAATTTCATTCTTCGAGAAAAATCTAAAAATGGGCATTTCCTATATGGAGGTCAACACGAATTTTACCACATTTTCAGTGGGTTTATTCACTAAACTGAACAGAAAATTAGTTTGCAGCATGGTGCAGACCCATCTCGCACGGCAGAATAAACTATGGAAAATTCTCTTTCCACCCATGTTAAACAAATTCTGATTGGTCCAGAGGAAAGGGTTTTTTTAAAATCCAATTACAACGAGTTTTTCTTCCTTGGCTCGGTGACCTTGGTTAGGAATGCAGAGTCCACTGCAGTAAAATATGCTGCCGTCACTCACGAAGGTCAGTTGTACACACACACACACACACACGTGAAACCGGCTGGGTGTGCACACAGCTCGGTATTCTTTTCTGCTCAAATACGGGCTAAAGTTTTTAATATGTCTTTATTCTTAAGTAATTTAAAGCATGGTGTTCACATCATTCTGAAACCACACATACTGACGCTCTTCCTCCCGCAGTCGACCCAGACAACGTAGTCCAACCCCTTCTGCGGATAACCAGCCATCCGGCGACCGCCAATGCTGGTATCATTGGAAGTACGGAACTAATGCACGAAAATGTACCAGTCCTTGTTCGCGACGTACAGAACCACAGCGGAACCAGGAAAACGGCCAAGCCAGCGACTAGCGGCGACAGGTCGGTCTGGCAGCGATACAACAAGTCACCTCTTCCATGTAACTGACAAGACCACAGGCACTCGTTTCCTAGTTGACACCGGCGCTGAGGTGAGTGTTTTGCCACGCAGTCACAAGTCACGAGCTCAACCTACTTCTATACAGCTACAAGCGGTCAATCACTCACCTATTGTAACTTACGGCGAGAAGTCTCTGACTTTAGATTTGGGACTTCGCCGAGTATTCCGTTAGGTTTTTATTGTTGCCGACTTGCCAACCCCTATTATTGGAGCTGATTTTCTTCGGCAGTTCAACCTACTAGTCGATGTAAAGAACCAGCGGCTTGTCGATTCCATAACTAGTCTTGCCATACAAGGAATAATGTGTGGTACCCCGTCCGCGAGCCCCATGCTTGTGAATGCAACTTCATCACAATACGACGAGCTCCTTAGCCGGTATCCCGACGTAGTGCGTCCTGTGTATAAGCAAACGGAGGTACGGCACAACATCACGCACCACATCGAAACTCATGGCCCCCCGGTTGCGGCTAGACCCCGTCGACTTGCCCCGGACAGACTACCACTTGCCAAGGCTGAGTTTGACCATATGCTTAGCCTTGGGATTGTTCGCCCTTCCAGTAGCGAATGGTCCTCTCCGTTGCACATGGTGCCTAAGTCACCTCCCGGGGATTGGCGTCCGTGTCGTGATTACCGCGCCCTCAACAAGAACACCATTCCGGACTGCTACCCAATTCCACACCTGCAGGATTTTTCCTCCAACCTTCACGGGTGCACGCTGTTCTCCAAGGTTGGTTTGGTACGCGCCTACCATCAAATACCAGTGGAACCAACAGACATCCGTAAGACTGCCATCACTACACCGTTTGGATTATTTGAGTTCGTGCGCATGCCCTTTGGGCTCCGCAATGCGGCACAGACTTTCCAAAGGTTCGTCGACGAGGTAACCCGTGGTTTACCATTTGTCTTCGCCTACATTGACGATCTGCTGGTAGCGAGCTCATCAGAGGCTGAACACAAAGAACACCTTCGACTCCTGTTCGACCGCCTCTCGCAATATGGCATAGTCATAAACCCCCACAAATGCCAGTTCGGCGTGCCATCCCTCTCCTTTCTCGGTCATCTCGTCAACCAGCATGGAGTCTGTCCTTTGCCTGACAAGGTGCAAGTCATCAGAGATTTCCCGGAACCGGCATCGCTGAGTAAGTTGCGGGAATTTCTTGGCCTCATCAATTTCTACAGGCGTTTTGTTCCCCACTGCGCAGACATGCTCCAGCCCCTGACCGACCTGCTCAAGAACAGGAGGAAGAAAAACGAGCCGATTCAGTTAGGGCCGAACGAGCAGCTAGCTTTCGAGCGTGTGAAAGCTGCATTGGCCGACGCAACACTCCTAGTCCACCCACAGACTGACGCACCGTAATGCCTCTTAGTCGACGCATCGGACAAGGCCGTGGGCGGTGTTCTCCAGCAACACGTCAAGGGTGTTTGGCAACCACTGTCGTTTTTCTCCAAGCGCCTCCAACCAGCGGAAACCCGCTACAGTACTTTTGGTAGAGAGCTTCCAGCTCTATACCTCGGCATCAAGTATTTCCGACACATGCTGGAGGGACGGACATTCCGCGCTTACACTGATCACAAGCCCCTTACGTACGCCCTACACTCCAAACTAGACCGCCATTCTCCTCGAGAGATTCGACAACTTGACCTCATATCCCAGTATACCTCGGACATTAGACACATCAGCGGCCATGATAATGCAGCGGCAGATGCACTCTCTCGTCTGGAGGTTAATGCCTTACCAACGAACGTGACTATCAATTTCGACGCCATCGCTAAAGCACAGATCGATGACGACGAGTTGAAACATCTCCCCGACACCTCTCTCCAGCTAACTGCTGTCCCCCTCCAGACATCGCAGGGTACCATTCTATGCGATACCTCCACAGGGACGCCTCGACCCTTCATCCCAGCCCAGTTTCGTTGAACAGTTTTTGACGCTTTGCATGGACTGTCGCACCCTAGTATCAGGACCACGCAGCAGTTACTTACTGCACGGTTCGTGTGGCCTGGTATTAACAAAGACGTTCGCGCTTGGGCTAAGACTTGTCGCAAGTGCCAACAATGCAAAATTCATCGCCACATCAAGTCGCCACTTGGTACCTGTACGTTCTCCACACCCGACGCACGATTCTCACTCGTACACATCGATTTAGTCGGTCCCCTTCCACCGTCAGCCGGACAGTCCTACCTGCTTACGTGTGTGGATAGATTTACACGTTGGCCGGAGGCGATCCCCATTCCTGACATGACTGCTGAGACTGTGGCCCATGCATTCGTTACCCACTGGGTTTCTTGGTTCGGTGCACCAGCTACCATCACCACCGACAGAGGACGCCAGTTCGAGTCACGACTTTTTCGAATGCTCACTGACATGCTCGGTTGTCAACGAATTCACACTACATCATATCATCCTGCTGCAAATGGGATGGTAGAGCGACTACACAGATAACTCAAGGCATCGCTAAAGACTCATGCAAACCCACGTTGGACGGAATCTCTTCCCCTCGTCCTGTTAGGCATCAGAGCCGCTATCAAGTCAGATATCGGTTTCTCTCCAGCAGAAATGGTGTACGGTACCACAGTCAGGCTGCCTGGTGAGTTTATTGTGCCTAACAATGATCATGCTGAGCTCGACCCCAGCGTGTATGTTCACAGGCTGCGTTGTCACATGCAGGACATTCGTCCCACTTCGCCCAGGCCACAACAGCGACAATCACACATTCCAGCTGACCTAGACAAGTGCACACACGTTTTTGTTCGGCATGATGCAGTGAGAAAACCCCTACAACCTCCGTATGATGGACCATTTCGCATCATCAAGCGCGCCAGCAAATACTTTGTTTTGGATCTCAACGGCAGACGAGATGCGGTTGCTAAGGATCGTCTGAAAGTGGCGTATCTTGATGACGATTGGACAAACGCGCATTCCCAACAGATTCGCAAGAACACGCCCGCAAGGACTGTTTTGCCAGAATCACACCCCCCCATCCACAGAAACGTCGTCTTCCCGACAGATTCGCGAGAACGCCCCCGCCAGAACTGTTTTGCCGGTTTCACAACCCCCATCGCCAGAGATGCCATCTCCTCCACAACGAGCCACCAGAGCTGGTCGACGAGTTCACTGGCCAGCCAAATATGAACAATTCGACTGTCACTGACTGTTATTATCAACTGCTTGTATCGATTGTTTCATTTATCTCTTACAATCTAGAGGGGAGCTACTGTAGTGACATGTACATGTGTATATAATTAATTGTTTGTACTTTTAGCTCCAACAGACGTTCCATACAAATAAGTATGTTAATAAGTTTTGGTTGCCATAGGCACCGGAGTTCACTCTCGCTGTGCTGCGTTTGCGCAATGTGACATGTTGGTGACCTCTAACTATTCGTTTTCATTCTGCTTTGTGCAAGTCTTATTCCAACGTTGAAAGTTTCCTCAACCAAGTTTTATTCAGTCAATTGATGTGTGCTCAAGCCTACTGACATTCCAGAAGTTTGTTAATCATTTGATAGCAGGTGCATGACGAACTTGTGAGTTTTGAGAGCATTAAAACTTGTAAACAACCAACATTTTGTGTGCCGTTTTTCACGACTTGTAAAAACAGACACGAGGCTTGATAAACAGTAGTAGAACTCATTTCGGGAGAAAACACGAATTACTACACCTCCATGATTTATCCCGGGATGTCGTCATCCTATTTTCAGGATGTCGTCATCCCATCATGAATTATCTCGGAATCTCGTCATCCTATTTTCAGCATCTCGTCATCCCTTTATAAATTATCTTAGAATGTCGTCATTTTATTTTCAGCATGTCGTCATCGCAACATAAATTATCTTGGATGCTGTCATTCTATTTTTTGGATGTCGTCATCCCATAATAAATTATCTCAGGATGTCGTCATCCTATTTTTAGGATGTCGTCATCCCATCATAAATTATCCTAGGATGTCGTCATTCTATTTTCAGGATGTCGTCCTCCCATCATAAACTATCTCAGTATGTCATCATGCCAGAATAGATGGTCTTAAGATGTCGTCATCCTATTTTCAGGATGTCGTCATCCCCTAACAAATTATGTCAATGTCAATGTGTTGACTTCATTAATGGTTTATCATATTAAATGTGACACATTATTACAAGGGCGTAGCAAGACAATTATTATTGGGTGGTAATTCTCAGTTGAAAAGGGCACTTGCCACGTCGGTGCAATCAGTGGCCTCCGTAAAATCAGCTGGTGGAGGGGGGATTTCGTGAAATTCAAAAGATGATCACCATATGGGGAGGGGGTAAGCGGTGGTTATAAAAGGGCAATTAAATGGAAAAGGTCATTCTTTACAAAATATCGGGAGGTAAATACCCACAAAAACTAAACAATTTAAGTCACGAATGCATGCAGGCATCACTTACAGTTTGCAATAAATTAATCCACTATCACATGCAATTTCTTAGCAGTGGTCTCCTTGTCAGAGAGCTTGAGGAGGTACAATGAGTAACATATTGTGCAGAGATCAATTACCAGACCTACATGTTTGAGCACAGATGCAATTTGTAAGATTAGAATAATGAGCAACACATGAGTCTCAATAATGCCAATTACAAATTACTTTTGCAGAATCTAGAAAATTTTCTGATAGAAGATATATTGAATTGAATTGAATTGAAGGGTTTTTTTATTGTTCGTACCATTCTCGCAGTCCGAAGACTGAATTGCGATGGTTTACAATTTACAATTAACATAAATCATTAAAAAAAAAACCAACATTTATACATATGTTCGACATTAAAGTATTCTAAAAAGACCAATATTTTTTGTATGCATAATGTTAAAACATAGAAATATTCTAAAAAGACTCTTATACAAACATGTGGATTAAAAAATGTTAAAATGCTACCCAGACTAGATAAAAAAAGAACCCTGTTTTGTACATCTACAAATAGATATAGGCCTACTTATAACTGTCATGAACGCTGCTCTGTTCAAATCTCAAATGAATTGTTTGCGTGACAACAGCATGCAAGAATGTTCATGGTCCTAGTGAACTGAAACGTAATTGCAGATTCCTTATTGCATTAATAAACTATTAGAAATACTAACAAAAGTGTGAAACGGAACTACTCACCTTCATTTGTTTGCTCCTAATTTGTTTCAAAATCCTGGTCAGCGCTGGCCGTTTTGGGGAACCTACAAGAGGAGAAATAGGGCAGCAAGACAAAACTCAATAGATTTGAATTGGGGAGTAAGGTTCCACTACATGGCCCGGGCTCTATTCTAGCCCGGACCACATGTGGATTGGGTTTTCAGTCCCTGCCTGATTTTGTGGGTTTTCCCCAAGAGGTCCAACTCTAAAAGTACTGCCATGTCTTCTCAATGTCCTCTCTCTACATACTGTAGGATTCTTCAGGCTTTGCAAGGAGCTACAGTGCCTGGCACGTTTGAGAATTATTGGTTTCATTACTAGAATGAAATAAAAATTAAAAAAATAAATGTTTTTCCATTATCTATTAAGCAGCAGTATGTCAATGCATACTAGCTAGGGTACGGAATGTGAAAGTGTTCTTCAAGTTAGACCCACACGGGTTCATGGCACAATTTATCGGAATTGCATAAGATGTCATTAAAAAGATTGACTAAATTGACAACAAGGAGAACAACTGTTTTGTCATGTGAGCAGACAATGGTAAGTGATTGCCTTGCCTATCAGTGTTGTAGGTCTCGAGACCGGTCTCGGTCTCGAGACCGGTCTCGAGACCACTCTTTGCTGGTCTCGGTCTCGGTTGCTGTGGTCTCGGTCTTGGTCTCTGTCCCCTTTGGTCTCGATATTTTGGTTGGTCTCGGGTCGAGACCTGCAATATGTAGCATAATTTTCAGCTTTTAAAATCGATAACTTCGTTCACTCCGTTCAGTACCCGACCGTACCGTATACCGTGGTACAAAACATTGCTAGCCCGTAGATGTTTTCAATCTTGTTAACGAAACATTTTATATCGCCGTTGGTTCGAACTGCACGTTGGAAAGTCTCCAATGTACCAGCATACCAGGCAGTCGTGCAGCTAGCGAGGGGAATCATTTTTGGACACCGGTGTCGTGTGTACAATACGTGCACGTTGGCGACTTTTTACAACTTGCAGTCCGCATAAGAAAATAAAATAACGACTCATCAACGCCGTCATCAACGTGAACTACATGCAGCGCGCCGCGATGTGCAGCATTTACGCGCGGGTTTGTTACAGCATCGTAAAACTTTTATTATGTCGAGCAAATCTGCTGTGATAAAGTTCGGTTACAGAGACCATGAAGAATATGCAGATATGATGCTAAAGCAGGGAACAGGAAACACTCTGCTGTGTGCATTTTCTGTCCTGGGACCACACGCATATCTGAACGGTGTGGAACAAGTTCGGCATTTACTCGACATTTGAGTCGGGCGCATAAGGCAAAGTAAGTTATTTAATACTTAGTATAGTAAATAAAAGGCCCACCATTTTCCGATCGGGGATTGTGTAGTTTAGCCCACTCTTGTGGGCGTATTTAGTTGTATTTTTTTAATTCTTAAAAATCGGGGTGCTCCAAATTAGTGACATTTTCGACCCCACACAATCTGGGACAGAATGTTGTAGAATAAGTAAATTTTCCTACCTGAGTTTCATGCATGCAATGAATTCAGACATTAATCGTGAGCCTAGAGTGTATGATTTTTCATTTTCCTGGCTCCTCATTTGAAGTAGGGCCTACCCCATTATTCCTCAAATAGCAAAATCCCGCTCAGAAAAAAAAAATCCCAGTCTATATTTCATGACGAACATTTTAAAAAAATAATTCGATATTTTCTAACTCCCATTTCTTAAAATCAGGTTTACAAATCTTGGTAAAAGTTAAGTCTTTTTATTATTTTTTAAAAAGGCCCAATGTAAAATTAAAAAATGCATTTCTGTTTGTAGTAATAGCTGAAACAAAGGGTTGACTGTTTAGGATCCAAGTTCCAAGAACAGATGAAACATCCACCTGTACCGTTGTACTTTGTCAAGTTGTAACATTGCAAATAAAATAAGTACATGTACACATTTTGGCTCTTCTTGGTTAGAGTTTCTTCATCAAATTTACACTTTATAGTACATGTAGTTACACGGCAGTTCCACATGCATAGCGCGTACACACAAAAAGGTTCTGTAATGCGTTAGTTCTGTATTTGTGAACTCCAATGATGCCGGTGACGTCACACAACATGGCGCCGTCCGTATACAGAAAAAAACATCGATGTTTCGTCCCAAATAATGTCAAAATTAGACACTTTAGAAATATGTTTTATTATCATAAATGACAGGCAATGACGGGATATGATGTTTTCTTTAGGAAATAAATGAGAAAGGGGTATAATTTATATGCTAAGGTGTGTTTTAGGGGAATTTTCGCCAACATTTTTGCAATGCGGGATGAATTTATTCGCGTATCGAAGACTTTTAAAAGCCTTCAATAAAAGCGAAACGTACAATTTCAGAAGAAATCTTTATGTTGATACCATTATTCAGTTATGAAAATAGCCAAATCATACTTTTTCCTGGTTGGGTCGACATTTTAAAATA
The DNA here is from genome assembly GCA_029964075.1 of Patiria pectinifera. Classification (NCBI taxonomy): domain Eukaryota; kingdom Metazoa; phylum Echinodermata; class Asteroidea; order Valvatida; family Asterinidae; genus Patiria; species Patiria pectinifera. The sequence continues at coordinate 21,114,167 of CM057135.1, forward strand.
AAATATAGACGTTGAAAGTCAGACTACAATTCCAAAGCTTCGCTGAGAATTCGGGCTGCTGCATCGCTGGTTCACGATATAGTATCCCACTAATACATGCAAACTGGCGCGCGGGTACCAACTGGCCTAGCGCCGCGTGTGTTGTGTACACAAAAGCGCCGTACAACGTGTACACGTACATGTACATTGTACATGTGTACGTAAAACCATCGCATTCGGGACAATCGAAAGACATTGAATAAAAAATGCATAAAATGCAAAACAGATTACATAGAAATAAAGAACCATCTATATCTGTCTTTAGATGAAAACACTCACTGTGGACAAAATAAACACACAATCCGAAATTCCCAAATGTTTAGTGTTGTACAGTGAGTGAGTGTTGTACAGCATATTAAAGCAGCCCAATCCAAAACCAAGCATGAATTTGCCATCAGTATAGCTAGACACTCTATCCTCTTAATTTTCTGGGGTAAGTTGCTGACAATTAATTGGATCTATAGCTTAAACAAAACAACAACAAATAGGTTTTTGTTTGGCAATAAACGCATTCTTTATTTCACAACCAATCCATATCATTTAAAAACAAAAGTTTCATTTACAGAAGTGAAACTTCACAACAGCCATATTTTACAAGTATATAAAGTGCACATGTAATGCAGGCATGAACTCAACTAGTGAAATCAGGTTTGGCAAATTATAAAACTATGAAAAGTCTGAAAAATTAAGTAGGGTAGTTGCAGTTGATTCAAGAAAGTGATTCAAAAATTCAACTTTATGAAAGGGCAAATGGATTTAAGCATACCCTCACACCTGAAGACAGTAAAGGTTTTTTTTAATATTTATTTATTATTAATATTTTGTTGAAGAAAGGAGCTTGCACTGCAGTTCAACTGCACTATTTCATAAGTGGTGGTGATGGCAATTTCAGGTTTCAAATGTTCGCTTAATTAAAATTTCACATACGTACGTGTACACGTACCTGGATGACCTGCACCCGCAGATTTACAAAGCACTACATCACTTCACAATTTGATGCAAACACAGTCTACTGTGAAGTTCTTTTCCAGTGTGAATACATCATACATCGTCAATTTTTTAAAATATTTTAGAAAAGTTTTCACAAGTACAATCGACGACTCTTTGTTGACTTTTCGACGACTATTTACTGTTCTTTGAATAAATACATAACATGAAAATACATGAACATGTACATGTAGTCACCTTTTGTCCTTTGAATACACTACGACGTGTCGCACTTACAGCATATTTTGTGAAATGAATCACAGGATGCGTCATCCTAGGGATACAATGATGCATCGTAGGTTACAATAAGTTTCATGAAATCAGGTACAGATTGTCATCGTCACTACGAACGACACTCTCGCACCCGTGTGTGCGCTGTACGCGCACGTGCTTACAGAACCGGGATAATTGGTGTTTACGAACTGATATCCGCCACAGTGCGGCACTTTTAGAGCGCACCCCGTACATTTTTGTTTTCACGAACTGACACCCAAGCATGATGCGGCAATATCCGTGTACTTGTGCGATTATACATGTACAAATTTTTCATTAAAAAGCGATTTAATTGGTAAAATTAAGATCAGCGTCAGTTCGTGAAACCGAAAATGCATGGGTGCGCTCTAATAGTGTCGCACTGTGGGGGATGTCAGTTTGTGAAACAAAAAATATTCCGAATCTGTAAATACTCATGTGTGCGCAAGTGTCAGTTTGTGGTGACATTGACAAGATATATACCATCTGAAATGGCAATAAGGACAAAACAGAAACTGTCCTGATCAAAGATTACCTCCAGTTATCTCCGAAATGCCCAAACTATCTCAATTCTCTCAACCCCCCCCCCCACCCCCGGCAGTAAGATATTCATTATGAAATGTTTACGTCAACTATGTTATTCAAGCATCTGGGACAGGGAGGCAGCTAACAGACTACACCTACCACTCCCAATTCAGATCACACTAAAAATATTTGTACATGTACTCCACACCATGGACTATCGGAAAGGTTTAGAGTGGGGGTTGGGCTGTTTGAATGACCATGGCCATGTCATGGCATCGTCAGGAACTGATACGGAGTTCAATCGCAATGGGTGGGTAGTACAGATCAGATGCGGAGGAATCATAAGCTCGTCCATTATACCCGGCCATGCATGTCCTTGCCATCTTCAATCCAGAAATAGGAAGAAACTCTTCAAAACCTGAAAGCACAACAAGAATATAACAAATGGAACAAAGTCAATGGGATACTTTGAGATGCATGGTGGCAGCAAATACACCAGTCCTTTTCTGGTGTTGACGTCAATTGGAACATGTGCACATTAGGTTAAATGTGACGTTAAAAAAATGAAAAGGACAGGTAAAAGGAAGCGTCTCAAAAGTCTCTGTTGAAAATTATTGCCAGGTTATTTTCAAGATTGTTGTCTGTGCCTTTGCTGGGATTTTTCTTGCATTGAATATGAGTGTTAAAAACTATAGAAGATAAGAAAGTTTCATATTTTATCTTTTTCTATAGGCACAGACATACATGTACATGTAAACATGTACTTGTACATGATGTATGTACATGCATGTACATACATGCCATGATCAATTTCTAAGTAAAATAATATCAAGATGCTCACCGATGAAAATTGTCAAATTTTCTGAAGGTATCCTTCGTCAGGGCAGGGTACGTCATCTGCGTGTCATGGTGGAATGCCGTACACTCCGCATAAGAAGAAATGTAGGCCAACTTCCTCCACAGCGTCCGAGAGACAACCAATAGGTCTAGATGGCAAATTAAAGTACACATTCAAGTTCATGTACAGTTACGTGACGTTTGTGTTTGTACACAACAAGAACAAGAGCATGCATTACATGGGTTTCAAGTAAACTCCGTACCCAACAATTAACCACAAGACTGTTACCGACTCGGTCCCTAACAGACGGGTCTGACCGTCTGAGACAGCATGGCCAACTCAGTTCCACTTCCAGGTCAACTTGGTCCCAGGTACAAATGTATAAAAGGCGGTCCAATGTCAACTAAGGGGGTAAGTCTCAAGTCATTTTAGTCTCAGGTCAAATTTGAAATAAATGGAAAAAATACTCTACAATTATATGACTGAGTGAGGGCAAAAAAGAAATAGCCTAATGTATTGACGGCCCTGGCAATGTAACTTGCATGTAGGGCCTACATGTCAAATCCTTTGTTTACGCATTTAGATTAGAACATACATGTACAGTACACAGTTTCCTTGAGAAGTTTTCAAGAACATTAATTAAATGAGCAATGTCAGGCTCCTGCCTGCAAAGAATGACCTCCATTCCTCCATTGTCCATCATCAACAACAACATGATCAAGACATCATTCATGTTCCTGCATGCCAGCAAATCCTGACCACCGACCACGCTGACCAAATTTTACATGAAATTTAAAAATCATAATGAAATTGGAGGATTCAGGACTGTTACTGTTAGGATTAAGCATTGTGATTATTTATTACGAATAATATTTTCTGGGTAATTGCAACTAGCAAGGCACACTGGGCAGAAATATTTCTTAGATGAAAGTCTTTTACATACACGAGTCGTTGCGTCGTCCAAAAGTGCGTGCTGTGGGATAGCTCAAGGCGCCTACGCTACGACTGTTTCATGTACGACATTACTGTAATGACTTCCTGTCATGGCGCGGCGTACGTACATTGTACACAAAATCCTTGTGTCGCAGGCTAAAAACAAGGAGAAACTACAAAAACTACATCTTCTGAGCAGAGTAAATACATAATCTGTAGGCTTACCTTTGAGATTTCCGTCTGAATCTCCGAAATCATGCCAAAACATGGCCACGAAGGTCCCCACTCGTCACGCCATGACACTGCATGTACACTTCGTACGTTGCGACTTGACGAATTCCTGTTTTATTCACCCTCAATATTGGCTAAAATCTCACGAAAGCATGTTGACCCAAACCTTTCGTCCATATCAACGTGAACCTAGATAACTCATTTATTGAGATTGACCAAGTATGCGTCACAAAATTGCGTTTTACTTTATATAAATGATGTTTTCTCGAAGTGGAAATGAGGGCACGAAAACGCTAAATCGTACCAGGTCACAAGTCACACGCTGCATAAAAAATACACATTATCATAATTTGTGCACGCTAGATGGCAACTGTCGACCGTACATAGCTTCATTGATGGTTTGTTAAGCCTTATTTGGTAATCTGTTGCATTTTAATAAACCAATCAATTTTTATATCTTTCGCGGGGTATTTAAATCCACCAACGAAACAAAGGGATCGCTGCGCGTAAGGTTTATTTACATCGCGCTAGGGTGTCAGGTGGTATTACCACTAACTCCATCTCGCCAACAGAGGGCGTACTTTTTTATGCGTGAAACTGCCGTGGTTAACGAATACTTTTTAAAAATATTTTAAAATAGTGGCAACGAAATATGGAGTTGTTTCCATTGTTTTAAATTGATTTTGCCAACAATAACAAATTATGTTGTCATGTTGTAATTTAAGGTTTAAAGCATACATGAAGAGCTCCCGCATGACGCAAGCAGGGACTGCTAGTGATTCCCAACTTCCAATCACTTCATTCACGTCACCATCGACATCATCAGCTCAAGGAGATGTTCACAGTGTTCAGCTGTACAGCTTGAAACACCCAAGGCAGAAAGCCATCTCTGAAGCTCTGATCAAAGATCCCATCGTTGGATGCTGTCTTCCAATTTCTCTTGTTGAGAACCAATATTTCAGGGACTTTATGAGAGTACTCGAACCAAGGTATAAATTTTGTTGCCAAAAAAATTTGAAAGAATTCCATATGTATAAAACAGACGTCACTAATTTTTTTGTGCAATGACCAACATGTACCAGCTATCAGAAAGCGATAACATGTCGTAAAAAGTCAAATTTAAATATTGCAGCATTTAGTGGGAAAACAATTTTTTGTCAGACCAGTCTCATAGGGTTTGTACGCAGGGTGTCAAGTGACGTCCGTTTATGGAATTCTTCCCAAAACATTGTCAGGCATTCTCAGTTTATATTCCCTGTGGTCATGGAAGGAAAGTTTTTTCAAGTCATACATGTTGACCTATATTGTATTGCTCCCAAAATAAAAAGTGTTGTCATATCAAATTATAATATTTTACTTGCTATTGCATTAGACTTAAATGCTTATTGGGTAAAAGTATTTTCCATATTTCTAGTTCTTTTGAATACTTGAAAATTGAATAAACAATTATTGAATTTTACAGATTTGCGCCCTTGGCTCGGTCCAGTTTGACCAGCGTCATCATACCAAAGTACGTTGCGCAGGTGCAGAAGGAGATAGAGGACATCCTGAACAAGGAGGAATTCCTGTCACTAACAGCAGACATTTGGTCAGATAGGACCATGAGATCATTCCTGGGAGTGACTGGACACACCTGCATCACTGATCCGGAGACTTACCAGGTGCAGCTTACATCAGTCCTGCTGAGCTGTAAACGTGTTATCGGTAGACAAACTGGTCAAAGGATTGCAGCAGCCTTTGATGACATAGTGGAGGAGTTCAACATCAAAAGTAAAGTTGACTTCATTGTCACAGACAATGCCTCATACATGAAGTGTGCTTTTAAGGTGCAGTTCCCCAGTTCTGATACTGATGACATCACTGCAGGAGCAGCTCAGGACAACGGTGATGGTCAACAACCAGAAGCAGATGTTCTGGATGATGAGACACTTTGGCAAGATTTACAGGAAGATGAAGAGTAGAGGATGAAATTATGCAGGTTCTGGTCAGCACTTGCAAAACACTGATTTCTTGTTTTGCACACAGTTTGCAACTTGTTGTAGGCGATGGGATGAAGGAAACAAAATGTCTGTCACCTGCTCTTACCAAGGCCCAGAAGTTTGCTACCTTGCTGCACAAAAGCACCATCATGAAAGAGAGGTAATTATCCCTTTTTGAAGCTCAACAATTTAAGTTTGTTCAATCTCTGAGAAGTTGTTATAAAAAAACAACTCTTGTCCACCAGATACTTATCAAATGATCGTTTGTAAAAAAAAAGAGCTTCACAGACTGCGTATTTTTTGTGAATTTTAAATTGTTCATACTGTCACCACTTAGATTCAAAATGTTAACATTGTTAAAGGAAATTATCTTTGTTTGTTTTTTCCTCAACAGATTTGAAGGTGCTTTTGGTACAAATCGATCTATTCCATCACGCAACGTAACACGGTGGAATTCCACTCTTCACCAAGTGAAGGCACTTCTCGCCTTAGATCATTAGGCCATGACTGATGTTTGTGGCTCGGAATTAAGTTGTGTTGAATTCTCAACCAGGGAGTGGAGCCAGTTGAATGAGCTTGCAGAAGTTTTAGACCCGTTCTCAGAGGCCACTGATTTGTTACAAGGTAAACCATTAAAAACTAGAACTATGTGGTTGTGAGTGAACAACCACAGGTCTGTTCCCAACATGTTTTTGATTGCCCATTGCACAGTACAAAATGATTCAATGATTTGTTCTAAACAAATGTTCCTAAACAAGTTTAATCTTCCAAATGTCATTTTCATGACGTCTAATTAGAGCAATAAGTACACAAGAATAAATATTGCTTGACATATGTACATTTTCCATTACAAAGCAGACCCACAGATTTATACTCCAATCTCCATCATATTGCGTCTGCCAATAAAACAAGGAGAAACGAGGTCAGAGGTCACCTCAAAATTGTTTGTGGGATCTGAATTTATAGAATGACTGTAAATTAATAGGTGCAATACCGTTCTTTGCACTATTGGCGATTGAGTCACCAAAAAACGGGGTTTTGGCGAATAAATGTGATAATACATGTAACGGGAATTAGGATATACAAAGTTTATTGATCTTTCCAAAGGTATCTATACGTCAAATGTGATGTCCCTACATCTGAAAATTCTTTTCATGGTACCTAGAGTCAAGCTACCTAGAGTCAAGCTCAAGACTTGGGTCATAAAAAAGGTGGCATTTAGGGGCCATTCAGAATTTTCAATGTTTTAAAATTTCGATCTTTTTTCCAAATTGTGGGTGGGTGGGTCAAGCTAAATAATTGAAAATCGAAATTCACTTTCCATGGAAAAAGGATAAAAAAAAACCAAAGAAGGATAGATCTTTTGACTTGCCTGAACAACGCGCAAGCGTTCCGATATCGCGATGTGTGTTTCTTTTCCAACTTGGTCCCCTGTATGTACTGTACATGTACATTGTACGTCATGTACGTGTATATAGACCCACTGTGGCATGAGAGGGAGGTGGTTTTTCAGTAGACTTGGATGCCGGGCGTTTCTAGCGGTTAGGCCGTGCAGAGGCAGCAGGGTACCAGGTGTACTAGATCGGCTCTATAACACGCCGCGGATGTCGATTACCAATCACAATAAAAACTGGACTATTCAACCACTGGACTCTAAGATTACGAGGACCGCAGCCTGTGATGTGATGACTGCCCAAACCTGATGTTTTTCTTTCGCTCGTACCCCCGCCCTGCAAACAGGGCAGGGGGTACGAGGGAATGTTTTTCTCAGCTACCTCACGTGACAGGCACAACCTCGTATGTCACATGTCATCCACCTCATCCAGAAATAGCCCCATAAATGTGGCCAATTTACTGGACTGCCTCCGTAAATAAAGGCCACACTGCCACCATATACAGAAGCCTGTCGAACTTTGTTAAATTTTGATTTTCACATTTAAGCTTAGTTTGTAGTTCATTTTTGCTTTAGAAGCATACTCACCCCTTTACAGGCTAATTAGACGAAAGTGCTGCCTTGTTCAGATGTCTGTTTTTCGTAAAATTTTATGTTGAAATTTTGATACGCAAACGTGTGCAAATGAATCTGGAAATTTCACGAAAAATAGACACCTGAAAAAGGCAGCAGTTTCTGATTAGCCTATAAAGAGGGTGAGTAGTGTAAAACAGACGGATCAATAGTCGTGTAAAGCAGACGGATCAAAAATCTTGTAAACCAGACGGATCAATAGTCATGTAAAGCAGACGGATAAATAGTCGTGTAAAGCAGCCGGATCAATAGTCGTGTAAAGCAGACGGATAAATAGTCGTGTAAAGCAGACGGATCAATAGTCGTGTAAAGCAGACGGATAAATAGTCGTGTAAAGCAGCTGGATCAATAGTCGTGTAAAGCAGACGGATAAATAGTCGTGTAAAGCAGACGGATCAATAGTCGTGTAAAGCAGACGGATAAATAGTCGTGTAAAGCAGCTGGATCAATAGTCGTGTAAAGCAGACGGATAAATAGTCGTGTAAAGCAGACAGATCAATAGTCGTGTAAAGCAGACGGATCAATAGTTGTGTAAAGCAGACGGATAAATAGTCGTGTAAAGCAGACAGCTATAACTGTGAAGCATCGTTGTCCGATTCACAGCTGAGTGTGGCATTTCACCAGTCCTTTTGTTCATCGGAGGATGTTGACGATTACTCACTATGACTGTGGAGCATCCTTGTCACATTCACAGCTGAGTGTGGCATTTCACCAGTCCTTCTGTTCATCGGTGGAGGTTGACGATTACTCACTATGACTGTGTAGCATCCTTGTCACATTCACAGCTGAGTGTGGCATTTCACCAGTCCTTCTGTTCATCGGAGGATGTTGACGATTACTTACTATGACTGTGGATCATCATCGTCACATTCACAGCTGAGTGTGGCATTTCACCAGTCCTTCTGTTCATCGTTGGATGTTGACAATTACTCACTATGACTGTGGACCATGTCGTCACATTCACAGCTGAGTGTGGCATTTCACCAGTCCTTTTGTTCATCGGTGGATGTTGACGATTACTCACTATGAATGTGGACCATGTCGTCACATTCACAGCTGAGTGTGGCATTTCACCAGTCCTTCTGTTCATCGGTGGATGTTGACAATTACTCAATATGACTGTGGACCATGTCGTCACATTCACAGCTGAGTGTAGCATTTCACCAGTCCTTCTGTTCATCGGTGGTTGTTGACGATTACTTACTATGACTGTGGAGCATCGCTGTCACATTCACAGCTCAGTCATGTCAGTGTGGCATTTCACCAGTCCTTCTGTTCACTCACTATGACTGTGGACCATGTCGTCACATTCACAGCCGAGTGTGGCATTTCACCAGTCCTTCTGTTCATCGGTGGATGTTGACGATTACTCACTATGACTGTGGAGCATCCTTGTCACATTCACAGCTGAGTGTGGCATTTCACCAGTCCTTCTGTTCATCGGTGGATGTTGACGATTACTCACTATGACTGTGGACCATGTCGTCACATTCACAGCTGAGTGTGGCATTTCACCAGTCCTTCTGTTCATCGGTGGTTGTTGACGATTACTCACTATGACTGTGGAGCATCGCTGTCACATTCACAGCTCAGGCATGTCAGTGTGGCATTTCACCAGTCCTTCTGTTCACTCACTATGACTGTGGACCATGTCGTCACATTCACAGCTGAGTGTGGCATTTCACCAGTCCTTCTGTTCATCGGTGGATGTTGACGATTACTCACTATGACTGTGGAGCATCCTTGTCACATTCACAGCTGAGTGTGGCATTTCACCAGTCCTTCTGTTCATCGGTGGATGTTGACGATTACTCACTATGACTGTGGACCATTTCGTCACATTCACAGCTGAGTGTGGCATTTCACCAGTCCTTCTTTTCATCGGTGGTTGTTGACGATTACTCACTATGACTGTGGAGCATCGCTGTCACATTCACAGCTCAGTCATGTCAGTGTGGCATTTCACCAGTCCTTCTGTTCACTCATTATGACTGTGGAGCATGTTGTCACATTCACAGCTCAGTGTGGCATTTCATCAATCCTGTTTATGTATGGATGATGACAATAACTGTGGAGCATTGATGCCACACTCACACCTCCTGCCTCGCAGATTGGCACTCGTTTATTGAACATGAGTTGATGATGATCATCATTTTTAAGTATGGGCCCTGGGCCGAAGGTTCCCTTTAGAATGGTAAGAAAAGGAAAATTTTGGGAGACCGCTAAAAAAACCATGAAGTCACTTTGGATTTCCATTCCCGTACTGAGATCATTATTACATGTAAGTGTAGTACAGTCGAACCCGGACAAGAAGAGAGCTTTGTTAATACAAGATCCTGCTTATTTATAAGAAGCGTGTTCCTGTGTTTTCCATTACTGTTAATACAAGGTACCTGTTACAAATACACAAAAATGTACATGTATAACAAGGTAATTCGTAAAGACCGAAGGACCTTGTTATAAACTTGTGCATCTCTGTCTTTGTAGCTCTTTGTGAACAGAGTCCTTACTATTAGAAGAATCAACTGGTATATTTGTTCACTTCATTGTTTTATAGTGACATCAATTTTGTTCGGTAAATATGAAGTCTCAAAACTGATTTCAGTTTTTGTTTCGTGCGTTCTGTGTGTAGAATTTGTGCATGTGTGATGTGGACGTCATTGCAGAGAAGACTACCCCTTTGTTGGAAACTGACTACCCCCTGTATTGGAAATATTTGCACAGTTTATGTTTTTAAAGGTAAGATACAATTAGCTGTAGCTGTGTAAATTAAATCATTCTACATGTATATTTGTATTGACCAGCAGTAGTAAACAGCGGATGTAACTTGCATCAACCGATTTCCTCCATTGATCTTCTGTTTTAAATTGGTGAAAGTGTGATAAAGCAATTCTAAATAATATGGTTGAAATTAAGTAGAGCATGGTTGTTGATAATGACCTGATCAGTTGTCGCACTTTTATCCACAATATTTTATGAAAGATCTAGCAAGCACTCATTCGCCGATTTCCAGTGAGTCTTGTTCTTGACACGGGTTGATTATTCTTGCAAACTTCGACTTATAGGTGGTGTTGTGAGATCCCTATACAAGTATAGATATTTTTAAAATCAAAATCCTTGAAAGTGCTGAAATCATCGATGACGTGTTTACTGCATGTTCAGACCAGACCACATGATAGGTTGTGCGTGTGCATTACGTCCTCAGTGTGTTCAGCATTCTACCTGATATAAGATCACTGCAATGGCTGTCAAACACACTTTGGCACATGGTTGCTGTGGCTTGTATTGTGCAAATGTGCCACAGAGTGCAGTTTTAAAACAAGTCTTTATCATAAAAGACTGATGTTTGAAATTGCCAGTTCAGATCACCCATGGACCAGTAATGGCCTGGCAACCAGTAGGAATGCATAGACTGTCTTGGGCATATATATTAGTAGGAAGTTAAATCTAAAGAGGTTTTCATTCAACTACAGTAGTTAAATTTACATACTTGGCTCAATTTTTTTGTTCTTCAGCCCACCTTTAGCATATAGGTGGGCAATGATGTGAAGTACGACTAATCACCTGTCAACCATGCCCGAGTTCTGTCAGCCACCTCTTGCATCACTGTGATGTCACAGGCTACTAATGATGTTTTAAATTGCTAATTCAGATCACCAATGGACCGGTAATGGCCTCTCAACCAATAGGAATGCATAGACTGTCTTAGGCATGTATAAGTAGGAAATTAATATCTATGGAGATTTTCATTCAACTTCTTAAATTTACATATCTAATTCAATTTGTTTTGTTCTTTGCCCCATGTATAGCATTACTATGATGTGAAGGCTGACTAATCACCTGTCAACCACGCCCGAGTTCTGTCAGCTGTCTCTTGCATCACTATGATGTCACAGGCTACTAATCACAGTCTGTCATCCAAGCCCAAGTACTGTCAGTCATCTCTTGTATCGTACCACTATTTATGAGGCTACTAATCACCTGTCAATCAAGCCTTGAGTTCTGTCAGCCACACGTTACATAACTGTATTTATTTAAAGCCTGCAAATCACCTGTCATCCCATCATGAATACTGTGTGCCATCTCTTGCATCACCTGCCATTGAAGGCAGAGTTCTGTGAGTTGCCTTGTGGATCACTGTGATGTCAAAGGCTGTTATTACCCGCCATCCAAGTCCAAGGTCTGTGAGTCACCTCATTCATCACTGTGATGTCAAAGCCTACTTATCACCTGTCATCCAAGCCAGACTTCTCTATGTCACCTCTTACATGCGTCTGATGACCTGGATGACGTGTCATTTAAGTATGAGTTCTGTGATGTCAAGACTGTATATTTGTTGTCAAGGCGTTTGTCCCGTCATCAAACTCTTGTATAAACATGTGATAGTAAAGGCTTGTATCATTTGTCTAACAGGCCTAATTTCTGTCAGCCAGCTCTTGTATCAGCAATATGTTAAAGGCTATTAATTTGTAATCCAGTTTGGAGTACGTCCTTACATTTAGTCCAAATTATGTATGTGTTGAAAATCATTTCACACTTGTAGAGTGACTCAAGTTTAAGACTGAGGCTTAAGGTCCACAATATGTTGGTTACACTGCAAAGTGACATTTGTGCTGTGCTCATTGATCATCATACAGATACTGTTGTCTGAAAGCTTCTAGGTTAATACCAAATTAAAAGTCCCTTTGAATATGGACATTAATTTGTAAACTAAACAATATGTTTACTTTGAGGGAAACATTCGGGAAAAGAAGCGGGTTATATTCATATGTTTTCTCTAAATTCAATTAAGTCTAATCAAAACTTTTCTTATAAAAGGTATGTTAATGTTATTTAATTGACAAATTAAAGTACACCTTAAAGTACATTGTACAAAAAAACGATCCATTTTGCTTCCTTCACTGTCAGAATTTTTTTTCAACCAAAGCTGTGTACATCCAACATTGGAATATTGTTTTATTTGTTAATGTATATTTATATACATTTCATTTCTATTTTTTTTCTGTGAAAGTGAAAGGGAAATAAATATTAATGAATTGAAGTGAGTTGCACTTCCGGTGTCTATGCATTTACATTACTTGTTATCGTTGTAGCTTCCTTGAAGTCTTACCTGTCAAATGTTAATGCTTTTTATGGCCTTGTACTTTCGCTAAAGTAAAGGAATATGTGGACACATTACTTAAAAATGAATTTATAGTGTCTTACAACTACATTTGTATTTCCCCACCAGTGGAATCAAATGCTCCAAAGAGACATCTTTAGCTTAAAAAAATCCCTTAAATGATATATTTATTAAATACCGAAGGAGAATATGTTCAATGTTGGCACTTTGTATAATTGTGCAATGGGAGGGGGGGGGGGGTGCTTCAAAGTTAATATTATAGGCCTAGTATTTTTTTTATAGTGTCTTAAAGAACAACTACATTTGTATTTCCCAGCAGTTAAATCAAATGCTGCAAAAAGACATCTTTAGCTTAAAAAAAATCCCTTAAATGATATATTTATTAAATACCGAAGGAGAATATGTTCAATGTAGGCGCTTCGTATAATTGTGCAATGGCGGGGGGGGGGGGGGGGCTTCAAAGTTAATATTATAGGCCTAGTATTTTTTTTCAACACCTATCAACCGGCCGGCCTTGACCAGACCAATGTTTCACCATTGCTCTACGGTTTCACAAACACTTTATATAGGGCCGGCTTTTCGTGACTGGTGAATCACTTGCAACACTAGAGGGCAACAAATAACTTTAGCAGCACGATTTATGTCCAGACTTTCAAGAATATTGCAAATAGAAAGAAGAGAAAAAAATATGAAACCTTTCCAAATCTCAACATAATCAAACATTATCGCTATCCAAAATTATAAAGGTGTTCAAAATTAAACATAGTAATAAAGGGCATACAGGGCGAGTAAAAAAACCACATTTTTTTAAACCGAAGTCAATTTTCTCCGGGAGACACGGTTTAGCCAATAGAGATCTTTAATGCACATTTAATACACATTTAATATGAAGTCACATGGAATGTGATGACCTCATCATGACGTAATTCCCATTTCCAACTATAACACATGTATTACCTACATATCAAGTTAAGACCAAATATGATCTCATTGAACTTAGAAAAATGCCCCTTTAATGTGACGTAACCTGATACTTGATGACGTCACGATCACGAATCTCTTCTAGGACCATCTGGAGGTGGTGGTCTATGTATGTACCAAGTCTTATCTGAAGTCGATCGGATTTAGGAGAGTGTTTTAAAACGTGTACACAACCTATGGGGAAAAATGAATCTTTAATGTGACGTAACCTGACACCTGAAGACATTACGATCACATTTTTTTTCTAGGACCATCTGTGAGCGGTGATCTAAGAATGTACCAAGTTGGCATTCGATCAGATATACGAAAAGGCCCAAAGTGGAGTGTTTTAAAACGTGTACAAACCCTATGGGGAAAAATGAATCTTTAATGTGACGTAACCCGACACTTGATGACGTCACGATCACGAATTTTGTCTTGGACCATCTGTGGCTGGTGGTCTAAGTATGAAGTAAGGTTAAAGTAGATCGGATTTACGAAGATGCCATACTGGAGTGTTTAAAAACGTGTACAAAACATATTGGGAAAAATGCATCTTTGATGTGACGTAACCTGACACCTGATGACGTCACAATCACAAATTTCTTCTAGAACCATCTGTGGGTGGTGGTCTAAGTCTGTACCAAGTCTGAAATCAATCGGATTTGACAAAGTGGCAAAGTGGACTGGTGGAAGAAACGTGTGTTAAACCTATGGAGAAAAAGTCGGAAAAAGGAGGGGGGGGGGAAAAGGAAAAAAAAAACATCTTAACAAAAACAAGAGCTGTTTCGGTGTGTCACCGAAACAGCTAAAAAAACTAGAAATGTGTTTGTGGACAAACACAAGCTGTTTCGGATATTTGAAATACTCTGTGCATGTGATGAACACTTGATGACGTCACTTCGAATGTCATCTGCCAGGTGAAAAGTCAATCAGACATATACTGATATAGTGCAAAAGTATGATTTGAAGAAATACGTGTACAAAACCTATGGGGAAAAATACATCTTTAATGTGAAGTAACCTTCCACCTGATGATGTCACGATCACGAATTTTTTCTAGGACCATCTGTGGGTGGTAGTCTAAGTGTGTACCAAGTCTAACGTCGATCGCATTCACGAAATTGCCAAAGTGGAGTGTTTTAAAACGTGTACAAAACATATG
This sequence comes from Patiria pectinifera, assembly GCA_029964075.1. Taxonomy (NCBI): domain Eukaryota; kingdom Metazoa; phylum Echinodermata; class Asteroidea; order Valvatida; family Asterinidae; genus Patiria; species Patiria pectinifera. The sequence goes on from CM057135.1 coordinate 21,129,224, forward strand.
GGGAAAATACATCTTTAATGTGACGTAACCCAACACCTGATGACGTCACGGTCACGAATTTCGTCTAGGACCATCTATGGGTGGTGGTCTAAGTGTGAATTAAGTTTAAAGGCGATCGGATTTACGAAGATGCCACACTTGAGTGTTTTAAAACGTGTACAAAACATATGGAAAAATTCCTCTTTAATGTGACATAACCTGACACCTGATGACGTCACGATCACAAATTTCTTCTAGGACCATCTGTGGGTTGTGTTCTAAGTATGTACCAAGTGTGACGTAACCTTACACCTGCTGACGTCACGATCACAAATTTCTTCTAGGACCATCTGTGGGTGGTGTTCTGAAATCAATCGGATTTAAAAAAGTGACAAAGTGGACTAGTGGAAGAAACGTGTGTTTAACCTATAGAGAAAAAGTCTGAAAAGGAGGATAAGAAAAAAAAAAAATCTTAACGAAAACAAGAGCTGTTTCGGTGTGTCACCGAAACAGCTAAAAAAAAAAAAAAAATCTAAACGAAAACAAGAGCTGTTTCGGTGTGTCACCGAAACAGCTAAAAATGAGAACAAAAAGAAAGGCTTTTCCGCTACTTTGCGGAAAAGCCAAAAAAACTTTAACGAAAACAACAGCTAAAAAAAACTAGAGGTCTATGTCTGTTTGCAACAGAACATAGGGCTTTTCTGCATTATGATTTTTTTAATCAATAATATGCACTGAATATGCATGAACTTAAAATCTGTCAAAGTTAGCCGAAAAATCGGCTAAAACGGTCACTGTGGACAGGATTTGACCTCGGCAATACGATGCATGTGCGTGTGTACAAGGTCTTTGCTTGGACAAAGAGTGATCTAAATAAATTACTGGCAAAGAGTCGAAAAAAGCACTTTGAAAATCGACAATTTTTTTAAAATTGTTGATGTCATCATGACGTCATTTCAAACTTTGCATACTAGTATGATTAACTCCCTACCCAACAGGTTTCATGACAATTGGACCTTTCCTTATATGAGTTTTGAAAAATCGCATTTTGACGACGTCATGATGACGTCACATTTTTCAAGTTTTGTGCAAAAAGCTATTACATAACAGACCAAATGCAAAAAAGAATTTTGCATTTTGCATGTTGCGTTCGGGAGATATGGCTAAAAGGTCCAAAAAGATAAATATTCATATGTCACCTCGTTTTTAGTCTATAACACATCCTGGTATAGCCACATACCATGTTTCAACCCAATCGGACTTACATTTCTGTAGATATAAGACTTCACAATATGTACGTAAATTTTCAAAAATCAATAAAATAATTAGGTGATGACGTCATCGTGACGTCATAGTCTTGGCATAATTTTTGTATGAGGGTCTTCCTTGGCTGTAACTTTGATGACGATTCCAGATCGCCAAGTTATAAAAATGGTGGCTTGAAAACGTGTACAAAGACAATGGGTTAAAAATCCCACAGCAGAAAAACTGCACCTTTAAATACGTGATTTGCCTTTAAACTGAAACATTTTTATAAAATATTACTTGATATTCTGACGCTTGGGATTATTTTCAATCAAATGGCAAACTTAACAAAAATACGATTTCTTTTTCTTCTCATAGTAATTCTCGGCCGACGTTCAGAACTACTCAGTAAGATATATCAGTGTTGTATATGAAAAGACTTGTGGAAAAAGCTGTGTACAAAGTCTTTGAGAACAATTAATTATTCATGAATCCATAATAAATCACTTGATGATGACGTCATCATGATGTCATAGTCTTGGCATAATTTGTGTATGAGGGTCTTCCTTGGCTGTAACCTTGATGACGATTCCAGATCGCCAAGTTACGAAAATGGTGGCTTAAAAAAGGGGAAAAGTCAATAGGTTAAAAATCCCACAGCAGAAAAACTGCACCTTTAAATGCGTGATTTTCCTTTAAACTGAAACATTTTTGTAAAATATTACTTGCTATTCTAACTCTTGGGAATATTTTCAATCAAATGACAGGCGTAAAAAAAATACGATTTCTTTTTCCTTCTTATAGTAATTCTCAGCCGAAGTTCAGAACTACTCAGTAAGATCTATCAGTGTTGTATGGGGAAAGACTTGTGGAGAAAGCTGTGTACAAAGTCTATGAGAAAAATTAATTATTCATAAATCCATAATAAATCAGTTGATGACGTCACCATGACGTCACTCTTCGGGACACATCTTGGCTATAGGGACTATGCTTATGCCAACTTTCAATGACATCTGACAAAGATTAATGCCAAAAGTGCCATAATACGTCACTGTCTATGCGCATGAACATAAAATCTGTCAAAGTTATCCGAAAATCGGCTTAAACGGTCACTAGGGACAGGATTTAACCTCAGCAACACGTGCGCTGTAGGCTGACTGCCATACGATGTATGTGCCTATGTACAACGTACGTGCATGTACATGTACATTGTGGACGTCCTGTACATGTTTTGAAGCACAGGTATTGTCAACCTGAAGTTTTAAGCGTGCGCAGGGTATGTTTGAGTTCGCCTATCGCCTCGAAACTTTGAAATGATTTAGACCTACCCTTCAATCGACAATTAAAGTAAAAACAAATGTAAAAACTGCCATGGTTGATTTTTCAGGAATTTTCAAAGAAAAAAAAGAGTTTTTTCCATTATAACTTCCGATCTGATGATGTCATACGCCTAAAACTTCGCACACGTCTAAAGTGGGTCAAGGTAATTATATACACCAATATTGAGGCGATTCCGACAGACTTCGCCAAAGACATCTATTCAAATAACATTTTAAAACATTTTCAACCTGTCGCTAGAGGGCGCTCGAAGATTACATGACATAATCGGTAGATGATTTAAAGAATACTATCAGCCAAGTGACTAACACTAAAAGCAAGTTCATATCTGTTACCGCTTTTAAAATATAAGCCACTTCCGGTTTTGGCCTTTTTCGACCGGAAGCAAGGGTCACGAGATTTCAAGCACACTGAATGAAATAAAGACCTCAACCTACTCTACCATTTTGCTGGCAACAGAATGCTTCGGACGCGTACGTTTGATTTCTTATGCATTTTTAAATATTAAAAGTGTCACAGTTTAATTGCCTATTAATAAACACCTGATGACGTCATCATGACTTCATCATTACACATTGTTGTTTGAATTAGGGTCTTTGCTTGGCATTACGAATTTCTCCCATTTAAAATTCTCTAAAAATCCCACATCCTTTTTGAAGAGAAGATTAATGGGAACATATCTCCTCTGGGGATAAGTATTAGTCTAATCACTCAACGCCTCCTAAAACTTGCCAATTGTGATATGTCTACAGTCCAAGTATCTTATTCCGCACAAAACGGTTTGCGCGTGCCCGTATTTTTTTTTAAAAATGGCGGGCGTACGCGCGCGTACGTGCTCCTAATTATCGGTTCATGAATATTCATTTATTTATCAGCGCGAAAACTCACCAATAAAACCACCCCATATCAGCGATGACATCGCCTCTGACGGTTTCTAAGCACCCCGGTTGGTAAGGAGGCTTCATCAAAATGATAAATACTTTTTAAATTATGAAAATATCATTTTGTAAACTAATTTTATCCAAGTTTGAATTTTGGGATGATTTTGCATGAAAATTTAACTTTTTTTCTTGATATCTCATCAAAACAGGGCATATTTCTAAAAGTGTTTTTTTTTACGGAATTTTAACTTCTGAAAAGTAGTGAACGAGGGTGTAATCTTCATTGTTTACTATGTGGGAACCGAGCTAATATTTTTTTCGGCGACATTTCGGCTTGAAAACGCATGTGACACGCGTTGAGCATCAAGAAATGCACACTGGGAAGCTGCTAAACGAGTTCCAAAATGCTGAATCTTGCAGCAAAAACGAAGATTCTGTACTGCTTATGTCTCGTCGAAGTCAAGAAACCTCCGATCTCCATTCACACCACGTTATAAAGGACATGGCACGCATTGCATGCCCGCACTCGTCATTGTCGTGGGAAGAAATCTGACACCATTCGGCGGCATCACGCGGTCGTCGCCGGCCAGCTGTGCCGGGAGTTCGAACTCGAAACCCCACCACAAACATCGCTTGTGACAGGCACCGCTTTGGAGTCGAGTTTTGGGTGTAATATGCGGGTAAACAGGGATTTGGTTATGTGGAGTAAACATGAAAACTGGTTCAATTTCAAATTAAATTTTGATTATGACTTGGCTATTCCTTCTTCCAATGTATTTTTGTGTCATATATTTTTTAGACATTTTAATGTTGCGTTTTGCATTTTTTAATCTTGCTTTATTTCCTTTTCCATTTTTTTTTGCAGCTGTAAATGGAGATGTTTTGATTGTCGTTCCTTCTGAGGACGATGCAGACCTTGGAATCTACATTACGAGACATGATGAAGAACTCTGTGAAGAATAAAACTATGGCCAGACTTGAACTGAATTTTAAAAATCCTTTTATTTAATATACCTTAAAGATTTTTAATTATTTTAATAATGGAGACTAGACATGCATTAAACAGAAATGTAACCATTAACAAATGTACTCAGAAGTAGTCAGAAGAAATCAAAAGTAAGTTTACCGACTTAGTCTTAGAATAGAATAACATGGCTTCTGCTGACAGCCAAGTACATGTAACATCAAGCCAATGCAAAACTAAAGACTTTAATTGTTTATTTAGACAAAATATCTTCTGATTAAATTGATATTGCAGTATACATGTAGTGAACAAAAATTGCAGTATGGTTATAAGACAAAAATGCTTGGGTCTTGTAACATCGGCTGTTATATTGGATTCGAAATTAGGATTGCAGCAAGGATTTAATTTTTCATTCTAGTGATTTTCGAATAAAAGTGGGTTTTTTTACAAATTATTTTGTTGAAAGAACAAAAAGCAAAACACTAAAACTGGTCGGTGTTTAAAACTGAAATTGAAACTTGGGCTTTCAAAAAGAAAGGGACGGAAAGAGAAAATTCAATGAAATAATTATAACAATTTAAATGAGGAATAGGTCTACTGAATACCATTGCTACTTTTCATAAACAATGGATTATCTTGTAATTTAACAGTCTACCAGGTGCTACAATAAAAAAGTTCACGGAACTGCTTAACACTCGTGAATCTGCCTATGCTTCAGCACGCAGGTAAGTTTCCTATACAATTACACGCAAGCTTCTCATGAAAAGCGTGAAATACGCGAACGAGATCAACTTCTGGTTGAGTGCAAAAAAAATATTAGCTCAGTTCTCATAACATGGAAAAATTACAATAATTAATGGATTACTAGGTCATCCAAGGCAAATTTGCTGGAAAAAAACATTTTTGGAATGATAAAGCAGAACTTTGAGGTTTGTTTTTAACGCGTGGAAAGTTCGTGCGCGTTTTTGCGTAGTGACGTCACAAACGCGTGCGTACAGCGTTCTCCCGCGGGATTTCGGGTGGCCATTATCATAATTTATGTGCGCACGCTCAGACCAAGTTGACACTGGTGTCATATTTCACTAACGTACGTGAGTCAACCTAGGTCACCAACAGGTGGTCTGGGGGCATGGTAATGCCCAACTGACCATGCACTGACTCTGGGTCAGCTAAGTTCAAGCTACACAGTAATAAGCACTCCTCTGAGAGTTTCCACACCAACTGGAGGGCAAATTATTATAATAAGTGGCCCACACTGTACACAATGTACTAGTATGCACAGATACAGATAGGATTTGTGCATACACAAATTGTTGGTAGTATTTGATGCAGGTTTCCCTTCATTGTATACATACATACAGTACATAATCTAGATTCAGAATATGCACTCAAAAAAATTGCTAAGAAACTTTTAACTTCAGGTTTTTTTTAACACAGTGAAATGAATGCGAAAAGAAAACTAGGCCTATTTTGTACAAGTTCAATCATTTAATACTGCAGAGTCATCATCAAAATTAAACACTTAGAAATTGGCCCAATCGTAGGCAGGTCCGGAGGGGAGGGGGTATCCTCCAAGGGGTAAACGTATGCCCCCTTGTTTTCTTTTCAAAATGTCTGTGTCCCAAAATTTTGCAATCTTCAATTGTCCATTTTGATGACAGATACAGCATTCTTCGAATTAGACATCAAGGTATATTTGACTCCATAAAAAACAACAAATAGTGATGTACAACTGATTAGAGTGTTAATACAACAACATTTATAAACAAATATTTTGTTCCCATTCAACTTAATGTTTAATGAAGTTTTTTGTTTGCAAAGAATAAACTGTTGGCGCACTTTACATAAAATCAAAGATGTGGCACATTTAATTAAGCAAGTACTACATACACAAAGCAGTTTTGCTAACATGCACAACCGTACCGAAGAAGTGCTGTAAGGCAATACTACAAATCAAAACTTGCACAATAACTTAAACTTAGGTATTTAAAATAGGGACCCAGGTCACTGATGATGGTTTAAAAAATGTAGCTTCACGTGTTGTTCAGTTTATTTAAAAAAAAAAAAGCAAACCCTTACAACAGTTTGTGGATGTCTAAAACAGTAGAGTAAAATAAAATAAAGCAACCTAAAACATGAAGAACCACAACACGTATGCAAATAAAATGGACAATGTTGAAGTGGAAACCAACTGTACAAAGATGCTCTTCTATTTTTTTTCTTTATGTGAAATTTCGAAGAGTATGTTGTTTTAAATTAATCGAACAAATTAACTTGTTTACATTTGTAATTTCTAAAACCACATAAGTCTAGTTGCCCATTAATTGGAGCTGGAGTTCATGTGCGTTGAGCCATGTTAATATCCAAAATGAATTCTGTGTTTTTACAAAAAAAGCAACTCAGCAAATTTTTCAAAATTGAATGTTGCAGCATGTAAAAGGATTATTAGTTGCACATAAAGAGTAAAGGAAGAGACACAAGAGCATAATTGAAAAGAATTATTGTAACATAATACATGTACACACAAGACACGCTTGAAATCTCTTAAATCACTTAGGCTATGTGACGCTGTGATGACTAAGTGTCTGAGCTACATGGGGAAAAGACAATCACCAGATTCTCTGTTTATAATGAAAATTAATTGTAAAGATACTCTAAAACAAGTACGTCAATTCACGAAAAATAAATTGATTCATAAAACGTCCAAGCCGAAGCAATATAAATCACTGACTTAAGAGTCTTGCATTTGTGAAATACTTCGCTAGAATGAGTACAATCAACGGTACGATTCATAACCCTTTTTGTAGAACAAGAAGTCTATATACATGTAAACAATTTACACTTGCACTACCCCAAGCAACAAAATCATAATTAGTGCATTATAAATATCCTGCGAAATTTCAAACGGAAAATCTCTTTGGATAAGTACATTGTACATGTATAAGGCACATGTTAATTCCATGACAGCTGGCCCTGAAACTCGGAAAGTAATACCATCTGTAGACTGTTGATTAATCGGTGTTATAAAAAAATAACTCGGTTGGAACTGACCTATATGATTTTCTTTAAAGATGCATTCTGATCTCTGTCCCTTTCAAAAGATCAGGCTTTATGACGTATAATTCCAAATGTTAATTACAATGAAACTATTCGTTGTTCAGAATTTGAAATTAAAAAGTTTTGTATAAATGAGCAACAGCAGAGTTGTAATCGTCTGCTGTAGTTGTTTGCTTTTTCTGTTTGATGCTCAGCCACTTCTTCGCTTACCACATTTCCAGATATATGTGTTCTTCAATATTAGACAGCCCTGAATACTCTTTGCAGAAATAACTTTGCTTGTTCAGGGAATGAAACCTTGTGAGTACTTAAATGATGTATTTTTTTTAAATTTTCGTAAAATAATTTTTTTTCATTAAGATTGTAAACCTTACAATCTTAATGTTGAAAAGAGTATTTTATTTTACTCAAATTTAAAACAGTCTGAGACTGTTTTGATTTACATGTACTTTTCTTTGTTTTTTTAATGAGACTTATCATACATTGTTTTCTTACAGAAATGTTTGTCACGAAGTGTCGGTTGCTGATTAATTTTTCCTGAGTAGTTTGTTAGGTCCGGCATGTAATCGTTTGCTTTCAATAATGCATCAAGGATGATTTTTTTTTCTGCAACCGAATATCTTACAATATCTGGAAATTTCTTGGAATTGCTTTTTGCTTGCTCATTGACAAGGACATGGTACATTTTTGTTGACTGTCCCTTAGTGTTGCCTTAAAAAACTGTATACCATGTAACAATCATTCAATTATTCATTACCGTTACAAAGTCAACTTGCCATAGTTTACTGTCTCTTGATTCATTACAAAAATTGGTCTGAGTAATCTTTACCTGGCAATGAAATGTTATCAAGGCTTACTGCAGCTCCGTCTTGCAGGAAAATAAGGCCTTTTGAAGGGATCCACTGTTTGAATATTGCCATTCCTTCAATCATCCTGCCATCAACTGTTTCAACCACATCGTTTTGCTGGCACTCTCTCAAAAACTGCAAGTGTTTTCTCTGAGTCTTACACTGTCTTCTTTTGGTGGAGGCTTGCCTGTAGCTTTCTGTAATGCTGATAATTGACATCAGGATAACAATCACAAAAAGCAAAATATTCAAACGTAAAGCTGTATGTTCACCGAAAGCAAAATATTCAAACGTAGGAATGTATGGGTTTCTTTTGTATTTATTGGGGAATATTGGGGTACATGTATTCATGCACTGAGATGTTTGGTTAACCTTGTTCTGCCAGAAAGGTCTAGATGCAAACATACAATGTCAGATTATTGTTAACCTTGCTTCAAAATGACGTTTTGTGATATTCATGTACATGATCATAATTGACCAATACGGGACAACCTTCCAATATTTTTTTCTATTAGGTTTATTGGGGTGTCATAGCCTTTATGTTGTTCTGATAAAGAAAATACATGTAAAAATTCTGTATCACAACAAATTTCACAGGAAATATTTGTCCATTACTTGTATGCAAAATGTTGCTTAGGCCTTCTAGTAAATAAATAAAATGATGCCATTTTACTGATCCTATCAAATTGGGGTTTTTCTTTTGGTACGGTACATATAAGATTGTTCATCGTGAACTCTGGGTCAGATGTTAATTGTTGGTATTGTGGCGAAACAGTCGGTGGACTGGTGCGAGTTTACCATGGCTCGCCTGGTTCCCCGACGTCGTGCGTAGGGTATAGCGCGTAGTCAGAGATTTGTAGGCAGTTCGTCTGCAGACGCTGTTGAGTGAACATCGGAACGCAAATATTGCCGATTACTAAGTTAACCTCGTGCATTTTCGCTGCTGCTATCGGAAGTGTGGACATCGCGGCGTGCTGTTGAAGGCGTATGGTGAGACTTTAGAGTCATCATTAGCAAGCTAGACCTTTTGTTGTAAGGGGAAATTAGCCTGGGTGGCTGTGGGTTGAGCTGGTGACTGGGGACCTAAGGTTCGTGTGGTATGTGCAGCAGTATTCCCTGGTCGGGAATTGGGTTGCCTGTTGCCTGTCGATCTTTGTCGCCAGGAGTCACCTCGGGGTTATAAACCGCGCTCCGTAACCTGAGCCCAGTTATTTCTGTATGCTCGGTTGCATGTGAGGGTTACTCTGGTAAAGTCTTAATCAGTGTGTGCAGTTCATAACTTGTTGCTGTTGATCGCACTGGGTGTGCACAGTGAGGTTCTTGCCACTGTGGGATAATCGTTCTAGCTAATCAACGAGGGTAATTACATAGAGCCTGGTTAGGCTGGTTGTTGTAAGCATTGTTCAATAAGAGGTTATTGTTGTGTAAGGCTTACTTTTATAGGGATAAACCTAGAGCAGCGGGGAACGTTGTTCTGCGAGGTTTATTGGCCACTCATTGAACCTTAAGCTTGTGTATTTGGACCGAATAAAGAGTTGTTTCTTGTTGTTCTCTAAGACACGTGTGTAGTGAGGTTTATTGAGGTTCCCTGGTCACCTCTAGGTTGCTTGCCACGTGAACTGTTATTCCTTTAGCGTTGGTATATTTTCAACAAACGGACAGGCCTAGGACTTGAATCCTCCGTTCGTGACGTAGTCCCCCCTTATTTGCGTGTAACCGCTCATGCGCATGTAAGGTCATTAAATATTTTTGTGGGATAGTCAGCTCTTGTTGGTGTGGGTGTAATTCCTTATCCATAGACGGGCGAGCGCGCCACAAATGGTGTCAGAAGTGGGATACTTTAGGTTTACTTTTCACGAGGTTGACAGCATCCTGTGTAAGGTTGCTGAGGTTTACTAATAACCCTCTTGTGAGGTGTTGGCGTCAATATTTTGTTTGTTATTGATTGCACTCATTTTGGTTGTTCTGGTTTTCACTGCAACTGTTGTCGGTTGCAGACGTCAGTATGAGCGACAGTTTCAAGGGTAGTGTTGTCACTTCGGGTGAGGTTGATTCCCCGGGAGTTAATGCTGACAAGTCCCTGGAGGCAGAGAATCAATTGCTGCAATGGGAGGTTCAACAGTTGAAAGCTGAGCTACGGCGGAACTTCCGGAAGGGAAAAACTTCGAGCACGCCTGCTGAAGGGGGTCGGGTTCGGTCTGAGGTTGATTCGGAGATCAATTTCAGGTTGCCGAGGGAAACCTCGGGGTATGCTTCATTTGAGGGTGAGCCCAAAGGAGGTTTGGCTAAACCTGGTGGGGCGAACCTTAGTACCAGTACACCACAGGGAAAATCTTCGCCTGGGGTTAGGTCTGGTGGTGATTTTGGACTGAGTCCAGTCACAAATCCGTTTGTAGGATTTGTTGCGAGTGATACTCGGAAGCTGCATGCGGACTTAATGAGTTTTGCGACACGACCGCCAACGAGGTGTACTAGCAACCTCACAGAGAGTTGTAGTGACTGACTGAAGCAGTTCCTTGGAAACTCACGAGGGAGCCGCGGGTAGTTGGTGAGGTTAATTGTCTGGGGTCTGTGAGTGGGACGTCACGTCGCCCTCACATTGTGCCAGACAGGTATGACGGGAAGGTTGTTTGGAATGAGTATTTCAGGCATTTTGAATCCTGTCGGGAAGTGAATGGTTGGACCGATTTGCAGGCTGTCAAGTATTTGTCCGCAAGTTTACAGGGTAGTGCACTGAGGTTGATTGGTGAGGGTGCACCGTCTGGCCGCGTGCACACCTATGGTGAGCTTGTGAAATGTTAGAGCAGAGGTTTGGGCATAGTCAACAAGCTGAGAACTTTTTGGTGGATTTACAGCATCGTCGACAGAAACCAAAGGAGACTCTTCGTGAGTTGGGTCAGGCTATTAGAGAGTTGACGGTGAAGGCTTATCCTGAGATACAGGAAGAGGCCCGGGATAGGCTTGCCAAGAATCATTTCATGGATGCTGTAGAGAGTCAGTCAGTGCGGGAGGGCATTCACCGAGCCCGTTCCAGGGGTTTGATGAAGCTATTAGGGCGGCACTGGAAACTGAAAATTTTGAAAGAGTTGAGCAGCAGCGGAGGCAAGATAACAAGCCGACCAAGTTTGCGAGAGCACTCGACAGTAGTCCGGAGGATAGGCTTGAGGAGATTGGGCATGCCATCGAAAAGAGGGTGTGTTCAATGGTCGAGTCATTGTTTTCTGAGTTGTCAAGCAGAAGCAAAGTGGAGAAACTGAGATGGTAGTATCTCCGTCGAGATCACCTAAAACTATTAAGGAGGAGCGAGGTGATCTGAGGTGTTTTAACTGCGGTGAACCAGGTCATTTTCGGCGAGCATGTAAGGGGCCGCGGCCGAAGCAAGGTTACAAGCAGGGAAACGCCGTCCAGCCGACCGGCGGGCTCGCGGGCAGGCTGGAAAGTTCACAGAGCCCACAGGAGGTTGTAGTCAGAAGAGACCCTCAGATGGGGCAAGCGACCAAGTAGTGGTCGCAGGCCCCATGGGTGGGGAAAAGGCAAAACATGGTTTGTTCGTGGATGGGACGATACGGGGCACCAAGTGTAGGTTTCTCATCGATACCGGGTCGACCGACACTGTGGTGAGCAGCATAGTGTATCACCAAATTCCACGGGAACAGAGACCAATTTTGGAGACAGGACTGAAGGTGGAGCAGGTTGATGGTAGTCCGTTGGCAGTGGTTGGGGCTGCCTGGGTGGAGGTACAGATAGGGAAGACAGTAGCCACTGCGAAGGTGATCTTTGCTGACGTCCCGTATTCAGGAATTCTGGGGATGAATTTCCTGTTGCCCTTGGGTGCGAGTTTGGATCTGCAATCTCTTCAACTGAGGTTAAATGGTGAGCACATTAAATGCACTAATAGTGCTGGTGAGTCGTTTGTGGGGAGGGTAATTGTCACTGAGACTACGGAGATTCCCTCTGGCCATGAGGCTGTGGTGCCCGGCACCATTTCAAGGTTGTGTGAGGTTGTTGAGGGTCCTGTTCTTGTTGAGCCTGTGGAGGGTGGTGGTGAGTTAGCACAGCGAGGTTTAGTCCTTGCTAGGTCACTGGTTGAGGGTGACTTGGACGTGTTGCCGCTACGGGTGCTTAACCCTTGTAGGGAGAAGCGCGTCGTGCGGCGGGGTACCACCGTAGGGATGGTCTGTCAGGCTGAGGTTGACAGTGGTCATGATATTCCCTGTAGAAGAGGCGAGGTTGAGGGTAACCTCCCTGAACATCTACGGGACCTGTACAATAGAAGCATGAGGTTTCTGAGGGATGAGGATCATCATCAGGTGATGAAGTGTCTGTTGGAGTATAATGATGTGTTTTCTCGGGGTGAGCACGATATTGGTCGGACCGAGGTTGTGGAGCATCACATTAACACGGGCAGTGCGGGGCCAATTAAAGAGAGGCCTAGGCGTCACCCGAGTTGTAATCAACAGGAGATCATGAGGCAAGTCCGTGACCTGGAGGAAAGGGGTGTCATCGAGCCGTCGGATAGTCCTTGGGCTGCCAACGTTGTCTTGGTCAAGAAGAAAGATGGTACGAAGCGGTTTTGTGTCGACTATAGGGGCCTGAACGCATGTACCATCAAGGATGCCTACCCTGTTCCCAGGATAGATGAGACGTTGGATGCGTTAGGAGGAGCTCAATGGTTTTCCACGCTCGATTTGGCCTCGGGCTATTGGCAGGTTGCCCTTGACAAGGACGCCAGCCAGAAGTCGAGTTTTGTTGTTCGCAACGGCTTGTATAGGTGGAAATGCATGCCTTTCGGCCTTTGCAACGCTCCGGCGACATTTGAAAGACTAATGGAGAAGGTCATGGCTGGTCTCCAGTGGGACATCCTCTTGATTTATCTCGATGATGTGATTGTCTTTGGGAAGACTGTGGAGGAAGAGGTACAGCGTCTCAGGGTTGTATTCGAGAGACTGCGGAAGGCTGGACTTAAGCTGAAGCCCAGCAAGTGTAGTCTGTTTCAGCGGTCAGTAGGTTACCTTGGCCACATTGTGTCGGCCGAAGGTGTGGCAACTGATCCTGGAAAGGTGTCAGCTGTGGCCGATTGGCTGGTCCCGAAATGTGTCAAGGAAGTAAGGAGTTTTCTAGGGCTTGCTTCCTACTACTGGAAGTTCATCCGGGGTATTGCGGAAGTTGCATCTCCGCTGCATGAGTTGACAGGGAAGTCTAGGGAGTTTCTTTGGACAGCGGCGTGTCAACAGGCCTTTGAGGAGTTGAAGCAAAGACTGCAGGAAGCTCCTGTTCTGGCTTATCCCTTGTCTGTTGGCGACTACATCTTGGATACAGATGCGAGTGGAGATGGGATAGGGGCGGTCCTCTCCCAAGTCCAACAAGGGGAAGAGAAGGTAGTGGCCTATGCAAGCCGTAAGCTGAGCAAGGCGGAGAGAAACTATTGCGTCACGAGGCAAGAGCTGCTGGCTGTAGTGGTTTATCTCAAACACTTCAAGCAATATCTGTATGGTCGAAAGATTACCGTGAGAACGGATCATGCTGCGTTGAGGTGGTTGCTCAACTTCAAGAACCCTGAGGGCCAGCTTGCGAGGTGGCTAGAGGTGGTTTCTGAGTATGACGTGTCGATTCAGCACAGGCCTGGACGGAAACATGCAAACGCAGATGCTCTGTTCCGCAGGCAGTGCAAGCAGTGTGGGCGTAGTGAAGACCCTGGTGAGGTGGACCCTGGTGAGGTGTCCGAAACTGTTGAGGCTTGTGAGGTTTCTTCAGAGTCTGTCTCAGGAGTCTCAGAGGTTGCCGAGTCAGCAGTGAGGGGAATTCTTGCTGAGCCTCATTTATCTCAAGAGGTAGTGAGGGAAGCACAGATGGCAGATCCCGATATGAGGTGGTTGATCGAGGCGAAGGAAGGTATGAGGGGTCGGCCGGACTGGAGTAGTGTCTCACACACTTCCAAGACCCATAAGACGCTTTGGTCTATGTGGGCTCAAATGGATGTGCGGCAACAAATGCTGAGCCGAAGGTGGGAATCCAATGATGGTCGGTCAATCCGCTGGCAGTTGTTGCTGCCGGAAAAGCTCCGGAGTGATGTTCTGCAAGCACTTCATGGTGGACGGACGAGTGGTCATCTTGGCATGAGAAAAACATTGGCCAGGGTGAGGTTACGTTACTACTGGCCAAACATGACGGCCGATGTGAGGTCCTTCCTTCGATGTTGTGAATTGTGTCAGAGGCGGAAGTCGCCATCGAAAAGGAGAGTTGCTCCTTTGCAGCAGTACAGAGTGGGTGCTCCCGTTGAGAGGGTAGCTCTGGACCTGCTGGGTCCACTGCCCCAGAGTGACAGTGGAAATGTGTGGATTCTTGTTGTGGGTGACTATTGCTCCAAGTGGATGGAGGCTTATCCACTTCCCGATGCAAAGGCGAAGACAGTGGCATCGAAGTTTGTCACTGAGTTTGTATGCCGTTTTGGAGTCCCGCGGGAGCTTCATTCTGATCAGGGGAGCAATTTTGAGTCTGCAGTTTTTGCAGAGATGTGTAGAGTCCTAGGAATCAAGAAAACGAGGACAACGGCTTAAAACCCGAAATCTGACGGGATGGTAGAGCGTTTCAACAAAACTTTGGTTAACATTGTTTCCATGCTGATTGAGCCTAAGAGGAAGCAGAGGGACTGGGACGAGTGTCTACCTTACGCGACCTTTGCTTACCGTTGCAGTCCACAAGAATCCACCGGTGAGTCACCTAACATGATGATGTTGGGACGTGAGGTGACGTTGCCTGTTGATTTGATGGTTGAATGTCCTGAAGTCGAGGAGGTGGTCGAGACTGATTTTGCTTGGGAGTTGCGACGTAGGTTGCAGGAGGCCCATTGCCGGGCCAGTGAGTGTCTGAAGCAGAGTGCCCGCCGACAGAAGCGAAACTACGACCGCAAGGTTGCTGGGGAAGGCCTGAGAGAAGGCCAGTTTGTTTGGTTGTTTAGCCATTCCAGGAAGAAGGGTGTCACTCCTAAATTACAGCTACGCTGGGAGGGGCCATATTTGGTCGTGAAGAAGTTGTCTGATGTAACCTACAGGGTTCAGTTGAGGAAAGGGAGTAAGCCTCTCGTGGTTCACGCAGATAGGTTGAAGCCCTATTCTGGCGACAACTTGCAGCCGTGGGTGTATCGACCTAATAGAGTGACAGAAAGCTCTGAGGATACCGCACACGAGGTTGCTGAAAGTGGGACAGCTGTAAGTGACGCACATGAGGTTGCTGCGGATGACCCTACTGTAAGTGGTGAAATGGGGCAAGATGGGATGGAGTCCGCTGCGATGCCTGATACTCGCCCGGGCGACCAACAGGTTACAAGCAATGGACCTAACAAGGAGGTTGAGGTTTCCAGACGATATCCAAGGAGAGAGCATAAGCTTCCGGTCAGATATCGATAGAGTAGAGGGGAAGCGCCTGAGGATCGCTCTGGTGGAGGAACGACACTCCAAGTTCGTTCACCTGGACGGACAAGTCGTACAGCGGGAGGAACGGGTCGAATTGCACAATCAGCCTGTTGATGCAGACCTGTTCACTGTTGAGCCAGCCGACTACACATCCATCCCCCAAGAACAAAAACTGTAATCTTGCCAATCAAACATTCCAATGGTGTAAAAAAAATCCTTAATTCAACTCGTGATCCTTCTAATTAAGAAAAGAGAAAAGTGTATTTTTCTACCTGTATTTGAACAAGGTTTAGGATGTTATGTTTTATATAAAGTTTCTATTTTTATGCATGTGTATTTTAAATATGGTTTATGGTGTTATGTGTTTTAAATGTATCTTCTATTTAGTGAACCTCTCGGACTATTTTTTACTGTATAAGTAAACCTCAAGTGTGAGGTGCATGTTATTTTGTATAATGGACAAGTAGTCCACACTGTTTCTAATTATGTATTTTTAAGCTGTTTAGGCCGAGGCGGCCTAAGCTTTGCTGGGCCCTGTGTGGCGAAACAGTCGGTGGACTGGTGCGAGTTTACCATGGCTCGCCTGGTTCCCCGACGTCGTGCGTAGGGTATAGCGCGTACTCAGAGATTTGTAGGCAGTTCGTCTGCAGACGCTGTTGAGTGAACATCGGAACGCAAATATTGCCGATTACTAAGTTAACCTCGTGCATTTTCGCTGCTGCTATCGGAAGTGTGGACATCGCGGCGTGCTGTTGAAGGCGTATGGTGAGACTTTAGAGTCATCATTAGCAAGCTAGACCTTTTGTTGTAAGGGGAAATTAGCCTGGGTGGCTGTGGGTTGAGCTGGTGACTGGGGACCTAAGGTTCGTGTGGTTTGTGCAGCAGTATTCCCTGGTCGGGAATTGGGTTGCCTGTTGCCTGTCGATATTTGTCGCCAGGAGTCACCTCGGGGTTATAAACCGCGCTCCGTAACCTGAGCCCAGTGATTTCTGTATGCTCGGTTGCATGTGAGGGTTACTCTGGTAAAGTCTTAATCAGTGTGTGCAGTTCATAACTTGTTGCTGTTGATCGCACTGGGTGTGCACAGTGAGGTTCTTGCCACTGTGGGATAATCGTTCTAGCTAATCAACGAGGGTAATTACATAGAGCCTGGTTAGGCTGGTTGTTGTAAGCATTGTTCAATAAGAGGTTATTGTTGTGTAAGGCTTACTTTTATAGGGATAAACCTAGAGCAGCGGGGAACGTTGTTCTGCGAGGTTTATTGGCCACTCATTGAACCTTAAGCTTGTGTATTTGGACCGAATAAAGAGTTGTTTCTTGTTGTTCTCTAAGACACGTGTGTAGTGAGGTTTATTGAGGTTCCCTGGTCACCTCTAGGTTGCTTGCCACGTGAACTGTTATTCCTTTAGCGTTGGTATATTTCCAACAAACGGACAGGCCTAGGACTTGAATCCTCCGTTCGTGACGTAGTCCCCCCTTATTTGCGTGTAACCGCTCATGCGCATGTAAGTTCATTAAATATTTTTGTGGGATAGTCAGCTCTTGTTGGTGTGGGTGTAATTCCTTATCCATAGACGGGCGAGCGCGCCACAGTATTCATAAATTTCAAGTATCCTTTTGTTGATTAGATATTTAGTTTCCAATCAAGTTGATTGAGTATATGAGAAGGGGTGAAATATCCACTCATTTACAGTTTGTTGATATGCCTACAACTAATTAATTTATGGGATGTTATTTTTCAACATGTTACTTACGTCTCTGTTGCTCTTCATAGTGAAGTACTGGATGTCTAATCGAATTCTCATCCACCCAGATATCATCTCCAGGATATATCCTGTAAAACTCACTATAGATGACCCCTATCATTATCATCTCTGACTACATATACCTTAGCAGCACACCATCTTTCTAACTCATCAATCGCCTGAACCCGACTT
This sequence comes from Patiria pectinifera, assembly GCA_029964075.1. Taxonomy (NCBI): domain Eukaryota; kingdom Metazoa; phylum Echinodermata; class Asteroidea; order Valvatida; family Asterinidae; genus Patiria; species Patiria pectinifera. The sequence goes on from CM057135.1 coordinate 21,146,885, forward strand.
TCAATAGAGAATTGTCTTGCCCGTTTTGTCTTCAAGGTTTTCTAGTCAATTTGTATAATCCTACACATAAAAGTTAGTGGTTTGCTGTAGTGACCACTACCATCAGTGGATGAAACAAATCAGTCAATTATTCGTTACCCACGTGGCATATGGTGTACCTATAGAGGTCAATAGGCCATATATGTGACGTGATCAAGAGAAATGAGTCGGATGGTCGGGGAATCCCGAACGGAGATATGGCTAATTTTATTGCGAGGGGTGATTTTTTTACGTTTTGGGATTATTGAATAATTCGATTGTTTAAACCCTTATTTATCACATGTGTTATATTACTTTTACAAAACTGCATCAAAAGTTGCTTAAAAATGTGATTTTCTGAGCCGTTGCTAATCTTGGAATCATCAAAAAGCTCCAAAAATGTTCTGAAATAGAAGCCCACATGCGTTTTTTCCCCTCGCCGTTGTACTCACGTTGAGAAATACACCTATATAAAAATGATACCATCCGAAGCGTGTATTGTCACAATAACATGTGCATGACCTCAAAAATTGACCTCTAGAAATAATAGAGCCAATCAGAAAATTTGTTTAAAACATAAGCAGTCAGAGAGGTGTTGCCAAAAAGACAGTCAAACACGAGTTTTGATTCGTCAATATTGATCACATGACTACTGCGCAAACTCAGTACACTAGTAAACAACTTGCGATGCGCGGAACTGAAGCGGAGATCGCCCCGCGAGCGAGACGCGTGCGACATGGCAAATTCGCCAGGGGAAATCGCGGCGGTTTTGCTCGGTTTGGACAACGGCATACATGAAGTTGGAAATGAATTCCAAGACCTTATAAATGACTATTTTACTGAGCCGGCCAACGGAAATGACAGTGATACTGACAGCGATTGGGAAGAGGGAGAAGACAATGACAATGATCGTGACCATGCACCAGAAGTGGATGCATCTGGTGATTCAAACAACAGTGTCCCTACCGACATCGAAAGCGACATGCATGACGAGAGCGATGGCGAAGATGGCGAACATGCATATGACGAACAAGTTCCAAATCAGCCCCATCCCTACCCAGAAATGCCAGATGCAGAAGGGCCTGATGCTGTTAATTTTACAGAGAGTGAGCGACAGATAGTTCAGCACTTCACATGTGCCTGCAAACTCGGCAACGGCAGCCCCTGTTATCAATCCGAAGACCAGTTCTAAATAACTGAAGAGTTTCATCGCAAAACGCTATATATCCGTATAAGTTCTTTCTGAGAAAAATGACATTTTTCGTTGCTAATAGACGGGGCTAAAAGTGAAAAAAATGAAAATGCACAAGTGATCACTTAAGGGTCTGCAATGACATGCCAATTTAAAATATAATCTTTAGTTATGCATTTTTAGAAAAAAAAGGTGTTTTTGAGGGGTTTTTTTTCCAAAGTGCTATATATCCGGTAGTTTTTGAGCAAAATGCAATAAATCCACACACAATGAATGAAACTGAAGGCGAAATTCAGACATTTCATCATACTTTATTCATCAGGATCCTAAATCAATACACATGGTTTCTCCAGCAGTAAAAGGGACTCTCATCAGGGGGGGATCGGGGAGGGGGGGGGTCGTGGGGGTGAACCCCCCCCCCCCCCGATGAAAAGGGGGGGGGTCACCCCCACGACCCCCCCTCCCCTCCCCATCAGGGAAAAAATAACAAATCTGAAAAAAAAGGATGATCCTTGCACCCTTACTTAGGGGTAAAATGTTTTGTATAAGGCCAAAAAAAAATAAGTCAGTCTCTGGTCAGCGCGCGCGTCGATTTTAAGCATGCGCGTCGATCTTCTTTTTTCCAAAATGTTCCGTGGTAGCTCCAACAGCGCCCTCTATTTCCGCACCTCCTCATTTTCTTTTACCAAAGAGCACCAAGGAATGGGAAATTGCACCAAGGCAAATGATCGAAAGCACCAAGGCAAATTATGGAGGACACCAATGTACATGAGGACACCAAAAAAGCAAAATAGTACCACACCTTGTCTGTACAATCCAAGCTTGAAGAGAAAAAAAAAAAAGGGAAAAAAAAAAAAAAAAAGCCGCGTGGCCGCATCAATTCTGGAACTTTGGTCTGACCAGAGACCGAATATTTGTTTTTTTTGGGCATAATACAAGAAAACGCCCAAGACCCCTCCAGCAGTGTAGGCGGCAAAACTTTCCTTTACCATTTGCTGTTTGGTACATTTCACTCCCCCTTTTTTGTCCACGCCCCCCTCTTTTTTGTCCACGCCCCCCTTTGGGAAAATCCTGTATCCGCCGCTGCTCATGGTCATAACTGTAAACCGTGTTCCATGTACCCGACTGATAACAAAATTTTGATTGTTTTCTATCTCTGCTACAGACATGTGTGGTAGGTTTGTGCCGAAAGCTGGAAAAAGCAATTAAGGTTGCCACTAATTCATAAAAATCCATAAAAGTCGCATGATATTGAAAACGATTGCCATGAGCCTTGTCCACAAATCATGGTTTGTGCACGTACAGGGATGAACCGCATTTCATTTTTAGAATCCATGCTTTGAATGCAACCTTACGTGTTTGACTGAAACAAAAATCACAATGTTCAGCAGAATTAAAATTCATTTTTTTTGTTTAGTCCATTACACAAATAACATGAATACCAATCTTAAAACTTTCTGTGAAGACTTGAAAACGTTGGAATGAAAAACATGGTTAGTGCAATAGGCCCCCTTTCACATATTACAAAAAAGTGATACATGTAGTGGGGCCCATTGCTTACTTTCCATGCTTATTGTTCCAACAAAAACTTTTTAACAATAAACATTAACAGTAGAATGTTCAAGCAAATTACTATAATTCATATTTCATTTAATTAACAACATGACTATCAAATCCATATTTAGCAATTTTGCCCTTCAACGACATGTACAAACACTGTAGGCTCAGTGTGTTACCTCCCAAGTGAAAGATGCAAAAAACCACTCGGGTAAGACTCGAGCGCACATGTACCACTCGACCACCGAGCTAATGGGATCGGCTGGGCAGTTCAAATCTGTGGTCGGTGGTCGAGTGGTAAGACGTCTGTAGTAGTAAGCAGGAGGTCCTGGGTTCGAGTCCCACCCAAGTGTTTTTTTCCATCTTTCACTCGGGAGGTAATACACTGAGCATACAGTGTTTCTGTTAAGACACTTTGGCAGCTCACTTAATCCTAGGATACGAACAATAAACATTAACAGTGGAATGTTCAAGCAAAAATTTGCAACATTAAAGCCCCTTTCACACCGGGCCTACGTAGATTTGCGTAGTGCGGCTTACCGACTACGCAGAGCTTACGCTGCCCTACGCTGGGCCTACGCTGGCCTACATGGCAATACGTCGAGGGACGTATTGCCATATTAAACCGTACTGTAAATTAAACCGTACTGTAAATTAAACCTGTTTATTTTTTTTGCATACTGTCCGCGTAGAGCACTGGATGCATAGCAACATTTTTTTTCATGAGTACACAGCCTAATTTCGGCGTACTCGATTTGCCGCAATACGCAACTCTATGTAGGCCCGGTGTGAAAGGGGCTTAAGCAACACTGGAACTCTGTTGATATTTCAGTTAATAAAAACATGACTATCGAAGCCCTATATGTACACACAGTATGACTTGCTGCGACCCTGACTTTTCAATTTTTTTTTCAACAACACTGATCCAATTAGTCACCAATGGGCAACGAATTCAACCATGCATGTGATCGCCAGCGTCATCTCAACAGGGATCTATGGTGATAAAGCTTTGAGTTATGGGAGCCGATACCAGTATTTCACTTCATTGTCACCTCGATCCTGACTATCAATATCAATGCAAACCAAAAATGTTTGTGCGGACATTTAGGTCCAACATGGAGTTGGCTTTACACTACTGAACCTAATCACAACTGCAAGGGGTGCAGCCATTAACTAACAGTGAAATTACATGCATGGAGACTACAGACAGGGCAGTCAGCCACCAATGACAAACTGACATCTACTGTTCATGATCAACACTGTCATCTTCAGATTCTCAACTGTGTTCATCTTCAACATCCTTAGTTGAGTCAGTGGTGTTGCTGAGCGCATTGTTGTAGAATGCCATGACATCTCCTGACGCGCCAATTGCGGACAACAGGTTTTCAACATCTTCCTTTTTGGCTTTCTTGACTGTTGAGACCATCCCAAGTGGTGCAGGTTTGAAACTTGTCCACTTCTTTCCACGCTTTAGGACAGCATGATGGCAGTACTCGCCAGCGTAGGTAGACTTGAAGCCTACCTGATCATTGGTTAGCGACAGCATGCGGGCCTCGCTCACTTTGAATGTCCTTTGTTGTTTGACATATGAATGCACCAGTTCTTTGAAGTTTAGGGCATGCCAATCCTCTCCATAGATGTACACGTTACCATAGTTTCTCAAAATGTCGAAGTACCCTTTAGGGTGCAAGATGCTGTCATGCTTACGAATTTCCTGCTCTATCCGTCCAAAAATCCGATCAGCAGGCAAAAAGCTGTGTCCTCGGATTGGGAAAGCATATTCAATGTTCAAGTCTGGAAAGGCTGATTTCCTCAGTGCACTCAGCATGCCAATCATGTTCATGTTCTTGTTTTGTCCAAAACAGGAATCACTGAATAGCCGAAGTTTCCCTTTCTGGCGGAGTGTTCCATTTAATCTGACACGACAACAATCATTAACAGCAGAGGCAATCATGTTCGAGTCCTTTTTGTTCTGATGTTCCATCCACACATACAGATGAACGTCATTCTTGCTTTGGGTGCTATTCACACCATGATGAACCACTGCCCCAAACAGGTAGAGGTACAATTGCCTGGAATAATAAGCTTGGCCAATTGGTGTTCTTGGAAGGCTCATATTTTGCATCATATCAAAGCAGAGTGTTACTGCCTCGGGTTGCACTCTACCTAGCATATCATAGAAGACACGAGCTCATCTCCGATGAAGAATAAACATGGCAGTCTTGGAACGCTTCTCTGCTTCTGTAAGGTGGGGATCCTTCATCGTCAGCCTGTGCTTAACACATGTGGCACAAGCATCTGTGGCTGGATGACCAAAACCCAAATTGAACTGCTTTGTGAAAATCGAATAATACAGCGAGTAGCTCACTTGACTGTGATTCTGTCTTTTAAAAAGTTCGTGCATCTTGCGCACTGACAGATCAGACGGCAAGTACTTCCTGCCAGGTGCCCCCCGTCGACCATAGTGACTGGCTTTGCACGTGAAAGTTTTGATGTGGTCGATAACACTCTGCCTCTTCTGATTGACTTCATCTTCATTACGAAGTCCACCTCTGTTTTCTGGTCGCGGCTGTGCATGTTCTGCATAATACCTGGCCACACGCGATACACGATCCTTTGAAATACCTGCAGAGACAAAAGAAGTAAAGCAACATGAGAAAAAAAAATTGCGAGGAGAAAATCAGAGGGGGAAATGGAATGTAGGAATGGAAAAGAATTAAAAGGAAAAAAAAGGAAAAGGTAGACCGGTTACTTTCACTTCTGATGCGCCAGTCTAGTGCGTTGGAAAAAAGAACCAGACCAGTCTATTATGAATGCATCTCGGACATTATTTCTCTAAAAAAATATCCTCCAAGGGATGAATCTTCCAAAAAATAGAAGAAAAACGCAGTAAAAATGATCTGAACAACAAAAAGAAACAAAAATTAAGGACTGGGAGAAAAAAAATGCAAAATGGAGAAGTATGCAGGTTCCAACAGGGGACCCCATGCCACGAAGCGGGTGTGTTACCACTGTGCCATCATCACGTAATTGGGGAATTGAAAGCTTGTTAAGATATTTTAGATAATACCGTAACTACAGAATTCGGAAGTTGCGTTACGATTACCGTAAAAATAGCCACTACAAAAAAAAAAATCTGACAGCATGGAGAAAATGCAGGCTTGAACCCAGAAGAAAAATCAAATATGGGAAAAAAAGATTTGGAACAAATTGAAAAAAAAAAATGTTCAAACACTGTAGGGCCTACATGTTCATCGGGGAGTGGGGGGGGGTGCAAAAATCCTGGACTGCAAATCGGTAACGCGAAAGGCATGGGGAGGTTAAAACTGTTCTGAAAATCGCTCCTTCTCTTAGAAAAGAATCAAATTTGGGTTCCAGATTTTAAAAACTAATGGACTGGTTGTCTCTCTATTACTTTAAATATTGCTACAAAAATCATAAAATAAACTCGGATGCAATTTAAAAAGAAACTTTCAGAACGGCTCTAACCTCCCCATGCCTTTTGCGTTACCTATGTGCAATCTTTCCCACGTTTACCCCGTGTCTCCACGTTTACCCCGTCCACGTCCCCCATGTGATTAGGGCCATCACCAACCCTTGCAGTTTTGAGCAAGATGCAAGTATCTGCAAAATGGCTTGTTGCTTGTAAGTTGTACATGTAGCAATATGGCATAGCAAGACATCAAAATTCTACATTGTACCACTAAACCTGCATGGAGTAAATCACCCACAATCTAATATGGGCCTAGGGTATAAAATTAAAAATCTTACTTACCAAGAACAGTGGTGAAGGTTGCCTTGCATACTTTAATTTTTCTTGGATGACTTTCTGTCAAGAGTGAATACTTGACATCAATGTTTCGGTTTTTCCTTGCTCCCTCGTCCGCTACAGGAATCCGACGTCGGCTTGGGGGACTTATGTCAAGTAGACTCAGAACAACTTGATCTTGAACAACCTTATCAGGATTTGCATAAAATTTGTTGTGATTTAAGGCTAAATCGGCAGCAGACAGGAGGTCGGCGTGGCACAAGCGAGCGTTGTCCTTCGCGGTGTGTGTACACCCAATTGCTGGTACCTTGCCGCCGCCAGTGTACCTCAATTTCTTCTGTTTTTTTCTCGCATGAAAGTCTACCGACCTTCCCCGCTTTCGTGGAACCGGAGACAACAGAACAGATTCCTCTAAGCCATCAAAATTGTTCATAATCTCAACATAAATCAAGAAAAATGAAAGAGTTGTGGCCTAAGTTTACGGTCAAACACGGACGAGGGAGAGACCAAAGCTGCGCACGCGCGGAAGGTGTAGGCTGGTTTCCTGTCCTACTGCGTTATGCTGGACCTGGGTCCGGTTCTGGATAGGACGCGGCCGTACTACGTTGTTGTATTTCAGAGCTGGAGGGGCAGTATAACCAGTCTAATGGATATGTCGCGCAATGCAGAAAAACAGCGGTGGCGTTTATCGCGGTTTGCAACAAAAGAATGTTTCCAGTCACCTATTGGTGTGGGATTTATCGCAGTCTGCCCGAAAATAAACTCGGAACTTGAGCGCTCTATCAGTACGTGATGAATTGAAAGTGATATCTCAGATTTTTTGGATTTGGCGTTTATCGCGTTTTGCGATGAAACTCTTCAACTGAAGACCAGTTCATGACCAGCAGACTTGACATGATGGCCTTGACACAAGGTTAGCCCATTATGCTTTGTTTGTTTTAGTTTATAGGCCTTTCACAATAAATTGAACTCAACAAAATAATTAAAAAGGAAACATTTTTAGGCCCTAACACGTAACATGTGTGCAGGGTAGGATGTAGAATTATTATTGTCACCGCAATAATTTCTCAAACAGTGCATGTCATTGTATGTCCGATTGATCGCAACATCGCGTGTAAATGCTGTACAATACGCGCAGTAAATATTATGCGTTGCGTTATTAAATCCACGCAGAGTGCCCAACCAAGTTTCCGACAATCACACGTGATGCTAGCTGCTGTACACAATCAGTCCTAGAAATGTTTGCGGCAACAATAATTAAAACATCATGGGACTAAATAAATTTAGGAATATTTTAAGTCTGTCGCACAATCTGTGGATTTCATTTTCAAAGTACCCCAACTTTCTGAATGTGAATAATTACGCTACAGTTACCACTGTGACGTGTATGAAGAGATGTGCATTAAGAGATGTATTATGACATCACCATTCTTAAATTGTGACAAAGTTAAATAATGCTTTGCTTTAACTCAGTGTCGTAGCTCATGAAATATTTTGTTTTCTTTTTTAAACAGCTGACAAAGATCTTGTCATCCAAACAGCTGTCCAGTCCCACATTAATCTATCTGAGACTACATCCCGCAGCCATCATCGGAACACTGAAAGAAAGCATCAGCGCATAGAGTACTATTACTATGGTAATAGAATTTGCAGAGATACATTCAAGTTCTTGTATAGGTAAGTTACTTGTATGGTATAGTTTTTTTTGCAGATTAAAAATGGGAAAGTTTAGTGAAGATTAAAATTATCATTTTGGTTTGCAGCAAACATTAATTAGTGCCTAATTAGACTGAAAGCTTAATGTGAGTGTAGGCCTGTCTCTATCAATTCTTAGATTATGGGATCCATATTGCAGAATATTTGAACTAACAGTGTATAAAATATTGAGGTTCTGGATTTAGTTTGAAATAAATATGATATAATCTTTGTGTTTTTAATCATTTTCTTTTATCTTTATTTTTTTCAGAATATCACAGAATAAGCTGAACGCAAACATTAAGTGGTACAAGAATGAAGGTTTGTCACACATCTCCAAACAGAACACTGGCCCACGCAACGCGAGAAAGGCGCTTGATTTTGAAGGCCTACGTCACTTCAAGCTATATATGACACGCTACGCAGAGGAACATGCGTTAACTCTTCCAGGTCGCATCCCAGGTCTACACAGAGAGGACACAGAAGATTGTAGGCTGCTCCCAAGTAGCACCACAAAGGCTGCTGTGCGTAGACAGTACAATACTGCACGGAAAGAAGTCGGTAAGATAATTATAATCACTAGCAACCGTGTCGTACCATGATTGGTTTAGTCATGTGATACGCAGTTGTTGCTTTTAAATGTACATGTTCGTGTCCGAGAATTTAATCCATCAACAATAGCAGTCAAATCTGTGGCTTGTTGTAGTTTGTGTATCTTTATAACCAACACTTCGCAGTTCACATCATTGTGGCAGTGGAACCATGGCTCTCATGCAGTATAAGCAAGCATTAAATGTCTTGCTTTCTTTCTGCACACACACATGTAATTAGGCCAGCGCTTTGGTACGACACCAGCGCTTCGATGTTGTGTTCATCAATTACATGTACATGTTCACTCTACTAGCTGCCATGATGAAATGAAATGAATTTGAGTCTTTGGATAAGTAGATTATTCATTTCCATATAATTTAATTTCAGATCCCGATGCCAAGGAGATTCATGTGGTGACTTTCCGTCGACTGTGGAGGTCTTTTTTTTCCTAACATCATTGTAGCAAAGCCACGGACAGACCTGTGTAGAACGTGCCAAGTGAACACAAGCGTGCTGCTTCGGGGTGCTAATCTATCAGAAGAGAAGAAGAAGGAGCGATACCAGAAGGCAGAGGAACATCTTTATCTGGCCATGGAACAGCGCAACCTTTACAACCAGCAACTTCAAGCTGCAAAGATTGCTGCCGTTGGGAAAGCGCTTGAGCCCAGTGAGCCACTTGGATTTGAGGGGAAGATGCATTATGCATTTAACTTTGCACAGCAGATGCATTTTCCCTCAGATCCAATGCAAGCTGGGCCAATCTATTTTCTCACACCGAGAAAGTGCCTGCTATTTGGAATGTGCTGCACTGGCTTACCACATCAGGTAAGTTACATTGCATTGGATTACAAAAATACACAATGAAAATCACCGATTTAATTAATTTTTAAAGCCAGATTATGAGAAAAATAATATCTGAAAATAGCTGTGTGATGAATTATCTGTGAGTAATTTAATGAACCAAGTTTATTCATTGTAGAGGACAAATCCTTGCATGTTGCTTTTAAAAAAAAAAAAAAACCCAAGTTTGTATGAAATTACATTTCTGATAATGTTCATAATTCATACCCAATTGGGTTTATGTAATTGCTTTACTAATGTCTCCTCAGAAAAACATTACATTTGTTTCTCTCCAATACAGATCAACTATTTGATAGATGAGGGCTTCCTTATACAGAAGGGATCAGAGCTTGTGATTAACCTGATCGACAATTTCTTCTCTAATTGGGGCCTCGGAGAAGAAGATGCTGAGCTTCACGCAGATAACTGTACGGGGCAAAATAAAAACAACTTTGTGGTATGGTACCTGATGTGGCGTGTACTTACCCAAAGGCACAAATCCATAACCTACAGCTTCATGTTGCCTGGCCACACAAAATTTCTACCGGATGGGGGGTTCGGCTTGATAAAGCAGAAGTATAGGAGGACTCCTGTGTCAAGTATCAGCGACCTCGCCAGGATGGTGGACGGCTCAAGCATCATGAACACAGCGCAAGTTAAAGGGTATGAAGATGGCCAGGAAGTTGTGCTGCAACGCGAGTGGAACAACTACCTGTCAAATTTCTTAAAGACAATCCAAAACATCACCAGCCAATACCACTTCAGGTATGAGTACATGTATAAACATGCTTATACTGTAGGCCTTTAGAACTTGTTTTGAGAATTCAAAATTGGCACACAGCGGTAGTCGTGTATTGCTTTTCGGTATTAAAATTAAATTTTGGTGTGGAAATTGGCTTAAAAAAACACAACAAAAACGTTCTTCCCACTTCCAGATTGAAATTATTGAAGAGATGATAACATCTTCATGAGAACTACTACCTTAAATCCACTGCATTGTATGCATGTTGCCTCAAGACAACAGATGTTCAAATCAGATACAGTTATTGACAGGTGCGAGTGTTTAATGTAATTCCTTCAGCTGGTAACTTGTTGGTAATGTTTTGCTTTCTTTATTTTATCCTTTAGGATTACATCAGATGATCCTGGTGCAGTGTACGTGAGGGAAAGGGCGACAGGACCGGAGACGCGTCACTACATCCTGAAGTCTATGTCTGACAAATCTAGGCTTCCAGCAATACAAAGACCACCCGGACTCCCAGCAGCTCGTAAAAGCTACCTCTACGAGAGAATTAGATCATACGTCAAGCCTGATTTGAGGGATCTAGTTTGCCCCCGTCCAGATGATGATACGCTTGAGGAACTCCCACCAGCACAGCGCCGGCGTATAGAGGAAATGCCGCCAGCTGATGAGGAATGAGGCTAATGCAGGCATTGGAAGGTTTCTAAACAGGACATGCTACATGGACTTGCCGCATAGTTACTTGTGTGCTTGAAGTTAAATTGCTGAAAACTTCAAATTTTACTTTCAAAAGGAATGTTAAATCTTTTTTATATTGTATTTTTTTAAGCATGTGTATACTTATGGTGCTACATATAGAAGAGGAATGACAAAATGAACATTATGGGTAGTATTGTTTTTGTTGGTCACCTTTGCTATTGTAGCTCAATTTCAGAAGGATTTGTTATAAATAGATTCAAAAAGTTCACTTCTTATGGAATTGAGTTACAGCTGCAAATGTCACCCACAACATTGTGTGCAATCTTGAATTTGAATCTGAATAATGAAATTTGACAATGGAATTACAACTCTTATTGCTAAAAAATTCCATGCTCAAGAAGCTTGAATTGTAGTTTATGTCGTCAAGAATGTGTTATAAGGTTTAAGTAGATGTTTTACAGATGGGGGAAAAAACACACGCTTTTCGCTGATTTTCTCGTAAATTGGCAAAAAAGGTCAAAGGTCATGGCTTTGTAATGAGAATTACTCGAAATTGTATTTTATCTTAGATTCAAGCTATAATACATTCAATAGTAGGTAAAACTGGTCAATTCATCAATTCACGGTATTAAATTTAAATTGTTCAAGTTCGAAAAAAAGGTTTTTTTTGGGGGGGGGGGTCTTTTTTTATTCTTAAATTTTCTAGTGGCTTCAAAGGTAACAAAATACTATTTCTTCATCACAATAACTTTTGGTCTAACATTCATCTGTTTTTTAAAGTTTGAAGGTAATCGGACCAGGTTGGTTCAGATATTTTACGCAAAATGGGGACAAAACACGTTTTCCCCCGATTTTCGTGTACATTTGGACATTTTTAGGTCAAAGGTAATGGCAATGTAATTATAATGTATTATTATTTTATTTTCCTGTAAATAAAATCTATAAACATTCCAGAGTGGGTAAAACCGCCAATTTGATGTAATTTTTTAATTGAAGTTTTACAGTTTGAATTAAAAAAACCACGTTTTTTCCTTGTTTTTCCCAATTTTCGGGAAAATCCTTAAAATTTTGAAGTTGGGTCACAAAATATTTTTTTCAATGTCACAATAACAATGTTGTTCATATTATGTAATTTTACAAACTTACCACTGCCATCTGTCCAAGTTTAAAGGTAATCGGACTTAACAAAGTTACCGTTGCTATGGAGTTCAGTCATGTAACTTGTTTTTTCAGTGTTGTGAAATTGTTAAAAAATAAACAGAAACTTTAAAGGCGTTTTTCTCAGAACTCTGTTTTTCGTCGTCATTTGCATAATTTTACGTAACTTCGGAACAAAATGTAATATCAACATGAGGTTTTCAGTTTATGAAAGCTCTGATTGCCTTCTTTAACACTGTATATATAACTCATCTTTGACCAGGGTCGACATGTGACTCATTCCCCTTGATCATGTCACATATACTTGGGCTGACCACCACAAGGGGGTATTAAATGTATGTCCATTGGGGGAGCTGTCACTTAGGAATGGATGTTTTCTTTCCGAGTTAGAAAGGTCTAACTCGGATTGGTTTAAATGGGAGAAATTCGTAATGGACAAATAGTGGTGTAAATGAATTAATGGCAAATAGTCGAAAATGCCCTTTGAAACATTTTTTTCTTAATTTTTGTGTACAAAGTCTATAGGAAAAATTAAATATTCAAAAATCTATAATAAATTAGTCGATGACGTCACCATGACGTCAATATTCGGGACACATCTTTGCTATAGGGACTATGCTTATGCCAACTTTGAATGATGTCTGAAAAAGATTATTGCCAAAAGTTCTGCACAGTAAAATCGTGTACAAAGTCTATGGGATTTTGGGCGGCAAAAAGAAAAAAAAAACTAGAGCTGTATGTCTGTTTGCAAACAGAACACAGGGCTTTTTTGCATTTTACAAATATTTGTTTCGTTTGTCCTTTTGCAGTCACTTTTCAGAGTGCTTCATGCAGTTAAAGGTTGATCAAAACGCTTAGAATAATTCCTAAAGTATAATTTTATCAAATGATGTCACTTGCCCTGCAATGACGTCATCCTTAAGACCCTTCTCAATGCACATTTTGTCATTGTGGTTTTGGTTTGAACCAAGTTTAATGTCAATCCGATGAAAGAAAGTGTGCAATTTGTGGAAGCAGAATAAAATTATAAATATCTAAAATTTATAAAAACCAAACGATGACGTCATCGTGACGTCACTTTAAACTTTGTATACTAGTACCACTATTTACTTACCCACTAAGTTTCATGACAGTCAGACCTTTCCTTATATGTATTTTGAAAAAACGCATTTTTATGACGTCATAATGATGTCAGATATTTTTTTTTAAAATGTTGTGGAAATACCTTTTACCTAACAGACCAAATACACAAAGAATTTTAAATTTTGCATGTTACGTTCATGAGATATGGCTAAAGGGTCAAAAACTTCAAATATTCATATAAAATCTCCGGATGACGTCATCATGGCGTCACCTAATTTTTTGTTTACCTATAACACATCCCGGTCTAGCCACATACCAAGTTTCAACCCAATCAGACTTACAGTTCTGTAGATATAGGACTTCATAATATGCACGTAAATTTTCAAAAATCAATAAAAAAAAATTAGGTGATGACGTCCTCATGACGTCATAGTCTAGGCATTATTTTTGTATGAGGGTCTTCCTTGGCTGTAACACTGATGACGATTCCAGATCGACACGTTATAGAAATGGTGGCTTGAAAACGTGTACAAAGTCAATGGGCTAACACGTGTACAAAGTTAACGGGCTAAAAAAAATCCCACTGCAGAAAAATTGCACCTTTAAATTCGTAATTTGCCTTTGAACTGAAACATTTTTATGAAATATTACTTGATATTCTGATTCTTAGGAATATGTTGAATCGAATGGCAGCGCGAAAAAAAAAATACGATTTCTCTTTCCTTCTCATAGTAATTCTCGGCTGAAGTACTACTCAGTAAGATATCAGTGTTTAGGAAAAGATTTGTGGAAAATCCCACTGCAGAAAAACTGCACCTTTAAATATGTAACATAGGGCTTTTCGGCATTATAATTTTTTTTATTATACGTCCCTGACTATGCGCATGCATGAACATAAAATCTGTCAGAGTTAGCCGCAAATCGGCTAAAACGGTTACTCTGATGTGGACAGGATTTGACTTCGGCAACACGTGCTCTGCAGGCTGACTGACATACGATATATACGCGTAACGTACGTGTATGTACATATAGACGTTCTGTGCATGTTTTAGAGCAGAGATATTGTGAACCATAAGTTTTAAACGTGCGCAGGGCATGTTAAGTCAGAATGCTCTTTTATTGATAAACTAATAATTTGTTATATTTCATCGATAGAGGGCGCTGTTAGATTGGACCGTAATCTAGAACTTTCTGCAGTCACGCTTTTGCAGTCGCCATATTTTATGTTTTGTTAGCACGTCATCCCAAAGTCGTAAGTGAAATATACATAACTCATCATCTATAATCCCTTTATTTGGTTATTATGGACAAGCTTTGGGTTCTGGGATAAGTTTAAGGTATTAAATTTGGGGAAAAACACAATCAAGTATAAAATAGAGACAGTTTATAATGTACATGTACGTGCATTGTGGTTAATTACATGTGACAATAGAGTCATTGCGTGTAATGGTACAAAATGTACATGTAGACCCACAGACAAGGCTGGTGTCATCAATCCTGTTAATTGCCTGATGTTATGTGATTAGTAATGATTGCTTAACTTTAATTATAAACAAAATTGTTGTTGATTCATACTTATATTTTACAACTGATTGAAGTAAATTTTGTATTTGTTATGGACAGATTAAACCGTGTTCACCCGATTACACATACAAGCCTGTCAAGTCTGAAGTTGAGATTTGATACCCGACACCCCGTCACACAGGGCATGTTCGAGTTTACTTATTGCCTCGAAGCTTTGAAATGTTTTAGACCTACCCTTAAATCGACAATTAAAGTAAAAACTAACATAAAAACTGCCATGGTTGATTTTTCAGGAATTTTCAAATGAAAAAGGGTCTTTCTATTATAACTTCCGGTCTGATGACGTCATTCGCCTAAATCTTCGCACACGTCTTAAGTGGGTCAAGGTCATCATATACACCAATATTTAGGCGATTCCGACAAACTTCGCTACAGACATCTATTCAAAACACACTTTTGCAAATTTTCAACCTGTCGCTAGAGGGCGCTCGAAGATTGCATGACGTCATTGGTAGATGATTTGAAGAATACTTTTAGCCAAGAGACTTACACCGTTGAAAGCAAGTTCATATCTATTACCACTTTTAAATACTAAGCCACTTCCGGTTTTGGCCTTTTTCGACCGGAAGCAAGGGTCACGTGATTGCACGCACACTGTATGAAATAAAGAACTCAACCTACTCTATCACTTGCCGGCAGCAGAATGCTGCGGACGCATACGGTTGATTTATTATGCATTTTTAAATATTTAAAGTGTCACAATGTAATTGCCTATAAATAAACACCGGATGACGTCATCATGACGTCATCATTCCACAATGTTGTTTGAATGAGGGTCTTTGCTTGGACAAAGAGTGGTGTAAATGAACTACTGGCAAAGAGTCGAAAATTCCCCCTTGAAAATCCACAATTTATTTTAAATTTCTGTGTACAAAGTCTATTGGAAAAATTAAATATTCAAAAATTTATAATAAATTAGTCGATGACGTCACCATGACGTCAATCTTCGGGACACATCTTTGCTATAGGGACTATGCTTATATAAACTTTGAATAATGTATGACAAAGTTTAATGCCAAAAGTGGAGGCCAGAAAAAACGTGCACAAAGTCAATGGCATTTGAAGTGGAACAAAAAGAAGAAGAAAGAAAAACTAGAGATCTATGTCTGTTTGCTACAGAACACAAGGCTTTTCCGCATTATGATTTTTTTTTATATCAATAATACATCCCTGACTATGCGCATGAATGAACATAAAATTTGTCAAAGTAGCCGAAAATCAGCTAAAACGGTCACTGTGGACAGGATTTGACCTCAGCCACACGTGCGCTGCAGGCTGACTGACATACGATGTATGTGCGTATGTACAACGTACGTGCATGTATATTTACATTGTGGACGTCCTGTGCATGTTCTAAAGCAGAGGTATTGTCAACCTGAAGTTTTAGGCGTGCGCAGGGTATGTCCGAGTTCGCTTATTGCCTCGAAACTTTGACATGTTTTAGACCTACCCTTAAATCGACAATTAAAGTAAAAACAAATATAAAAACTGCCAAGGTTGATTTTTCAGGAATTTTCAAAAGAAAAAGAGTCTTTTCATTATTACTTCCGGTCTGATGACGTCATACGCCTAAAACTTTGCAAAAGTCTTAAGTGGGTCAAGGTCATCATATACACCAATATTTAGGCGATTCCGACATACTTCACCACAGACATCTATTCAAAATACATTTTTGCAAATTTTCAACCTGTCGCTAGAGGGCGCTCGAAGATTGCATGACGTCATTGGTAGATGATTTGAAGAATACTTTTAGCCAAGAGACTAACACCGTTAAAAGCAAGTTCATATCTATTATCATTTTCAAATAATAAGCCACTTCCGGTTTGGGCCTTTTTCGACCGGAAGCAAGGGCCACGTGATTTCACGCACACTGAAAGAAATAAAGACCTCGACCTACTCTACCACTTGCCGGCAACAGAATGCTGCGGACGCGTACTGTTGATTTCTTATGCATTTTTAAATATTAAAAGTGTCACAATTTAATTGCCTACACACCAGATGACGTCATCATGACGTCATCATTACACAATCTTGTTTGAATAAGGGTCTTTGCTTGGACAAAGATTGGTGTAAATGAATTACTGGCAAAGAGTCGAAAATGCCCTTTGAAAAGCGACAATTTCTTTTAAATTTCTGTGTACAAAGTCTATGGGAAAAATTAAATATTCAAAAATCTGTAATAAATTAGTCGATGGCGTCACCATGACGTCAATCTTCGGGACACATCTTTGCTATAGGGACTATGCTTATGCTAACTTTGAATGATGTATGACAAAGATTAATGCCAAAAGTGGAGGCCAGAAAAAACGTGCACAAAGTCTATGGGGTTTAGGCGACAAAAAGAAGAAAGAAAAAAAAAAACGAGCACAAAAACAAAGGCTTTTTCGCAAAATTGCGAAAATGCCAAAAAAATCAGAACAAATAGAAAGGCTTTTTCGCAAATTTTGCGAAAAAGCAAAAAAAAATCAGAACCAAAACAAAGGCTTTTCCGCAACTATGAGGAAAAGCCACACAAAAAAATCTTAACGAAAACAAGAGCTGTTTCGGTGTGTACACCGAAACAGCTTAAAAAGAAACTAGAGATGTGTTTGTGTACAAACACAGCTGTTTCGGATATTTGAAATACTCTGTGCACGTGATGAACAATCAGTGACGTCACGGTAAATGTCATATATAATAGCACATTATACTATGTACATGTCAAGTGTCAACTAAATTGAAATTTGGAGTTTTGTGTAGATATTGATTTATGAAAGAATGAAATGCGCCTTTAAGACCTTAACATGACATTTGATGATGATGTCACTTCGATTTCTATCTATAACAGATCGATGTGAATATGCATAGCAAGTTAAAATCCAATCAGACTTGTACTTCTGAAGTTCAGTTTGAAGGCAAACATGTTCAAAACCAATAGGGAAACAATGCATCTTTAATGTGATGTAATCTGATGCTTTATGACGCCACGTTGACGAATTTCTTCTAGGACCATCTATGGGTAGTGGTCAATGTGCGTACCAAGTATAAAGTGGACATAATTTACGAAAAGGCCAAAGTGGAGCTTTGTAAAACGTGTACAAAACCTATGGGGAAAATGTGCATTTTTTATGTTAAGTAATCTGAGACCTGACGACGTAACGATGACGTTTTTTTTAAAGGACCATCTCTGGGTTATGGTCTAAGTGTGTATAAAGTGTAACGTCGATCGGATTAACGAAAGTGCCGAAATGGAGCGTTTGAAACATGTACAAATCCTATGGGGAAAATATTATCGTTAATGTGACGTAGCCTGACACTTGATGACGTTTTGATCACGAATGAATTTTGTCTAGGACCATTTGTTGGTGGTGGTTTAAGTACGACTGAAGTGTTCTGTCGATCGGATTGTAATTGTTGGAAAGGGCAGGATGTGTTAGTAAGATTGGCGAATTTTGTTTTGTTGGGTAGGATGTATCCTATCAGAGACAAAATGAAGCGAAGGAAAGCGGGTTTAATGGAAAGGACAATGATATGGGAATAATGTTTATTTAATGAATAGTATTATTGAGTCAAAGAAAACGAATGATTGAAAGTTACAATCCCGTCAACAGGAATGTTTTTTTATGCATGTAGGCTAATGTGCCATAAAAGGATAAAATGAAATGTTAAAGATATGATTGGATGTATTATATATGGTAGCGTCTAAAAGGGTACAGTTTGTCATATACTTTACAAAGATTTGTCAATATAAGCCAGTTCAGCATTTCAATGATCCCAGGTCATTTGGGGTTATATAGCTGCTGTGATATTACATGTACACGAGTTAACCATAGAGCTGTGTAAATGGTCATGCCCGTGTAAGCCTCTTGCCATCATCATGTGTCCATGTTCTTGCACCTTCAAAATGTGTATCTGGAATGACTTAGTGTGCAGGTGTAACTGAAATGCGGAAGTGGCGTATTACTGAGATATCAACAACATTCCTAAATGACAATATATTTGTGGGGTATGTGGTAAATAAAGAAAGAGCAATATGGTTGAGTAAAATTATTTTAAAAAATCACTTAGTTTCTGCACATACATGTAATTTATATTAATGTATTTCTGTTGTTTCTTTTTTAATTTTTAAAATCACTTGCAATTTACTTAGAAAATGGATAGAAAGTTTACCAGAAGTTTTGTATCTATTTGTTGGAAATCAGAGGATACTGTCAAGATGCAATAGAAATGATCAACTGAAATTGGCTGAAAGGTAGGATTTCACTGATTTGTCTTTGGTGCTTTTGGGTATTAAACCAAAAATCTGAACTATTGGAGAAACTGCTGGGATGATAGATGCAAGAGGTATTGTTTAGTGTGTTTCTTGTTTTACTTATGAAGTTGTTTTACTTATGAAGTATACAGCAACGACATTTTGGTTGCTCAAGGTAAGAACTAGGAATGTTTTGTCAAGTCTGCTTAGTCAGTATGTATCGAAAATGTGACTAATATGTTGTATGTAGTTATGTAAATTTAAAAATAATATGAAGATTGTTCTCCATTTATGACTAGTACAAGTACCACTGGTCTAAACTAAATTAGCAAGTTCTAAAGCTGTATACATGTATGGTAGCGATGTCTAGCTTACTCAAGATGAGAAGTAAATAATCTTAATGATACAAAAGTGACTATGTGTATATAACATGATGTACGTTAGTAATATTGAAAACAATATGAACAGTAAGTAAACGCCCGAAATGGGTTGTAATGTGTTAGTATAGAATCTAAATACATGTCTAAAGTTGTTTCAAAAATACTGCATTAATATGTACAAGTCATGAATTTGGAGACTTAGCAGGTTTTTTGTGTGAAGTATGTAAAACAATTGTTTTTGTTTTTGATTTTGGTTAATAATTTGGGAAAACAAATTGTGAGCTTACTCTGTGGCTTAACACTCTAGCAGATTGTTTCAAGTCACTCAATTCAGCCATCATCTGTTCGTGCCGGTTGCATGTTGCTCATGTCATTATCTTACCTCTAATTAAAAATTTTGGAAACCATTTGTCCATGAGTAGACAATCCATTGTAGGATGAAACATTTTCATTGTTTGTTTAAAATGAAATTACATGTATACATGTTTGTATGGGTACAAGATAATTAGACTGGTTCTTTGACCTTTCATTTTTCGGTGCATATAAATTGTTGTTTATCATTGAAAGTGGGGTCACAAAATACTATTGTATGTAAACAATGAATGATTGGTTATCTTGGTTTGTGTTGAATCAACATTCGACAAAAAAATGATAAACAAAATCTCCTATGATATGTGTACTTCTGTCATCAATCTCTTGGTGAAAATTATACCAAGTGTAAATGTGGTAAATGTATAAACTCGTATAAACTCCTATGTTTACTTTAACAAAGGCAGCATTTTCATTGATTTTTGTTTGGTGGTTTTGGGTATTTATTAAAAATCAACCTGCGGTGAAACTGCTAGGATGATATTTGGGAAGTGGTACCACTTGGTGTGTTTCTGCAACGATTTTTTTGGTGTTCAAGGTAGGTAGTAGGAATGTTTGGTTAAGGCTGCCTAGTCAGGTTTATCGAACTTTTTACCAATGTTGTATGTTATTTTATAAATTTAAAAATAATATGAAGATTGTTCTTCATTTATGACTAGTACAAGTACATCTGTTCTAATGCAAATGACCAAGTTCTAAAGCTGTATGTGGTAGCGATGTCTAGCTTAGTTAAGATGAGAAGTAAATAATCTTAATGATACAGAAGTGACTATATGTATATAACATGATGTTTGTAAGTAATATAGGAAAACAATAAGAATTGTAACAAAATGCTGTCACCTAACCCAAGTTTACCTTATCCTTTTTTCCACGAAATTTAGTATTTATACTAATTGGACCATGAGGAATCGATCTAGATGGTTTGCGACATCAAAATTTCTTGTCCTAAGGGTCGTTTTCATAAAAGGGCGACAGTGAAAATGGCGCCTCAATAAGGTGTATCGCCCTATTGTGGACGGAGTTAGCAAAATCTGTTGCCCTATTATAGTAATAGTAGTAATAATTTAAATATTTTTGAATTAAAGGCCACAAGAAAAATTATCAGTGGCTAACAGAATTGAAACGTCTTGTTCCTTCTAAAATTATTTTTGTATTGCTTTCACTTAACTGGTGGATCCCTGAGTAGGTTTCGTTACAATATTTATATAAAGAATTAATGAAAAGGGGCAAATAATGCAATAAAAAAATTATCATTTATTAACAACGACTATCATCCCTCCAACCATGTTTTAAATACAATTCACACTCAAATCAGTTTATGAACTCTCCCGTAACTGAGCTTGTTACAACTGTTTTAGAAATGTCTGTGTTAAACTATTTGTTTTTCCACATGAAAATTATAGGCTTAATGTTTGAAATATGATGAATTATGGCAAAACATGATTCACATACAAAAACCCTATATTTTGTAGCAATGTTAGAGGTACCGCGATATTGACATTTCCTATTCTGGTGACACACAAAACTGAAGTTTTTCAAATGAATGTTACTGTGTCCCATCAAGCTATTTCAGCCTCAAATCACTCCTACATGTCGAGAAATATGTGTTCTATTACAAAATGGCAATAGATCGGGAAAAAACATACCTCAATTTGTCCAAAACCAGAAGTTTCAGCGCGTGATTTTCAGGACGGCCGTCTTGTGCGCGGCCATGACACTAACTTTGGCATAATTCATGGTTACCGTTTTTTATTAATACCGCCCTCTCTTGACTTCCAAATCAATAAATACTGCCATCTATTGACCAGATAGGATAGGAATATCTGCTGATACTTTTTGTTTCATCTCAATCGGTCAAGAAATAAGGTTTTAAGGTAATTTTTGCAAATTTTTGCCAAATTTTGATCAAATTTGCCACTTTTTTCACAATTTAGATATACAGAACATGGGGGGGATTCCTGCAAACCTATATCACTAAATTCCTTGTTCCTTTCTGAGTAAGAATATCTTGATTTTGTTCCTGCGTGTGCTTGCGGTCTGTAGCAATGTATTTGTTTAAAAGTCTAATGACATCGATGATTATGTCGAATCTCCGCGCTGACGTTTGGCCAGCCCTCGAGGCAGTTGATGATGTCATGTTTGCACCAGTAACTCATTGTTTTTCACGAATGAAACTCTTACAAACGTCCATTTATGACCAACAAATGTATTTTAGTTGATTTAAAAATTATTGTTTTAATTTAATAATAATATAAAAAAACCATCATGTATTAAAGGATTAATTTAATTACATCAGCAATAACAATGCATTTCCATTTGCTGCCAAAAATAAGTTGTAACCTAATTAAATGGGGGAGGGGTGGTAAGTGTGCAGTGAGACATAATTCTGGTGGAGGCAGATTTTTTTCCAAAGCCCTTTGGATTAAAGCCAGGGCAATGAATATCAACAGTTTTTCAATTATTGGAAGAAAGGAAAATGTCTTAAAAGGTGTATCAATATTCCATGTTTATTTTACACATAAATTAGTCTTTCTGGATTCATGCTTCATCACAAAAGGTCATGAGTGGAGAAGTTCAAGAGGAAGAGGAAGAGCCCTTTTCGTCTCCACGGACATCCGACTTTGAGTTTGGCCAGCACTGGGGAGACACCCAAAAAACAGAAGAGGAAGGAGAGGAAGAGCCCTTTTCGTCTCCACGGACATCCGACTTTGAGTTTGGCCAGCACTGGGGAGACACCCAAGAAGCAGAAGAGGAAGGAGAGAAAGAGCCCTTTTCGTCTCCACGGACATCACATCACCAGGGACTTATATCAGATGCAAACGAGTCCAAGTCGAAGCAAGCCAGACTTTCTGAAACTGCGGCATCCCCTGATTTGTCACTTACTCAGGACTATCATTGCATACTGTTTGTCTCCAACGAGTTGACCGAGGCTAGTGATTCAGACACATGTAGGTCACTTGCCGATCAAGAGGAGGTAATGAGATGTGGTTTTACACTAAAATTTTTCCTTACTTGTTGTATTATGATAATTAAAAATAGTCCATGAAGTTGTAAGTTTAGAAGTATTTTATGTCCCCTTTTTCCTTTTCATTCTAAATAAGTTGGAGCGACTGCTTAGAGAACAAAGAGAACAACTTCGCCTGAAACAGTCTGTCCATTCAGAGCAAGAAAGTGTCAGCATAGACCTTCTAGATGATTTAACTGGTCTTTCATTTGAAGACAAGGTGAGTATATTGGAACATAAGATGAAACTACAGCCAACTAAAAGAGACAATGTGAACTAGCTTTAATTGGTGCCATCAAATAAAATATTGGAATGAAATAAATGAGGAAAAATCAATTAGCAAGTATGTATTCTTATACCAGAAATGTTGATAATACATGTAAGTTGAAAGTTAATATGTAACATGAATTTAAAGGAATAGTCTGAAATTCTAATAAGAGGTGCTCTCCATTTCCCAATTGTTTTCAGTTCACTAAGCCTTCAGTCAGTTAGAAAAGGATCACATTGAAGTATTTTGAAAAAAAAATCTGAATTCCCCATTAATGGTTATAATAGATGTTAAAGGTATGATACATCATTGGTTGAGCTGATAACATAGTTGCAGACGGTGCACATAACTTTCTAAAACTGAACAGTATGAAATAACAAATCTGTGAAAGTTTGAGCTGAATTGTCATACAAGTCACAAGAGAACAGTGAAGACAGTTCTGTTTGACGGTGACTTTGTGCACGTTCATATGTTTCTTATTTATATTGTGCACAATCGGACTAAGCTGAGACAATTTTTTTGGGGGGGGGTCTCATGTTACCAATGATGTTTCATACCTGTATGTTTAACATTTCATTTCGTCAGCAAACACAGACAGAACTCACTGTCAGTGATTTAGAGCTTTTGGAGGAGGAACTTAAAGAGTACAGGGAGAACTATAGCCAGTCAACAGGAAGAAGGACCCCTGCCTCCACCCACTAATAATGAGCTATTAGAAAAACTAAAATCGTCTTCTATAGATGACGTAGCAAAAAATTGGGCTGAGACTTATTCATATGGACAAGAAGACATAAAGGAAATTAAAAGGAAACTGCGAAAAGTAAAGGAACAAGAACAGAAACTAAACAAGAGTAAAGGTACAGAAAAAGGACAGAAGGCATTACAGAGCTTCTATTTGGAAAGATTTGAATTTCCAAAAAAGACAATTAGCATCACAATCAAGAAGGGTTACAGTACAAGGAGAACTAAAAAGGTTGCATGAAGATTTGCCATCAAGTACAGGGATAAGGGAGGTAATAGATGAAGAGATCAAACGGCGTGATGATAGGATAAAAGAGCTGGAGGAGAAGGTAAAACAACAGGATGAATTGGAATTGGAATTGAGGGAAAGAAGCATAAAAAACAGTCAGATTTAGACAGACTGCGGGAAAGAGAGAAGTATTACAGGTCAAAGTGCAAGAAACTGGAGGACAAACTGGACAAAAATACTGATGGTGATGTGAAGGTACCTCAAATGGAAACCAGAGCTGAAGTGGAAGAGCTGAAAAAAGAAATAATTGAGTTGCAGTATAGAAATGATATTCTCAACGAGGACATTCAAGCAAGCCACTCCGTAGAGTTATACTGTGAAGAAAGCAGTGAATACACTCCTGAGACACAAAAATGCATACAGAAACTGTTATCAAGCAATGTTGCAACCCACAAAGTGGGTGGTGTCATAACAGATGTTTTGCAGTTGGCAGGAAAGGTGCCAAATAAATTGCCAAGCCAATCGACAGTTCGCAACATCAATATCCAAAGACTGGTTGTTGCACAACCACAAATTGCTGAAGAGCTGCCACAACAACCACATACCACTATTGAGACAGACGAGATGTCCAAATTTGGTCGAAAATATGGAGCTTACGCAATTCGAGACAGCACAGGAATACCTTATGTTGTAGGTTTGAGAGATCTATTATTAACCAAGTCCGGCAAAGATACCCTGGATGTTTTTAAGGAAATACTATGGGACATTGATAAGATATATCACTTGCCAACAAACAACCTTCCATCTCAAGATATGCTTTATCATTTGAGAAACACGATGTCTGATAGAGCTGCTACAGAGACTAAGTTCAATGAACTTCTTGAGCTCTACAGATCTGAGATACTGCCCACAGTGATAGAAGATTGGCAAAACTTGTCCGAAGATCTAAAAAGTCAGCTAACGAGAATGAATAACTTCTTCTGTGGCCTCCATGGATTAGTCCACATGGCTGAGGCTGTCAACACAGCAGCTAAGGAAATCGAGTCGTTGCATTTTGGATCTGCAGAGGAAGTTCCCATCAAGGATCTGCGATTCCGTAAAGCATCGGAATCTGCAATAACCAGGACCATACGAACAACATGCAAGGTCTTTGCATACGGAGGCGACCCAAAGACAAGCTGTCATGGCAGATTCATAATTGAAGTGAACGAGCTGCTGAAAGAAAATGGTTACAGGAGTCTTCCAATAACGCCTTTTCATGGCAACTGTTTCAATATTCTCTTTCATAATGCTGCTGCGATATACTGGCTGCAACCACACATGGTGAGATTTCTTGAGAAGGATGGTGGGGTTCCCTGGGTTCATCATGACTTGAAGGAGCCCTTCTTTGTTGCAGGTAAGGCACTGGGGCTCTTTAATTGAAGATAAACACATCAACATAATCGACATGAATCAGCGGTATCTGCAGCTTGTAATGTTCTTGAAGGCTGTGAATGACAACCTGGATAGTTTCCTCAAGGGAGAAGTACGTCCTTTCCCTGATGTGAACATTAAGAATGATGTTTTGTTCGCGGCCTTGATAAAGGAATCTCCGGTGGATGCACACTGCATCGTTATTCTTGGTGCCATGTTTCCAGCTTTAGCAAAGTTGACGCAGCGGCTGTATGCAGACAAACTACCAGGAGGCCGCTATGAAGCGGCAAAAATCACTGAAGACATGAGAAAAGAGACCCAGGGCACTGCAAAGCATAATAAATATTGTGAGACAGTATTCGCGTATTATGACCAACTACTACGCACACGACCGCACATCTCTACTATTACTGCAGAGGCAAGCCTCAGTAGTAGGTGTGGCGTAAATTATAGACCACGGGGCATGGCAGCAAAATGTGCTCAGAAAGTGATTTTCTTGGCGCACCTCTCAGATCTAAGTGAATTTTTGCAGGTTATTAGCTGAGACCATATGGATCACGAAAAACCAAAATCCACAATCCCAAAGTGACCAATCATTTAAATATTTGCATTTTTAATCAGCAGTTCAAAACAGGGCGCCCTCTATTGACCAGGATTGGAAAACTGTGCACATTTTCAATGGGAAAGATTGTTATATAGCTGTTGCTTGCTAAAAAGGGCCTCTACAGAGCCAAGACTCAATAAAAAGGAACTTGGGGTGACTTTTAATGCTCCAATAATTAATTTAAATATCAAATTTTCCATCCCATTGAAAATCAAGGAAGATTTTTCAAGCCCTTTCCCAGCCTCAGTGCAAATGTTTCCTCCTTTTGTTTTTATTTTCATTTAGAATACATGTACATGTATTGCTATTTTCTGAACTTCTTAATAGGGTATTATTGATTATGAAATTATATTTTCTTTTTGGTTAAAACTACAAAGTATTTCTGATTCATGATGTAATAACATTCAACATAGTGTCCGACACAAATACGAACGAATGTAGTCTGAACGAACAAATAAACATGACCACAGGGCTTTATAACTTCAGCCTTTGACGATATTTATTCATACAAAAAACAAAACGGTAAACAGTAAATAAAAAGACTCGAGAAATAATTACTGTGATTGGCAAAGATTATAAAACAGAGCTTGCGGTTTGCGTCTCTGGTGGAGCCAATATTTTTGAGGATTAAAATATACTGCAATTACATGTACTTTTAATTTTTCAACTGTCTTACATATTCAACATGTTCCGGGAAAGACTGTTGCAACCTGGCACCCCTTTTTTAGTTTAGTCATTGCAAAAATGGTGAACAGACATGAATCTTTCAATGGCTAATCCAATGGCATCTGGAAACTACATCCGTTTTCTACAGCGAGTTCCGTTGTCTAAATTTCAAATCATTTGAAGGGTCGAAGGAGAACACGAAACATGTCATCAACCTTCAAAGAAACCATAACTGCTGTTGAGAACATGGTACAATGTATAAAAGGATTGGTGAATACCTCTAATATAAAATGTGAAACATTTCTCTTTGCACGAAGGCATCAACCTTGAGCCTTTTGGGCCTTTTGCATAGCATCTTGGAGGACAATCTTCTGCCCCCCCCCCCCCCCCAAATAGGAATTACAGTAGCAAAAAGCTCTTAAGGATGTCTTTATAGAGTCTATTTGATCAACAACAAATAAGACTGTAAGCATGAACATTACTGAAGAGAAATAAACTGTTTTTAAGCCCTTACAAATTAACACAAAAACTTCTTTGGCTTCACGGTCAGCGCTTAAAACAAAAGGATTGTCAAAAAGGAAAACACATGGTCAGATTATATTTATTTCCCATCCCCTTGCTGAAACTGCAAGTGGAAAAATCCCGCAGCAAAGTCAACGGTGTCCATTTCAACCGTAAGACTGAAATTTGGTGTTTTTTTAGTTGTGTACATCCATAACAATGTAAGTTAGTTAAACATAAGTCCTGTTGATTCATATTTGGAAATATTTAAGTGGATGGGAAGCAGACTGTGTGATTCAAACTTTCTGAAGTGACAATCTTATTCCTTATTTAGATAGACATACATGTACATGTACGTGATGGTCAGTCCTCGATATCTGAATCATCACTTTTGGGTGAAGTGCGCTGCCCTTCACTTGGAATGTTTTCACAGTTGGTGCACTTGCACAAGTCTGTGCATGGCAGTTTTTTTTCAAGACAGCTACACTGGCCTTTTGTGCATTGACTTTTTTTACATAAAAATGGGAAAATTCCATGACACTGTCTGGGGCAGGGGGAAGATCCATCCAGTGGATACTGATGTCATCGCCGATGACTTTCCAACCTCTTCTGTGTGGAGACAGCACTTCAGGACGTGGCATCCAGGGCCCACTTGTATATGGCTGCCTGGTAGTTAGCCCTCTTTACGTGCAGGTGCAAGGCATCCTTGTTTGGCGGTATCATTGACTCCATCACAGTTTCCATTTGGAACATGCTGTATCTGCAAGTTGTCAAATTACGAGAAAAATTCCTTTCTTAAATGAAACAAAAAGAAACAAATTCCTAGAGATTGTCAATTCTAAAGTAGGGCTTGTATATGTTTGCAAGTATTTCCAATTTGCTTTAGCTACAAAATTATGAAACCTTGACTCAAACTAAAGTTGTGCAGAGGAAGGCTCTATCTCCAACCAGCCCCTGCTTTAGACATGTCACATTTTTCAAGTGAGTGTGCTCATGTGACTCCATAGGAAAAAAAAAGGAAAAAATACCTTGACTTTCATGTTGTCGTTTCTTTGCAAGTCTTTCTGCACGGTCTATCCTGGAAACATCACAGATACGTTTGTAGCATTGCTGAATGTGTTGATGGTATCCAAATGCCTGTAATTGAGAAAATGTTTTTAAAATATCACTCATTACTCTCATTTCAATTATTTCACAATGTAAATCTTTGTCAGTTGATTGGAGGATTATGGGTCAAAGAGAAATGTTCCATTCAACTCAGCTTCTCCTCGTAGAATGGAACATTCTATCATCTAACTTAGGAAAATATTTACACCATGGCACCTTCAGGTACAAACATTTTATTATTTGTATACTATTCTTCACATGTAGTGATCAGGGGGAAAAAAATAAAAAATGGAAAAAAAGTGAAAATCTAAAATCTAAATAAATGACAGTGAGGGCTTGACATTTAGAGAAGTCGGCAGGTTCTCATTTTTTTTAATTATATTATACTATCTAATCTAGAAAAAAAAATAGCAAGGAAATCAAAGTACACTTGAAATGAGGATGCTATGAGATGACAGCTTAAAGAATGGCAAAATGTTGGTTTTATCAACTTTGTACTTAGATAATTATAAATTATTACCGAGCAAATTGTGGCTTAAATTGAATGGTAGACCCAAAACATACTACACAATCCCCAATGATGCCAAGTATAAAGTCAAAGTGGATTTTGTTCTCCTTATTTTAAAGCAAGGGAACCGGCCGTTCTATACACAGTCGCCAAGTTCAGGAAGCATAGGCCTACTCAATATAAAATGTTCCGTTGTGCAATGTGAGATTCTCTTCATTGTCTTAAAATCCAACATCTGAGTGAGGCCAAATTTAATAGGAAAAAAATCTTTGATCTGTGGCTTTCCTAACTTGCCACGATCATGATGTCAACAATGGACGGTCAGACTACTAGTAACATGTTTTACAAAACAAATCACACATCATATGAATCTAAGTTGTAGAAAAAAATATTCTGAAATATTCCTAATCCAACGGCTTCTTACAATTAGGTTCAAGGCAAGAATAATAATACGAACTAACGTAGGCCGATGATTCCGGTACACATCTCCTTCCACGAGAGTGCTGTGCTGCATCAGTCATGTCAGTGCACGTGCATGCCGATGAACGTCTCCGCTTTTTCCACGATTTCCGCGTGTGTCGATCACCCCACATTCTTTGGACTACCAGCACAAGCAAGTAATTTTATCCAGCTTGTCTCGGAGAATGATAAAACGCTCGATTCAGCCTTCGAAACATGCATAATGCACTTCGTTTCGTCCGAATCGCCGTCGTCCGAGGAGCTCATGGCGGCCGCCATCTTGCTGTCTAGTAGTGCTTACGCGCATGCGCATGCTCTTACTTACAGCGCCCGCTATTGGTCCATTCACCGCGCCACGATAGAAGGGCCTCGCTGATTGGTCGATGGAAAATAATGACGTAATTCTTCACTCGGTATTTTTAGCGCCGAAACGGAGAAAACCTGAACTTAAAATCGCGATTTTAGCACCGTTTTGGGTCACGGATCAACGGTGGATTTTATATGTGAGCTTCCCAACAGCTTCCTGAGTAGTTTAAAGTACAATTTATTTAGATCTGTGATATGCGTCAACAAACTGCAAGATAATCGGCCATGCATCTTGGTCTATTATGCCTTGTTTGTGTGGAGGGAGTGTGGTGGAGGGAGTGAATTGCGCATGCGTAGCATGCCTATGTATGAGGATGACGTCATAGGATGACGTCACAGGATGTGGGCGTGACTGGATGACGTCATAGGATGACGTCACGAGTTGATGCTGCGCATGCGCAATTCACTCCCTCCACCACTCCCTCCACACAAACAAGGCATGATTTACGCCACACATTTTTTCTATTTCTTTTTATTGTTTATGTTTTGGATGTGTATATGGCGCGCGTTAGCACTGCGCATGCGCGGACAAGTGCGGGCAAGTCCGGGCAAGTCTGGACAAGTCTGGACATGTCTCAACGATGACATCATTGTTTTTAATAGCTAAAGCAGTGATTGGACGGATGGTTGTTTAGCAACCGCGCGCCTTATTTGATTGGTTGTAGGAGGGGTGGATCAAAACAAAACTACACCATTTCAAACCGTATTCATCATTTCGTCGTAAAGCGTTCAAGAGAGCACACCTTATTTTAGAAAGTCTACTGCTATTGCTAGTGTTTCCACTGTATTCGTGCTGCAATAATGGTTGGTCACCCGGACTTGACGATGACGACAAATGTGGGGAGCACGATGGCAAATGTGGGGAGCACGATGTCTGGAGGTGGGGAGCACGCACCAGAGCCACCGACTCCGGAGGTGGTCGAGGAAGTCACTGTGGAAAGCAATGCCGGGAATGTTCTCTCCCCTGCCCTGATGGAAGCTGGTTGGAGAGTCGCTTACAGTGCGACCCACGGAAAGGTGTACTACTACAACTTTGTCACTCGTGAGAGTAAGTGGGACGCCCCGGGTGTAGCGGATCTCAATGACGGAGCTGCCACACAGCCACAGCCCACCGGCTCTGCCGTAGTCCACCCTCAGCCCACCGGGCCTGCCGTAGTCCAGCCGCAGCCCATCAACGACATCTTAGCAGCAGCTGTGGCCCAGCTGAATGACCCTGTCGCAGTACCACCGGTGCAGCAGCCTTCGCCTCCACTTACCGTTGCTTCTGGATCCAGTGACGCGGCTAGCACCAGTAGCAAGTCCACCAAAGCCGGTGTCAAGCGCAAGTTTGCCCCTGATCCCGACCAAGCTGAGAACGAGAGGAGTGCAGTCCGCTTCCAGATCGGAGGTGAGCGATACGCTGTCGTCAAGCGTTTTAAGGGTCGACCTTACGTGAACATACGCGAGTATTATACTAGCGGTAACAGCACCAAACTCCTTGCAGGCAAGAAGGGGATCAATCTCACTCCCGAACAATGGAGGAAACTGAGCATGCAGAGCAAGAAGATTTCCGAAGCCCTGAACAATATGTACTGATGACCTAACCCGATTTTCTTCGTTTGGTCACGTTGCAGACGACGGCGATGATGACGACGGCAATTTGGAGCAAGATGCACGAAAGAGACGGAGAAAGGTTCGATCATTGGTGGAGAGCATCTTGGCCAAACTGATCACGGACAATATCATGAGACTCGTTTACCAAAAACTTGCACAGGAACCGTGCGAAGGTTGCGTCGAAGACTGGCCTAGTCAGTTTGACCATGCCTGTATGGCTTATGGAAAAGCTGTTGAGTCACACCTGTACGACTTTGTGGACGACTACTACGAGGAGGCGGTATCGTGTGTGCAAGTCAGCCGAGTCGTTGACATCTACAACCAGATATCTGTTCAATTTGGTGCCGACTACACGTACGAGGGAGTGGAAGAAGAGATTGCCTCGATCGTCACTGAAATTCTGTACTCGTGGGAGACTGGTTCTCGTGCGGTTGAACTCATGAACAGAATTATGTAATATGCACCGTGGACACTTATAATAAGCAATGGACTCTAGAAATAATTCATTCAGAGTATTAATAATTCATTCAGAGTCATGATTCGGTTGTAGGAAACTCAAAAAAAAAAAAAAAAAAAAGGAAAACTCCAAATTGCTGTCGTTCACCATTGCCGAACTGTTGAGTGTTTAAACGAATTGAAGTGTTATGAACTTTTAAGGATAATAGTCTAACAATTCAGAATCCATCTGTAAATATGTTCTGCCTGCAAAAGTGTTACCAGTGTTATGACCAAAACGAACGAATGATAATGTAAAAAGTTGTTATGACCTTGACTATACTTAACTACTTCATGTTTATTCACTGGACGATGTTATGTTCAGATGAGATGTTGTGTTAATAAATAAGAAGTTGCGTTTGTTCCAGTTGAAATTCAACAAAAGTGTGTGTTTGTTTGCTTTGTTTTTCAATAGTTAAACCTCGCGTATATCGAACGCCGAGTCCAATCGATTAGGAGTCTCTGGAAATTATTGCAGTTCACCCTATACTAAGTAAAGGTAACAGTCAGACCAAAAAAAAAAAAAAAAGACAACAATTGATTTTTCTTTCGTTTCATCAACACTTGAACACGTGCTTTTATTTCTAATCAACAACATTAACATTCTGAGCATAATAATACATTTTAAATGAAGAATAAACAACCACCAAAATAATGAGGGTCATCCCACGCGAGGCAATTTTCACAGGCCACTTATAGGCGACCAGTGGCAATGCAGAGAAAAAAGGGAACTTATTTATGACGCAAACAGCATTGTTCTGACCATATTTTTTTCTGGCTCTAAGACAATAATGGTAAAATAAAAATTTGATTATTTGTGTGTGTGTGTGTTTTCTGTTTTCTGGGAAACTGCCAGGAACTGGGTGCCTGTAAATTGCCGCGTGTGACATAGCCCTACATGACGATAACGTATGTTACAATGAAGGCTTGGAACTCAATCAGTAACAATATTTACAAGTTCATCAACAGTAACCAACAAAGTTAACATTTTGAATAACACCTTAGGAATAAACTACTGTACAGTCCATGTCCATAAAGTACGTTTCGATGTAGAATTGAACCCAGAGGGTGCCCTCGTGACTGACATTGTTTCTAGACGTTCCTCGAAACGTGTCTGTGATCGACTATTAAGAGGGCCATGCCCATTATTAAAAACATGACGATGAACAGGCCCGACAAAACAGTGTATACCTAATTAAGGTGGAGTTGCACAAAAGTCTATTGCATAAGAGCTCTAGAGATCTGTCGGATGAGAAATGGTTCGTCATACACTTGGGTTTTGAATGCTGGAAAAATGTTTGCGCACGAAATCATTGACAAGAATGTCATTGTCCGTGGTATCGGGAGAAAAGAGTCTCACAATGTTGCCCAAGTCCAGTCCTCTGCAACGGTGCAACAAGAAGAACACTGAATAGTGTTGTTTCGTATCCAGGACGCGTTGCTATGCGCCGCCATGACAGATGACACAATGGAGGCGTCGGCGCCTTGTACGTCTTATCAAGTTATGCGGAAAAACTTTAGGTTTGTAGTGGCTAATGTTTACTTGTTTAACAGGACTTTTGGTATCAGATGTTCTCGATTCTAAAGCACAAAGAACTAGGCCTGTTGTTGCTTACAAATTTAAATATTCTTTTTTACAAATAAGACTAAGATAAGAGTAAAACGAGTCTTGCAGTGTTGGTCCGGTCCGCTGCAGTGCTGTGCAAGTACTCCGGCGCGTAGGCCTAGGCCGGACGTAGCGCCTATCCTGCCTATTTGTACATGTACAACCATGACTACGCTATGATCGGGCCGAATGTTCCCCATCAATATAAATAACGTGCTAATGTTTCATTGGGGAAAAAAGGCCTTATTATTTGTGTGTGTGTGTGTGTGTGTTTTTACAAACTAGGGCCTAGCAGCATGAATGCTAGTACTGGCCTATGCATGTCGCATGCCATGTATGTAGGGCTTAGGGCCAAGGCCAGGGTGTAGGCCCTATGACTATGTCATGTCAAGTCGTTAAAATATGAACATGACTGATTGAAAGCTTTTTAATTTCATCACCATTTAAATATACTTTGGTGCGAATGTTTGGCTCATATATTGTTACTTAAAATAAATACTTCATGAATCATGTGTCAGGGCCTAACGCCTAAAGCCAGGCCTGTGCTTTATTTTTTATTCAATTGGGCCAAGGTTATTCAGGCCTAAAGTAAGGCCTATATTAAGGCCTATTATTTTTTTATATTTTTTTTTGCACATTATCAGAAACGTAGTGTCTATCGTTATGGCAGCCGTAATGCAATTTTCAACGGCTAATTCTAACTAATACTAGTACTAGTGCTAGCCCATATCATTATTGCAAAAACACCATTGCAAATCAGATTTGTAACTGCCCATTGAACCAGATTGCTTTTTTTAAAGTGGATTTCATTTTCTACTGTGTAATCAGCAGTGGCTTTGAAGGATTTTTTTTTAAAGGGAGATTCAGTTAATAGTCTGGTTCCAACAGTTAAAGACCCTAACATTAAAAACTATGTCAGGGAACCAGATATAGGGTTGTGACGATAGCCACTGCATTGTAAAGATGTTGAATAGAACAAGTGCAATAAAATTAAAAATAGATGTGGCGTAAATCATGCCCCGTTTTGTGTGGTGGAGGTGGAGGGAATTGTGGAGGGAGTGGTGGAGGGAGTGAATTGCGCATGCGTAGCATGCCTATGTATGAGGATGACGTCATAGGATGACGTCACAGGATGTGGGCGTGACTGGATGACGTCATAGGATGACGTCAGGCGTAGATACTGCGCATGCGCGTGGAAGTTTTTTTTTTTTTTTTTTTTTTTTAATATTTGTGTGTGCGTGTACGTGTGTGTAATTTGCTCCGCGTGTACGTCCGAATGAGGGCGCCCTCAGCTCCTTAAACGTCCGAATGAGGGCGCCCTACTCCCTAGCAACGATACCCTTTTTCGTGCTTGTCAAATATGGATGTTGGGAAAATTATAGACGAGATTAAGAAGCGTCGAGGGGACGTCCAGCCGCTAGTGGACTCCCTGAGAGCCGCCATAGTCATGAGTGCTCAAGGGGAGGTGTACCGTCGCTGGTACAACGAGTTGGTTATTAAGTTGTGGAGGAGGGGGCGCATCCATACCAAGAATTTCATAATATGGGAGAGTGCAACGCTGTCGGAGGAAGTTGTACGAGACGTCCGCCTCCAAGTCATGGAGAACATGACTAATACTGAAAGGTATGACTTCCTCCAGTCGACAGAGATTCACCCAATCCTGGATGCCCTGGAGATACCAGAGGATTGGAAGGAACAGATTCAGTTTCGCAATTGAATCTGTTCTTTCCAAGAACAACCCAACCGGCCCTTTTTAGGGCCACACGATGTTAAAAAGAGATTAGAAATCCATGTCTGTGTGAGTGTTTTGTTTTGTAAGCTTTAATTCGCAATACCGACGAAAGCGCCCCGCGTGCGCGCGGTAGTGTCGCGCGTGCACGCGCGCGCGTGCTCACGCGGACACTTTCAGACAAGTCCAGACAAGACGTAGACAAGTCCAGACTTGTCTGTCTCACTCGCACATAGAGACGGATTGGGAGAGTATTTCGATTCGTATGGACTCCCACCTCAGTTACCTGAATTTCGAACCTTTCTGCGTAAGAACACCCGAATGGAGCAGCCTACATCTGCTGCAGGGGACCACACATACTCAGCACTGGAGTCGGATGCTGTGGATCATAGCATTGAACCAACAACAGATGATCCACCCCCTCCACTTCCATCTTCATGTAGCCAAGCAAGCCAAGGTACATTGTAGTGGATTTTAAGGACAACCACCGGGTGCAGGATCAATATTTGTAAATGTCTGGGGCACTTTAAAGGGGCCTGAATCTTAGGAGCATAATTATGTGCAGCTCTTATGTAAACAACTTCTGACATCCCTTTAAGGTTAACTTTAAGTGCTTTTCTTTAAACATTTAAAGAAGACAATGCTATTCCAGACAACTGAGGGCGCTTCAGGAAGATACTATTCAGTTTAGGGGTTTCCTGTTCAAATTATGAACCCAAAACTTTGCTTATTAAAAATATTTGGGACAAAGTTTGGTCATTGCTTAACTGTCATGTACTTTCACAACAACAACTCGACAAAGAAAAGAAAATATCCAACAGCAAAATATCAAAAATGTTGGCAAGTTTTTGTGCTGAAATGACATTCACTTTTGCTCTGGAATATGGAAATTTGCATTATAGCATGAAAAAAAAGGCACCAAAGTAACCTTGAAAATGACAAAACAAAAATTGAAACAAGGGTTAAATGGGACACAGGGGTGCATTTCCAAGGATTGCATACAAAAAAAAAATGCATTGGGTCCTTTAACTCTTTATTTTTTAGAGCCTGCTAAACATTGGTGTGTTTGAAGTAATTGAAATTTCTGCCCAAGTGAAAGGATAGGCAAAAATATGACAGCAACAGATATTATTGGCGGTGCACAGACATTGTATTTTAATGTTCAGAGCAGTTCTTGATTTCAGGAATAACATATTTTTAACTTTACCCGGACTTTTGTTTTAATTTCAGGTATTGCTACACCAAGATATGAACGTGCAAGGGCCCGGTCAGTCAAAAAAACGGATTCAAGTTCAAGAAGGAGAACAAAAGGCAGAGAGAGAGAGGCTTTGCTGCCTACACCCATCCTTGGATGTAAACGACAACACAAAGTCCAGCCAGACTGACCTATCGGGATATGACATCATGAACATGCAAACTGAAATCCAGGAAATGAAGGAACATGTTGACAAATTAAATAAAAGGATACTAGAAACAGAATTTAACGAAACGTCATTTGAGGGAAATGATGAGAAAACCAAATTCTACACAGGTCTCCTCAATTTCTCTTTGTTAGTAAACCTGTTTTGCCTGGTGAGGTCTTACATTCCAGCTCATGGGAACTGTAAACTTTCTCAGTTTCAAATGTTACTTCTTACTCTCATCAAGCTTAGGTTGAATATTCCATTTAAAGATCTTGCCTACAGATTTTCTGTATCTGCTTCTCGTTGTTCTATTGTTTTTGACACAGTAATTGACATATTGCACAACAGATTGTCCTTTCTTGTCAAATGGCCAACACGTCCACAGCTAAGAAAAACAATGCCTCTAAGTTTCAAACGAAATTTTGGAAAGAAGGTAACTGTCATAATTGACTGTTTTGAAGTGTTCATTGACAGGCCAGGAAATTTATTAGCAAGATCCTTGACATGGTCACACTATAAGCATCACAACACCATCAAATTTCTTATAGGTATTGCTCCACAGGGTGTTATAATCTTCCTGTCCAATGCATGGGGTGGTCGAACTTCTGATGTTCATTTGACTGAACATTGTGGTTTGTTTAACCACCTTTTGCCAGGTGATTTTATTTTAGCTGATCGGGGCTTTGACATGTCTGATTCCTTCCAAGCTATACATACTGATATTGTTGTACCGGCTTTCATGAAACAAAGAAACCAGTTGAGTCCAGTTGATGTTGAGATGACGAGAAAAGTAGCAAATGTGAGAATACATGTGGAAAGAGTTATAGGTACAGTGAGACAGAAATACCAAATACTTGGAGGGCCTGTTCCATTATCACTACTGGAAAAAAGGGCCAGTGACTCTCTTTCACCCATAGACAAAATTGCCAGGATCTGCTGCAGCTTGACTAACCTGTGTGAGTCTGTTGTCACAGAATAACTTAGAGTAGGGGTTATTTTTCTCAAAAAACCAGGTCCTTCCCATAGTCTGAAAATTCTGTACAATTAACAACTAAAAAATGGGCATTCAGTAAAACATGCATTAGGTTTTAGTGTTTATAATTCCCCCTTTGGTTGATTTCATTAGTCTCATCTCACTTGAAAGGTTGTATTAATGAAAACAGGTTTAGGTAGGGAGACACACAGAAAACATGTACAATCCTGTAAAATGCATCTTATATTTTTAATATGTTTATTATTTCCAATTATATACATTCATGTAATTTATTATATTATTTTATAATACAATATGAAATGGAATAAATATGTTCCTTAGTTTTGCTTCCAGCATACAAAGCATTCATATTTGAGTTTTAATGCTTTCAGCCATGTCAGCTCAAAGATTTTTGATGGGCAATTTTATTTTGAAATATTACATGAACATGACCATACTACAAATACATGTACATTTACTTTGTGTTATTGTGCTGTCATAGTTTTTCTTTGCTCATTGTCATTTCAGTACATGACAAGCCAGTGAACAAAGTTTTCTCTCAAATGTTTTCAATGCACACATTTTGGGTGCACAATTTGAACAGAAAATCTCTAAACTGAATAGTGCTTTCCTAAAATTAATGTACTGCAACAACGCCTTCAGATGTTAGAAAAATCATGGAAAAATTGTAACTTTTAAATAACATTGACACAAAAGGGATGTCAATTTTTTTTTTTTTTTTTATTTTATACATTCAACATATTAGATGAGTGAAAATGTGCCAAAAATGTTCTTAAGGAACATTCATGTCCTGGTCCCTTTAAATATAACTTTCATGAAAAAAAAAAGTGCAGTCAAGCACACAAAAATAAAAGCTATTTTGTGAGACTGGGCTAGTATGCAAGCACTTTCACTTACTTGGACCAACCAGTCACTAAATACACTTGCCTCGTCTTTAATAGTGTGCAAACAAGGTTCCACAACAAAAATTGGCTTTAATTTTGTTTGCCATTGCATAAATTCTCTGACTATTAAAATTAAAAAATTGAAACTTCCTTGTGTAGTAGTAAATATATATGTTAGAAGCAAACTCAAATGTTTCACCTATGGGCCTTATTCATGAGTCAGCCATGTTGAATTGAGTGAGGTAAAATTTTAATTTTTTTAACTTGCGACGAGAATTAAAGCCAGTTAATTGCTTATTAAATTCAAGTCTGCTTCAATGAATAATTTAAAATTTGTAATTAAAAATGACAGTAAAATAAGGCTGCATTATGCCTGCATAAACAGTTTGGCGCCATCCCATTCAACAGTTAAAAATTGATGAAATACAATCGGGGAACTTGACAAAAATGGCCAACTCATGCATAAGGCACATGAGGATAAAATCTCTTAACTCAAATGGCTCAAATTGATGCATGTTGTTAAGTTAACATAAACTGATTGACAAGCATCCCCAATTACTATACACTACTAGTGCAGTGCAAATCCAAAGTCACATTGTCCTTTCATTCCTCAGGATGTGCTGACCTTGTCCAATATGCACCAATCAGCTCTGGTAACAAGACCTTCGTGAAAAAACATGTGGCCTTCACTACTACATCATTCCAAAATGGTATATCTGGATAAACCCGTTCAATATGAAGATCCTTGTTAGTCCACACAATGAAATCACAGTACTTCGCCTCCGTCAGGAAAATCTGACATTGGATTTGATAGTAGTATGGATGACGTTTGTCAATGCAAAGATCACCAGATTCAGCTCGTTACAGACATTTCACAACCCCACTTGATATTGTATTGTTTCTACAAGTATAAGGGCATTTTACTTCACAAACCCCAATACCACAGCACTCGCACTCAACAATGCCATCTTGGGTTGCTCCTAGGTGTGGAAAGTCTGGATGGATAAATAATCCACAGTCTGAAACATTAACGTTGATGTGTTCACTCTTGAGATGTTCTTTGTACATGTTTCGACCCTCCTTTTCCTTGTTCTTCCCCCAGTCTGTTGCATCAGATGAAAACTGCAAGGTATGAGGATAACAATATACGTTTGACAAGACTTGTACTGGGTTTGTCCACCGATGTATGCGTAGCTGCATGCATGCTGCTGGCAGTGACTCTTCCCGCTCTGTGAGTGTGCCACAGCTTGGATTGAGTTTGTTCGCATGTGCTACATTGAAGGTTTGTAGCCTGAGCTGGTGTAACCCTTAATGTTGTCATGATTTCCGCTGCCTCATCCTGGAGACTGACGAGACTAGTCTGCAACTTGTCTGACTGTCTAAGCTGAAGAAGATTTTGAGGGAGGGAATCCGTCTTTGGCATGTACTCCTCAGCAAACTTGTCCTGCAGGCTAAGGATGGCTGGTTTGCATTTAACTTTTGACGTCTGATTGCAAGCAGCAATACTTCTGAAGAACTGCGACTGTTCTTCTTCTGTGGGCTGTTTCACTTCTTTTCTTGGTGTTGCACATCTCTCTTTTAACTGTGAATGCCTTGATTTGGGATTACTGAAGTTCATATCCTTCACCATTTTGAACTCAAGTTTGTCCAGCTGCTTTGGAACAATCCACTGGCACAGCCTTGAGGTGCAACACTCCTGGTTTGTTGTAGCATTGGTATTATGGAATACAGTTTCATCGATGTAAAAGAGAATAGCTGCAATGTGACTGCATACTTCTCCTAAACCTGCTTTACATGTGCAGTGTCCGTACAACACAATCCCATCCGCTGTTGTACACACCCAAGAGTAGCAAGGTGTTTTTGAGGGCCGCTGTGAATGGCGAACTTTACCTGTGACAATAATTTTACTGTCATCACATTTCTTTGATCGAACTGTGGTTACCCATCCACTGTATACAAAACGATAAGCATCGGTTCCCTTGTACGCTTTAATTTTATTGCACTTGTTCTATTCAACATCTTTACAATGCAGTGGCTATCGTCACAACCCTATATCTGGTTCCCTGACATAGTTTTTAATGTTAGGATCTTTAACTGTTGGAACCAGACTATTAACTGAATCTCCCTTTAAAAAAAAATCCTTCAAAGCCACTGCTGATTACACAGTAGAAAATGAAATCCACTTTAAAAAAAGCAATCTGGTTCAATGGGCAGTTACAAATCTGATTTGCAATGGTGTTTTTGCAATAATGATATGGGCTAGCACTAGTACTAATATTAGTTAGAATTAGCCGTTGAAAATTGCATTACGGCTGCCATAACGATAGACACTACGTTTCTGATAATGTGCAAAAAAAAAAAAAAAAAACAATAGGCCTTAATATAGGCCTTACTTTAGGCCTGAATA